>OY992887.1:61387544-61704377 GCA_963921405.1 Cepaea hortensis
TAGTAGTAGTAGTAGTAGTGTGTCAGGTCTTAATCAGATATGACTGAGCTACCGTATAACAGTAGACGGTACTACCTGCTTTCTGTTAGCGTTGAACGTTGGGCGGCGCTTACCAAACCCGACATCCCACATTGTGCCAACGGCTTCGGGCGGAAGAGCGCAATTGGGAGGGTACAAGCCTTACCCTGGTGCGAGGAAATGCAAGCTAAAGACAAAATGTCATGGCAGGGCTGACCAGGCCCTAAGCCTTGGTTGGCAGCTGATCTAGGATCGAAGTTCCGACAGGCGGACAGTTAGAGCATTGCTTTGCTGATCCGGCAGCTTCTGCAGCTTGTCTTGTTCCAGATTTAGGGGTGTTACCTTTCCTCTGGAGTGAACTAGGCAGGCCGAGAGAGGGATCATACTGCATGGGCAACACATGATCTCTATATTTTAGCCCAGGCTTTGTGCTATGGAGAGGCAATAACTCCATCCCTGGTCTTAACTGGTCTCGGAATCAAAGCGAGAGGCAACTGTTACGGGTTATAAGTCCCTGTCAATTGGCGTAGACATGGGGCGCCACGCGTTGCCTCTGACGGTAGGAGACACCTACAGGTGTCACTGATCAAGGCATTTGATTTGGTCAGTCGTGAGGGTCTGTTCAAGGCACTAAAGAAGATTGGCTGCCCACCAACTCTTCTGTCCATTGTGGAATCGTTCCACACAGGCATGAAGGGTAAAATCAAGTTTGATGGTACAACGTCTGAAGAATTTGAAATCAAGAGTGGAGTTAAGCAAGGTTGTGTACTAGCTCCCACCCTCTTTGGAATATACTTATCACTTCTACTGAAATATGCCTTTTGTGATCACGATGGTGGTATATACATTCACTCACGCTCAGATGGCGGCCTCTACAATGCTCAGAGATTGAAGGTCAAGATCAAAATTAGGAGGGTACTGATCAGAGAGTTGCTTTTTGCAGATGATGCTGCAGTTACAACCCACTCTGAGGAAGAATTGCAATGTCTACTATCTGCATTCTCCATTGCTTGTTCTGAATTTGATTTACCAATTAGCAAAAAGAAGACACATATTATGTCACAATGTGCACACGGGGTACCATCAATCTTTATTGACGACGCCGAACTAGAGATGGTAGACCATTTTACATTTCTGGGATCAGTGGTAAATACAAAATTATCCCTAGATCAGGAAATCAACATCCGGATTAGTAAGGCAGCAACAACAATGAACAGGTTAAGAAAAAGAGTCTGGGAGAACAGGAAGCTTACTGCAAAAATAAAAGTCCTTGTCTATCAAGCCTGTGTCCTTAGTACTCTTCTTTATGGCAGTGAAACCTGGACAACTTACTCACACCAAGAGAAACGTTTAAACAGCTTTCATTTGCGGTGTCTGCGAAGAATTCTTGGTATTAAGTGGCAAGACAAAATCACAAATACTGGAGTATTGGAAAGATCAGGTTGTGTGACAGTTTATTCCATGCTCAGTCTTCGTAGACTTAGATGGATAGGACATCTTAGGAGGATGGATGATGGTAGAATAGCAAAGGACATCTTTTTTGGTGAATTTGGTGGTGAAATGGGTAAGAGATCTCAGGATCGGCCTCTACTACGATACAAAGATGTGTGTAAGCGGGACATGATTGATACAGGCATTGATAATGCACATTGGGAGCAAGTCGCCGCTAAACGTGTTGCATGGAGGGAAAACATAAGAAATGGAATAAAGACAAATGAGAAAATTATTGCAGATAAGTCACACACCGAGCATTTGAGACGTAAGACGGTGCATGATGGTAGAAATGACCACGTGTTCACATGCACCCACTGTGAACGGACATTTACAGCACAAATTGGCCTTATCAGTCACATTCGCTACCGCCATAGGTAAAAGTTATTATGCCTTTTTAAAGCACAAACTATCGTCTATCAGGACGGCAAGGTGCCAATGAAAGTAATAGTAGTAGTAGTAGTAGTAGTAGTAGTAGTAGTAGTAGTAGTAGTAGTAGTAGTAGTAGTAGTAGTAGTAGTAGTAGTAGTAGTAGTAGTAGTAGTAGTAGTAGTAGTAGTAGTAATAGCAGCAGCAGCAGCAGCAGTAGGAGCAGCAGCAGCAGTAGTAGTAGTAGATGTAAAAGTATCAATATTAGTAGTAGTAGTAGTAGTAGGCCGGTCTCTCTGGCTGTGGGGTTACAACACTTTCTCTCTGTAATCCCGTTTATCACGCAGAGTCTCGCAGCGGAGCGAGAACTGAGGTGGTTCGACCCCCGCTCGTGACTTGCGGATACTGAGCCGGCCGCTCAGAAACAATGGCAAACTACTGAGCGTAATCTTGCCAAGAGATCAACAGAGATCAACGCGTCCGTGCGTGCGTGTGTGTGTGTGTGTGTGTGTGTGTTTGGAGGTAGTGGTGCTTTCTAGTGTTATCAAGAACAACATTTCTTCAGCAAAATCACATTTTTTTAAAATATATCTTACATAAGTTATAAGTACGGCATCACTGTATCTCAAAGTTGATTCCTCCATTTGCACCAGAATTTTCTTGTTTGCAGCTTTCCAACAAGTTGTATTTCAATATCCTCACTCATTTCGTCTATTCTTCTGCTAACATTATTGTTACTTAGTGGCATAGCTTTAACGTCTTTGTCATCTCTTTCCAGAACCGTTTTAAGAAATTCTGATATTGATGGGTTGATTCAGTTCTCCCCTATAGTATGACTTTCACCAGATTTAACGATGAGTAATGAAATTTGATAACTAGCCTCAAGAGTACGATTGATAGTTGCATTGATTGATTGATTGATTGATTTAGGAACCGACATCACAGCATTCGGGACATTCCCATAAGCGCTCCATCCCCATCCTCAGCAACCAGCGAAGAGTTGCATTATGAACAGTAAATAGAGACTTTAATGTTACTCTTTATTCAAAAATGTTTTCTTTAAAGTTTGAAAGTAATTCAAATATGAACTAATATGAGCATTATGTTTCGCCTTTAAATGTGCCTCAAAACGACCTCGTTTCATTGATTCGTTGGTCAAGCATTGTTGGCATAAAAGACAAAAAAGTGACCGTTCATCGTGGACAGCGGGTATGAAACCAAATTTTAAATATTCCTCCGAATACTGACGAATTTTTTTCTTGTTTGCACCACTCATTTCACTATGGGCTGAAATAAATAAATATAAGATCAATTAAAAACTTACTCTCATACATACTAAACATTGATTGAATTTTCCATGTGATGAGAAGAAAGTGACTAAACAAGACTGACGACTTAGACTATAATAGTGTTAGAAACAGACGACGACAAAATGAGAGGATACTGTGGGCGGACTGGCACTACTAAGAGTATTGTTATATTCCTACTGGAGTATACACCCACAACCACCCATGTCAATCCTTTTGTAGGCTAGTTCACGGTTGCTTGGATGCTGGTATCAAGTCTCACACCAATCCTCTTTAGTCGCCTGTTACGATCTGAGCGGGCAACTAGCTTTTTTTTTTTTATCACATAGACATCGTGTGACACTGGATGGGACGTCATGCTTGCTCAAGGGCGAATAACTGTGAGCAGTCCTGTCCACGTAGCAAAAGTTCAAACACCTCGATAGTTCAGAATCTAAATGAACCACTACGAAACAAAATTGTAAAAGTTCGGAAACCAACACACAAAAGAATATTTATAGCATGTGTGAAAGTATCGACGAACGACCACGGATCTGCGATGGTTGGGTAAAATAATATTTCTCATGCTGTGTCTGCAATCTATACACGGGGGCTCAATATTTGCGATCCATGCCAGGAATAGGCAATGCATGTGGCAATGGGAGTTCTTTCGTCTGGAGTCGCCAAGCATGTCCACCAGACGACCATCGTTAACTTTCATCTGGAGTCGCCAAGCATATCCACCAGACGACAAACGTTAACAACTGCTATCCATTAGCACATTCGATTACCTCTATTTTGAGACCATTTAACGCAGGATGGGTGTTTACATTTTTAAAATTCCCGAGCAAGTCTTCGTGGGGATTGAGACGCGACTACGGCTCTACGTGCCAGATATCACACGCATCTGATGAAGAGTTTTGCCAGACGTTTCCATGAGACTGCCTCACCCAGTCCAGAGTTTTGCTGCAGGGAACTCTGAAAGTTTGGTTTCAGTAACTGCTTTTATTTATCTTCCCTTATGGTTTTCCTTAGTGACCAGGAACTGTCAAAACCTTTACGTTTGTTTTCTGTGAGCCGCTATATTCCTAACATTGCTAATTGTCCATCGTGTAGAAGAAAGGAGACACATATCATTTCCGCTAGCGAACTGTGAGTACTGCAGTGTTTCTATTGGTCAAGCTTTCGGCGGGCTTGATAAAGAGGTCTTTGATATGGTAGTTCTTGTTTTCGTCATTGCAAGTCTGTGTAACCTGGATAGATAATCAGCTTGATTTCGGATTTCTTCACATTTACTGGTCTTAGTACATGTTGAAATTTCTACATTCTCGAAGTTATCCATACATCAAAGAAACTTCTCTCTCTCTCTCTCTCTCTCTCTCTCTCTCTCTCTCTCTCTCTCTCTCTCTCTCTCTCTCTCTCTCTCTCTCTCTCTCTCTCTCTCTCTCTTTCTCTCTCTCTCTCTCGTACTCACTATATATATCTATATATATATATATATATATATATATATATATATATATATATATATATATATATATATATATATATATATTCTTCTTCTTCAGCGTTCCGGCCCATGGAGGTTCTTTGCTGCAGATACAATCCGTCTCCAATCCTCTCTCTGGTTGACCTTCTCTTGCCAGTCGTTGATATCTGCAGCAAAGAACCTCCATGGGCCGGAACGCTGAAGAAGAAGTATATATATATATATATATATATATATATATATATATATATATATATATATATATATATATATATATATATATTAAGCCTGCCACACTATCCCGTATAGCTTTAGAACCATTGTTTTACCCTAATAGTTCGACCGGTCGGTTGTCACAGTGTAAGTAATTGGTCTGTCTGATATGAGGTAGCAGACTCAAGAAAACTCGACAATTACACATTAAGCTAAGCAGATTTCGATACTGGTATCAGCATCTATAGGACCAGCCCACCTGATACATATTGTGATCTGTTCTCTCCAACAGATACATCCGATGACCAGGGCTCCCGATCTCAGAAACGGCTCAGAGGCTGCAAGGTAAGTTTGACCTGTGTGTCACGTGGTCATAAACACTGGAACATAAATTTGCATCCTTGTTATAAATCTCATTTGTCTAACCTTTTATCTTTTCCCCTCGTTCAACTCATACTTGCATTATAATTACATGTGTTTTTGTTTTTAATTATAACATTATTTATTTATATTCACAATAGAACTGCTGACACATACATTTCTTTCTCCCTCATCTTCATTTTCGTTATTGTTTTACCGACGTGTGTGTTCTTCTGTGTACGTTCTTTCATCCGACAAGTTCAATATCTCCGAGGCTGTTTATTTTGTGTAATCAGTCAGTACTTGTTATTGTGCTCTTCCAAGAACTGTACCTAGGATATACCCCTGTGGGGATTATTTACGCTATTCAAGAGATGTATCTAGGATATGCCCGTATGGGGATTATTATTACTATCCAAGAGTTGGATCTAGGATATACTCGTGTGGGGATTATTATTGCTATCCAAGAGTTGGATCTAGGATATACTCGTGTGGGGATTATTATTACTATCCAAGAGTTGGATCTAGGATATACCCGTGTGGGGATTATTAACACTTTCCAAGAACTGTACCTAGGATATGCCCGTGTGGGGATTATTAATACTATCCAAGAGTTGGTCCTAGGATATGCCCGTGTGGGGAATATTAACGCTATCCAAGAGTTGGACCTAGGATATACCCGTCTGGAGATAATTAACGCTATCCAAGAGTTGGATCTAGGATATACCCGTCTGGAGATTAGTAACGCTATCCAAGAGTTGGATCTAGGATATAAACGTCTGGAGATTATTAACGCTATCCAAGGGCTGGACCTAGGATATACCCGTGTGGGTAACGCCATCCAAGGGCTGGACCTAGGATATACCCGTCTGGAGATAATTAACGCTATCCAAGAGTTGGATCTAGGATATACCCGTCTGGAGATTAGTAACGCTATCCAAGAGTTGGATCTAGGATATAAACGTCTGGAGATAATTAACGCTATCCAAGAGTTGGATCTAGGATATACCCGTCTGGAGATAATTAACGCTATCCAAGAATTGGATCTAGGATATAAACGTCTGGAGATTATTAACGCTATCCAAGGGCTGGACCTAGGATATACCCGTGTGGGTAACGCTACCCAAGATCTGGACCTAGGATATACCCGTGTGGGTAACGCTATCCAAGGGCTGGACATAGGATATACCCGTGTGGGGATTATTAGCCTCAGTTGTGCCAAAGCAGGAACCTCAGTCCAGCCGTTGCACAACCGCGGTCATAACATTATCAGCAGTTACCTAACGATTCCGCAAACGCGCCGCCACTCTCAAGTACCAGCTCCTTTACAGAAGGTCGGTGCGCTGAAACCGTCTCTATCTCTTGCCATTTCTCCCGCCTCCTGCACAATCATGTGCCTGATGTCTGCAATGCCCTGTGTCCATTAAACATATCATTAACCACGCAGTTAATATGACACAAAAACGTAGTCATACAGATAATTATAAGCACCCAGAACCTCACCGTACCATGAAACACACAATTAACCACATAGACGTTAACTACAAATTTAGCTACTCAGACATTAACTACAAAATTAACCACGCAGACAACGGTAAATACAAATTTAACCACTCAGACAACGTTAAATACAAATGTAACCACGCAGACAACGTTAAATACAAATTTAACCACGGAGACAACGTTAAATATAAATGTAACCACGAAGACAGCGTTAAATATAAATTTAACCACGCAGACAACATTACATACAAATATAACCACGCAAACAAGGTTAAATACAAACCTAACCACGCAGACAACGTTAAATACAAATTTAACCACGCAAACAACGTTATATACAAACTTAGCCACACAGATAGCATGAAACAGCCGTGCCAACAATTAACACAATGTATCAGCTTAACAAAACAGTAACATGAGCCTCAAATTAACCAGACAGTAATATAACCATCAAATTGTAGGTCAGCTTGTCCGAATGGATAAGAATGCATGTTATTAAACATCCGGTGTGCTGAGGCCGAGGTAAGGGGTTCAACCCCTACACCGGACAGTTGGTCTAAAATGTTGATCTATCGTCTTTGTGGACTTGTAGATGTACATTGCAAGAACCTCTGAAGTCGGGGTGGGTTCGCCTGATGGCGAGGCTCATTTTAAATAGGGAAAGCTAATCCACACGCAAAATTCAGTCCAGCACTACTAGAAGTAGTGTGTATGGAATACGCTTTAGTTCAAAGCGGGCGAGCGCCCGAAAACCTCAAATTAACCAGACAGTGATATAAACCACACATTAACCAGACAGTGATATAAACCACACATTAACCAGACAGTGATATAAACGACACATTAACCAGACACTGATATAAACCACACATTAACCAGACACTGATATAAACCACACATTAACCAGACACTGATATAAACCACACATTAACCAGACAGTGATATGAACCACACATTAACCAGACAGTGATATAAACCACACATTAACCAGACAGTGATATAAACCACACATTAACCAGACAGTGATATAAACCACACATTAACCAGACACTGATATAAACCACACATTAACCAGACAGTGATATGAACCACACATTAACCAGACAGTGATATAAACCACACATTAACCAGACAGTGATATAAACCACACATTAACCAGACAGTGATATGAACCACACATTAACCAGACAGTGATATAAACCACACATTAACCAGACAGTGATATAAACCACACATTAACCAGACACTGATATAAACCACACATTAACCAGACACTGATATAAACCACAAATTAACCAGACAGTGATATAAACCACAAATTACCCAGACAGTGATATAAACCACACATTAACCAGACACTGATATAAACCACACATTAACCAGACACTGATATAAACCACACATTAACCAGACACTGATATAAACCACACATTAACCAGACACTGATATAAACCACAAATTAACCAGACAGTGATATAAACCACACATTAACCAGACACTGATATAAACCACACATTAACCAGACACTGATATAAACCAAACATTAACCAGACACTGATATAAACCACACATTAACCAGACACTGATATAAACCACACATTAACCAGACACTGATATAAACCACACATTAACCAGACACTGATATAAACCACATATTAACCAGACACTGATATAAACCACACATTAACCAGACACTGATATAAACCACAAATTAACCAGACAGTGATATAAATCACACATTAACCAGACAGTGATATAAACCACAAATTAACCAGACATTGATATAAACCACAAATTAACCAGACAGTGATATAAACCACAAATTAAACAGACAGTGATATAAACCACACATTAACCAGACACTGATATAAACCACACATTAACCAGACACTGATATAAACCACACATTAACCAGACACTGATATAAACCACACATTAACCAGACACTGATATAAACCACAAATTAACCAGACAGTGATATAAATCACACATTAACCAGACAGTGATATAAACCACACATTAACCAGACACTGATATAAACCACACATTAACCAGACACTGATATAAACCACAAATTAACCAGACAGTGATATAAATCACACATTAACCAGACACTGATATAAACCACACATTAACCAGACACTGATATAAACCACACATTAACCAGACACTGATATAAACCACACATTAACCAGACACTGATATAAACCACACATTAACCAGACACTGATATAAACCACACATTAACCAGACACTGATATAAACCACACATTAACCAGACACTGATATAAACCACACATTAACCAGACACTGATATAAACCACACATTAACCAGACACTGATATAAACCACACATTAACCAGACACTGATATAAACCACACATTAACCAGACACTGATATAAACCACACATTAACCAGACACTGATATAAATCACACATTAACCAGACACTGATATAAACCACACATTAACCAGACACTGATATAAATCACACATTAACCAGACACTGATATAAACCACACATTAACCAGACACTGATATAAACCACAGATTAACCAGACAGTGATATAAACCACAAATTAACCAGACAGTGATATAAACCACAAATTAACCAGACAGTGATATAAACCACACATTAACCAGACAGTGTTATAAACCACAAATTAACCAGACAGTGATATAAACCACAAATTAACCAGACAGTGATATAAACCACAAATTACACAGACAGTGATATAAACCACACATTAACCAGACACTGATATAATCCACACATTAACCAAACACTGATATGAACCACACATTAATCAGACAGTGATATGAACCACACATTAACCAGACACTGATATGAACCACACATTAATCAGACAGTGATATGAACCACACATTAACCAGACACTGATATAAACCACACATTAACCAGACAGTAATATAAACCACACATTAGCCAGACAGTAATAGAACCTCATAGATAATATGATGCGTGAAGTAATAGCCCATTAATAGATTAAACGCAAAACGAGGACGAAATTTTCATTTCCATCACTGACAAATTAATACAAATAAAATACCAACAGCCATGTTTGTTGGGTAAAACACAGGTGCAGGATTAGTGGCAAATATGTGTCGATAGTGCCATTACACGAGCAACTGGTATTCCAACCGGTTGCCAAAACTAGAACGTTCTCGATACGTAGGGAAGATGGAGATTTAGATGCATACAGACATCAATTCTGGCAATATTGTGCTTCAGTGACAAGACAACCAGGCATGTCGTACTCAGCAATCACCATGGAAACTGTGTTTATATGTAAGCACCATCTATGGGTATCTTCGGTGGGGGGGGGGGGGAGTGAGGAGGAGGATCAGTTATCGATCGGGTGTTATCGATCAGTTATTACAGGTAATAATGTCTCTTATTAACTTGCTATTAAATGTTTCACCTACCACTGAAAATCTTACGTGTTATTTATTATTTAGATTCATGTTCTTCTGCAAGTTTTAATTATTAATAGTTTGCACAGTTATGCCCTCTGATTGGCATGTTTTAGTTAACAAACCTAGAAACATCAGTGACTGTTATGAACTGAAGAATTCTGGTCTATATCGTCACAATGTCTGTCGTTTAACGGAGTAGAGGGTAGGGTCCGTGAAACGTGACTAGCATAAGGTGTATCACTGAATGTGTCAGAATTTCTCTTACACATATACACTGAAACAATCACACACCAATCATACACATATACACTGGAAAAATCACACACATATATACTGGAACAATCACACATATACACTGGAACAGTTACACATATACACTTGAACAATCACACATATACACTTGAAGAATCACATAAATACACTGGAACAATCACACACATATACACTGGAAAATTCACACAAGAATTATGAAACAATCTCACACTTATACACTGGGAAAATCACACATATACATTGGAACAAGCACACATGTATACACTTGAACAATCACACATATATACTGGAACAATCATACACATACATTGAAACATTCACAAATGTATACACTGGAACAATCACATACACATACACTAGAACCATCACACACAAATACACTGGAACAATCACACATAAACACTGGAACAATCATACGTATACACTGAAACATTCACAAATATATACACTGAAACAATCACATACACATAGACTAGAACAATCACACTCATATACACAGGAACAATCACACATACAAACATGGACAGTTACACATGTGCACTGGAACAATCACACATATACACTGGAACAATCACACATATACACTGGAACAATCACACATATACACTGGAACAATCACAACATACACTGGAACAATCACAAATATACACTGGAACAATCACACATATATATTGAAACATTCACAAATATATACACTGGAACAATCACATACACATACACTAGAACAATCACACATACACACATGGGCAGTCACACATATGCACTGGAACAATCACACATATACACTGGAGCAATCACACATATACACTGGAACAATCACACATATACACTGGAACAATCACAACATACACTGGAACAATCACAAATATACACTGGAACAATCACACATATGCATCGGAACAATCACACGTATACACTGGAACAATCACACATGCACACTGGAAAAATCACACATACACACATGGACAGTCACACATATGCACTGGAACAATCACACATATACACTGGAACAATCACACATATACACTGGAACAATCACAACATACACTGGAACAATTACACATACACACTGGAACAATCACAACATACACTGGAACAATCACACATATACACTGGAACAATCACACATATGCATCGGAACAATCAAACGTATACACTAGAACAATCACACATGCACACTGGAACAATCACAACATACACTGGAACAATCACACATATGCACTGGAACAATCACACATACACACATGGAGAGTCACACATATGCACTGGAACAATCACACATATACACTGGAACAATCACACGTATACACTGGAACAATCACACATATCCATTGGTACAATCACACATATATATTGGAACAATCACACATACATACATGAAAAGTCACACATACAGTGGAAGAATCACACATATACACTGGAACAATCATATGTATATATATATAATTCTTGTTCGTATCCAGGCCTCCGCGTTGTTGTGGCTAATAAAAACAGTACTTAGTTTCAAGTATTTAAAAGTGGTCTAATTTCATATCTTGACTGTACAGGTGCATTGACATGCACTGGTAAAACAGAAACACACAAGGGCACACGAAGCATACACAAGTGTTTCCTAGTCGTAGTCCAGGAAGCGTTAGACAAACATAACATGCAACTTATGGGCCACGGTTTGTTCATCGTGTTACTGGCTTTCAATATGTTGCTTCCTGCACACTAGACAAGACACTGGAGTGTTCACATCCCCCCCAAACACTTGATCACAATGCTGTGCTCACCCTGCTTCACTCCATTTTGTTCTTGTGCTTGGGTGTTGTCAAGAACACGTACTTGCTCACTATACTGAACTTGTCTGCATCTTAACAAGTACAATGAATCCGCGTTTAGAAAAATCTCAGTTGAACAACAAAGATTACCACCACATAATCGCGCAGGGGCAATAAAGGTGTAGACCCCAACTTGTCGACAATATGGCGTCACAAATGTTGTAATGTACCAACCGTCTCCGTGGCGATGGCGTAACGGACGCAATTCGTAATCCCGTATACCCGCGTTCGAAACACAGCTGCGCGTGATTTGGCAGCAGACCGCGTTGCGATGGTTTTGCGTTGGTGTCGGTGCTACTGAACATTAACTTGCCAAGAGATCACAGCGGCAGAAATCCTGGTGTTGTCTGCGATGTACTGTACAGGGATATGCAATATATATGTACAGACCAGATGGAAACAGAGGAAGAGGCCAACCACGTAAACGTTAGACGGAGGGAATAGCAGAGTCCATGGGAATATCGATACATGAAGTCCATAATCGGGCACTCTCGCGATGTTTATACTTCACCTCGACACCGCAAGGTATATATATATATATATATATATATATATATATATACACACACACACACACAGAGTCGAGTCCACTTAAGTCGAACTCGGATAACTATAATTTCGCTTAAGTCGATGTTATTAGCTTGGTCCCGGCCAAGATCATTCTTTATCTTTGTATAAAAATTCCTGATAAGTCGAATATGGTTAACTCGAATTTTCGGATTAGTCGAACATAAAAAATGAATACCGTCTATATAAATGTCAACGATTAAGTCGAACTGCTCATTTCACACACCAGAAACCTAGTTCACGGCTGTAGCAAGACTGTGTGATGATATACCAGAATACCTAGTTCACGGCTGTAGCAAGACTGTGTGATGATACACCAATATACCCAGTTCACGGATGTAGCAAGACTGTGATCATACACCAGAATACCTAGTTCACGGCTGTAGCAAGACTGTGTGATCATACACCAGAATACCTAGTTCACGGCTGTAGCAAGACTGTGTGGTGATACACCAGAATACCTAGTTCACGGCTGAAGCAAGACTGTGTGATGTTACACCAGAATACCTAGTTCACTGCTGTAGCAAGAATGTGTTATGATACACCAGAATACCTAGTTCACTGCTATAGCAAGACTGTGTGATGATACACCAGAATACCTAGTTCACGGCTGTAGCAAGACTGTGTGATGATACACCAGAATACCTAGTTCACGGCTGTAGCAAGACTGTGTGATGATACACCAGAATACCTAGTTCACGGCTGTAGCAAGACTGTGATCATACACCAGAATACCTAGTTCACAACTGTAGCAAGACTGTGTGATCATACACCAGAATACCTAGTTCACGGCTGTAGCAGATTGTGTGATGATACACCAGAATACCTAGTTCACGGCTGTAGCAAGACTATGTGATGATACACCAGAATACCTAGTTCATGGCTGTAGCAAGACTGTGATCATACACGAGAATACCTAGTTCACGGCTGTAGCAAGACTGTGTGATGATACACCAGAATACCTAGTCCAGGGCTGTAGCAAGACTGTGTGATGATACCCCAGAATACCTAGTTCACGGCTGTAGCAAGACTGTGTGATGATACACCAGAATACCTAGTTCATGGCTGTAGCAAGACTGTGATCATAAACCAGAATACCTAGCTCATGGCTGTAACAAGACTTTCTGATGATACCAGAAAGCTCATTTCACGTCTGTAGGAAGACAATTTGATGATACACCGGTATGTCCAGTTCACGGCTGTAGCAAGACTATTTGATGATACACCCAAATGACTACTTCATGGATGAATATGATAATGTAAACGAAATCCGCGAACAATACAGTTTTGCCATGAGCGCAATGCTATTATTTTATAAACGCAATGCTAATTTGTAACAGACACATGCTGCTTTGTAACAAAAGCAATATTCCTTTGTTACAGAGGCAGCGCTGTTTTGTTTCAGATGCTTGCTGTTATCACCGGAGCTACTCTGCTGTATCACCGGCGCTGTGTTGTGTCATCACCGGTGCTCTGCTGTGTTATTACACGTGCAATGTTGTGTTATCACCGGCGCTATGCTGTGTTATTACACGCGCAGTGTTGTGTCATCGCCGGCGCTGTTCTGTGTTATTACACGTGCAATGTTGTGTTATCACCGGCGCTATGCTGTGTTATTACACGTGCAATGTTGTGTTATCACCGGCGCTATGCTGTGTTATTACACGCGCAGTGTTGTGTCATCGCCGGCGCTGTTCTGTGTTATTACACGTGCAATGTTGTGTCATCGCCGGCGCTGTTCTGTGTTATTACACGTGCAATGTTGTGTTATCACCGGCGCTATGCTGTGTTATTACACGCGCAGTGTTGTGTTATCACCAGCGCTATGCTATTACACGCGCAATGTTGTGTTATCACCAGCGCTATGCTGTGTTATTACACGTGCAATGTTTGCTTATTACAGACAGAAACAATGTTTCATCACAGATGCAGGTCCTTCACAAAAGACAGTTACAGCAGACAAGGAAACAAAGTGGCAGTAACAGGCATCAGAAACGCTGCCGAGCAGTTTATTCACATTGTGTATAATGCAAGTGGCATAGTGATAACACGGGATAGGAGAGATAATGGAATGCAAAATACCAATTTGTGTGTATAGAGGAATTGGTAAGAGACAAGAGGAAAGATATGCATAGATAATAAGGGAAGAGATAGAATGAGAGAAATAGAGAGGGAGACAGAGAAGGAGAGAGAATGCGATTAAACATATTTCGTGGCACATACTGCAGTCAGGCAAGATTGGTCATATCTCCCGTAAATAATATAGATAGCGGTGGAGAACTAGGAAATGTAAAATGTACATACACAGCTGTTTCTCGCAGTATCCTGTCTACAGATAACCTTAACGTAAAGAGCGCTATTTTGGAGAATGTCCAGTGTTTCAAATACTTAATGCCACATTTTTACACTATATAACTGTGTTTTCTCGCTTGCCTATACGGTCTCTAGAAGAAGAGAAATTGGAGAATGCAGAGACAGCTGGTAAAATTGATGTTTTTCTCCTGTGTTGCAGGACAGATAAAATACCTAGGAACTTGATGTATTTAGCAACAGTAGCGCTCCAGTGTTTCTAAACTCATCGTTCACTGTATGTCTACAGTGCCAGGAAACTCAATGGCAGAGCAACAGTGTAAGATTATCTGATCGTCAAAAGTTGGGACATTTTCGAGACAAGTGGTTTTCTGACCTGTCTTTCGTGTCTAGAATTGGAACAGGCACAATAACGATTTATAATGCTGCATTTGTTTACCCTATAGGAAAATAGAAGTAAACATAAATATAGTACAAGCTGACTTTAGGTGAAATAGAGGTACAGGTTACAGTATATGTACAATTAAGGCAATTGTAGAAACAAAAACAGTACAATGTAGATCTGTACTCTTGCTGTGTATACTAATTCAATACATGAAACATTATGGAACACAATGCACGGAGTGGGCCTCCTAATGCACACCGTGAAAACACTATACACAAAATAAAAGGCAGCCGCGAGAATAGGTGCTGATACAGAGGATGGGTTTGATCAGGTGAGTCAACAACCGACATCACAGCACCCTGAACACTCCCTTTGGCGTTCCGTTCTCATCTCTAACAACCAGCGAAGAGACTCAATACTAATTGTACCAGCTGAAATCTGAGTATGTGCCCGTCTGGCCTTTCCTTGGAGAACTGAGTGTCGGCCAGATCCCCAGGTCAGTCCCTGCCGCACCATTCTCTCCAGGCAATGATGATGTATCTGTTCTTACACACCATACACACGATTCCAACAGGACATAGCAACATCTGCCTTATCGTGCACCAGTACTCCATCTAGAAGTTCAGATCCAGCCAATGTGTCTGCCTTATCGTGCACCAGTACTCCACCTAGAGGTTCAGATCCAGCCAATGTGTCTGCCTTATCGTGCACCAGTACTCCACCTAGAGGTTCAGATCCAGCCAATGTGTCTGCCTTATCGTGCACCAGTACTCCACCTAGAGGTTCAGATCCAGCCAATGTGTCTGCCTTATCGTGCACCAGTACGCCACCTAGAGGTTCAGATCCAGCCAATGTGTCTGCCTTATCGTGCACCAGTACTCCACCTAGAGGTTCAGATCCAGCCAATGTGTCTGCCTTATCGTGCACCAGTACTCCACCTAGAGGTTCAGATCCAGCCAATGTGTCTGCCTTATCGTGCACCAGTACTCCACCTAGAGGTTCAGATCCAGCCAATGTGTCTGCCTCATCGTGCACCAGTACTCCACCTAGAGGTTCAGATCCAGCCAATGTGTCTGCCTCATTATGTCCCAAAACACCAGCATGCCCTTGGAAAAAGATCCAATAGATGCTCCTTATCTTAGATTTTTTTTTATTGAAGCATGCCACTACTATGTAAGAAGCATACCTGTCTTTACCCTGCTCTTTGTCGGTCCTTTACCATCACGATATGTATGTGCTGTTTATCCTCCAGCAAGTGACTTCCTTCACCTCCATTCTCAGACTAGATGTTGTGGTATCATATACCAGGCTCTTCTGCATTAAACACTGTCTATTAACCTTCGCTGTGAACCCCCATGTACATCTTTTGTCTCTTAGCACGGAGCCACTCGTTTAGATCAGTGATTCTCAACCTTTTTTTGGCCATGCACACCTTCACCATCTGTTCAGAAGGTACCCCCCCCCCCCCATTTTCGTTTTTCCTCCCTATAAATCCCCCACCCCTTTTCACCTACACAGTATGCGTAAAATGGAAGCTAAATTTAACAACACATACTAGAACAAGTCTAGACATCTACACAAAACGTGATTTGTGGGTCTACTTACGTTATAAAACGAATTTCAGAAGGGCAAGAAGTACAGAACTGTAAAGTATGGAGGGAAAACAATAACAAGCACTCGGTACTTGTATTAAAGCGATCTTGAAATAATCTTAATCCCCCCTCCCTGGAAACGCTAAAATCCCCCCTCCCTCCTGGGGGGGGGGCGGATTTCCCACCGGTTGAGAACCACTGGTTTAGATAATTATATCTATCACCTTGGCAGGAATTGTCGTGTATGCCATTCAGCGCTGCCTGCTAGCCAATTCCTACACTCACGATTAGGATTTTTTTTGATATATAAAATGGAGTCAGACAGAGTTGCACTGTGTCCCATTGTTTGTTTACGCATACACTGGAAATATCTTGAGGAAAGGTGGAGAAAAGATTGACAAGGAACAATGTGATCCTTTTGAAATCAGAGGAACAGAAATAACTGAGCTTCGATATGCTACCGACATTCTATTGCTATCAACACAAAATAAAATTGCAAAATTATTAAAGCTAATGCACGAGTAAGTGAAAACCAAAATGTTTTACTCGATGCAACAAAAACGAAATTAATTAGACAATAATTCCAACAAGTAAACATATATTTATTAACAGAGAGAAATGACAGAGAGCAGTTTTGAACATCTAGACTTACTGCTGGCGGGCGATGGATGACAGATTAAAGAAACAGAACACCAACATTGCCCTGCAAAAACTGAAGCCATTAAAACCTGGATGAACTGGAATAGATAGAACAATGCAAGTCAGGGTGGTGAGCTCGGGTATGTTTGTCCTGTAGCAACATATGGGTGTAAGACTGCCACATGTAACAAATCTGCTGTAAGCACACATGCGCCCTTGTAGAATATACGGTTACAGGAGAGTAGTTTGAGGACGAATAAGAGAACAAACAGATGTATCCAACACAAATATACTATTACAGCAGTAAGTAAAGTTGAGAGGCAGATAAGTATGTGGGCATGTAAGAAGACTTGCATGTCCAGAAAATATAACTATAGTGGAGGTGTACCGGGGGATCTTGCATGGGGAGACCACAGCGTTGATGAATTCAAGATGTGAGTGATAATTTATGACAGAGGCAGGACATCTGCGTTTGGCAGAGAGAAATATTGTTATAGGAGCCAAGTTATGCACGGGACAAGCACTGGATGAGAATGCATGTGTTTGCTAGAGTTGTGTGAGCACCAGATCAAGTGGAAGGTATCGTCTGCCCCATACAGACACGTGGGCCTAAAATTATGGCAGCTCACATATACTGGGTCAGACCACTTCGGACTTGGATACGTACCTATGTCCCTTTTGTTCAGTGAAATCTGTCGTAACTATTTCGCTGGCGGAACCGACCCAAAGTTACAAACATTTACTTCGCAGTTTGGGATTTAATACAAAGACTTTCGATAAAGTAAGACATGTCAACATGATGGAGATGCTTGCAGTTCTACAAATTGATGGGAAAGACCTTAAACTCATACAAAACATATATTGGAAACAATAAACTGCCATAATGGTTGAAGTAGGTCAATATCAGCCTATTAAGATAGGTGTGAGACAGATCTTTTTTCCCTGTAAGTGAAAATATTTTCAGAAATGCTGACGATATGAAAGGGATCATCATTGGGGGACATAACATCAATAACATTAGATATTCGTACACTGATTAGAGAAATTAGACGCAGATAGCCAAAACTTTTTTGGACATGTTATAAGAAGAAATAAATTGGAGAACTTGGTTGCAATTGGCAAGATCGAGAGGAAGAGAACAAAGGGAAGCCTCAGAAGTAAATACCTGAATAGTTTGGCTACGTGGCATGGTCGAGACAAGAACACTGAGCTGATCCACGACTCTGGTGATCGAGTGAGATGACAAAACATGCCCGCCCACGCTTACCGGCATGGCACATGATGATGATGGCGACATACCATACAACAAACAATACTTCTGTATACAAATACTACCACACAGTGAACGACGTTCGATTACACGTCGTCCGTTGTGTCGTAGTATACTTATGTTTAATTATTTTTTGTTTATTTCTTTCCTGTGATTTACGTTGACTGTAGTGGAGTTCGTTGTAAAGTATGTACGTTGTGTCTATGTTTAGTATATCTCAATTGTTTGCAGGAGTTAACATACTTATCTGTTTGTATTTCCTATTGTTATAGCCTGCTGCAGCCGTGACTTCTCTTATCTACTATTATTTAATTTCCATTGTGCCAACGGCTGCCCGTTCAAAACCTCATACCGAGCATTGCATATATGTGCTTATCATCATAACACAGGTGCAGGAATTCCACGTGTCATTTTCTGTCAGCAAACGTAAATAGACGCTTAAAAGTGCTGTCATTATAAATATAATAATGCATTACAGTGGACGTTGTAAGCTTGCTCCAAAATTGATTGTGACTTCTAATTTATTGTTAACTGAAGCAGTGGTAAAGTGATTGCTTACATCATTGCGGTATGTAATGTCTGGTACAGGACGCATTGCCATATATCGTGTCTGATATAGGCCAAGCTTGATTGTTTATGTCAAATACAGAATACAACTTGATTGTTTATGTCAAATACAGAATACAACTTGATGATTATGTCTAATACAGAATACAACTTGATTGTTTATCTCTAAATCATGATATCGCTTGAATTTAATGAATATTACAGAATACAACTTGATATTTAATGTCTAATACAGGACACAGCTTGATTGTTTACGTGTAATACATGAAGCAACTTTATATTTAATGTCTATTACAACACACACTGAGCTATTTCATGACGAGGCAGGTCCTGGATGGCACAGGCAGAAATATCTATACGTCAGGTATGTGATCTAGAAACCATCAATCATAGAAAAGAGTGGGTTGAAGTTCCGGAAGACATGACAGACTGGCGCAATGTAATAGTAACACTAGGTTGTGAGTGCTGAGAATATGCAGCGGGCCACACGGAGTTTGAAGTGCAACAACTGATCCAGAGTAACACATATCAAGGTGACATAGTCATCTACATCCGCCGATGGGTCAGTGGTGAGAAACAGACGTTATGGTTTGGGGTATATTGCAAAGGCTAATGGACGAGTCTTCATAAAGAAGAGTCTGGCATATGAGACTACAATCTCCAGCATGAGAATGGAGGTGGAAGCAGTAACAGCGGCATTCCGTTGGTTAGAGGAGACTACTGCAACACACATTGTATTCATTACGGATCCAAAGAGTATGCTTGGTAAGGCGGAGAAAGGAATTTTTTCGTGTGGAATGGCTGTCGTTGCTTCAGAGGTCACAGATTGTGAGAATTGTATGGATATTTTGCCCTGGCCATGCGGGGGTGCGGGGGGAATGAACAGGCTGATAGGCTGGCAGGAAATGCACCTATTGGTGGTAGATTGGCTATAGACAAAGGGGGAGGGGAGGTCATGCGTTTGTGGGACCAGGTTGGGAATGCACGGGAACAGATTCAGAACCCGTATGTGGAAAGAATGAGATTGAGGGGATCGGCAAGGGTTCTGGAATAATCTCAAAACTGAGAGGGGAGATCAGTAGAACTTTAAATCAGAAAGCGGTGGGAACGATTAGTAGTATGACTCTTCGCTGGCTGTTGAACGAGGGCACGGTGCACACATGGGAATATCCTGAGTGCAATGATGTCGGTTCTTAACTCAACTCAACTCAACTAACACGGAATACGATGTAGTGTTTAATGCCTCATGCAAAGTACAATGGGATATACATTGGTTCCTACAATCTACAATGGGATATACATTGGTTCCTACAATCTACAATGGGATATACATTGGTTCCTACAATCTACAATGGGATATTTAATAGTTCATAAAGGTACTGAGTGATATTTAATGTCTCCTACAGAAGACCAGCATGATTTTTAATTTCTACTACATGATACATAGTGGTATGTATGGCTCATCCGAGGTAAATAAAGAGAAAAAGTAAAGGATCCCTGTTCCCTTGATGAGACTATTGTGTATATGGCGCAATCCAATATTTTTAGACCAATTGACTCGCTGTGGATGATGTTGCCAATATCATTGTGATCGCCCTTACTTCCTGTGACATTTTATGGTACTAATTTCAAGCTAGTCGATCTGTGTGTACAGGACAATCAAATAACATGGCCTGGAAGGGATTTAAACACATGACCACGAGCTGGCAAGCAAGCCTACTGTCCACAAAGCTATCACGGCACCTTTCAGACAGAAGACTGCCTAATTTTTAATTATGTAACAGGGCACAGAGATGTAGAAGTAAACACACATTTAGATAACAATGCATAAAACACATCTGGGGAAAGAAATCCAGAGCATAACTTTGTCCCCCTAGCTGTCTGTGTCAGTACTTTCTTTGAATGCTATAGTTGCCTAGGCAACTATAAAGAATGCATATTTTGTTCTTGGCAGTGACCATAGTGATCAGAGACCATTGTCTGAACAGACAGTGATATTAAAGTTAGAACACAAAAGGACATTTCACGGCGCAAGAAAATGTGTGGAGGTCAACAGAATTAAATCGAGAGCCAATTTTAGAATATTTACCTCTAGCGTCAAACATCTGCTTTCTGGATCAAAAATACGGAGAAAGTCTAAAACAGTGGTTCTCAACCTTTATTGGCCCATGCACCCCTTTACCATATGTTCAGAATGTCATTCCCCTTCCCCCTTTTCGTATTTCCTCCCTATAAATCCCCCCTTCCCCCCCCCCCCCCCCGCTTTTACACAGTATACATAAAAATGGAAGCTAAATTTAATAACATACTAAAACAAGTGTGGACGTCCACATAAAACGTGATATACAGGTCTACTTGCATTATAAAATGAATTTCAGAAGGACAAGAAGTACAGAACCGTAAAGTTTGAAGGGAAAAACTATATCAAGTAATCGGTTCGTGTGTTAACGCGATCTTGAAATAATTTAAATCCCCCCCCCCCCCCTTTCCCCCCCCCCCTTCTCCGAAACCCTAAAATTCCCCCCTGGGGGGAATTCACCACCGGATAAAAACCTCCGGTTTAAAACAATTGCTTATAAATAAAACACATTTGGTTTTTTTTTAATTGCTTGCATTTAACTCAAACGTAGTCCATACATGTGTTACTACTTCTGATGCGCTGGATTGCATTTTTGAGTGTGGATTAGCTTTCCCTATTACCAGTGTCCCTCGCCACTAGGCAAACCCACTCGGATGTAAGAGGTACTCGTATTTTACAACCCCAAGTCAACAGTTTAGTCCAGCTGACTGATGTTTAAGAATGAGTGGCCTTATTCATTAGGCCATTCTGACCTGCCAAAAGACATTCATTCATTGATTGGTGCCTACACAGGATAGAGGGCTAACACAGCAGTTATGGGAGGCATAATCACCGGCGTGGAGCTCATGAATTAAACACATCCCATTTAACCTAGAGATGAGACCTGTCAGTACGAGTATAACTATAAAGTCCTTCCTATCCCACACACAAAACACAAGTAGAGGGTCATCTAAAGCACTCGGAGACTAGCATTAGAGACACGTGAATAACATGGGGGGGGGGGGGATGGAGCAATCAGAGACAGCAAATGATAGGAGGATCTGGCATTGGTTGGTTGAAGACTTATGTTTCACTCGGAAATAAATGGAACAAGAACTAACTTTCAAAGAGGGCAAATTAGGCACGCAGTCCCGTCTTACATTCGGCTATTTCAACCACTCATTTTTCACACATTAATTGCCTATTGTGCATGTTACATTCACATATAAAAAATATAGTAAAATGAATGCTGTGAACATAAATAATCCATATTTTTATGTTATGAGACAGGCAGGCGCACACACACACACACACACACACACACACACACACACACATAGAGACACTCACACACGCATACATACACACACGCACATACATGTACACATAGGCTGACACATACACACAAACAGATATGCATATGTCATTTACACAAAAACTCAAACAATAATATGCTCACATAATCACACACACACACACAATCACAAACACATTAACAAACATGCATTCATTATAATATACTCTCTCTCTCTCTCTCTCTCTCTCTCTCTCTCTCTCTCTCTCTCTCTCTCTCTCTCAGGGGATGGTGTTTAAACCAGGCGTGTGTTCGGAATAGAACAAGAACACATCGTAGGTGAATTCAGGATTTGATAGATAATCTGCACAAGCCAGCAACACAGGCAGGACATGTGGGTTTGGCTTATGGTAGAGAGATATTTCGAAAGACTGCCACGAGCGCATATTTCTGCACATGACAAGCTGATTTATGATAACGATTTGTGCCTGAATGCCTGGGCATGCTTTAATGAGCACAACTATCACCCATGCACGAACACAACATTTTAAGGCAAAGTCTCTGTGTTCCCCTGTGCCACAACCTACAACTATCACCCATGCACGAACACAACATTTTAAGGCAAAGTCTCTGTGTTCCCCTGTGCCACAACCTACAACTATCGAAAGAGACTTGAGCTGGAGTTACAGAGACAGGCAACTGCCAACTTCACTAGGTGAGCATTGTTTGCGGTGAGATTTGTATTGTGAGACGCCTTGTTTGTTGGACACGGGTATTGTGCCAACCATCACTCTCTGTTCACCGTGAATACCTTTGTGCATAAGACCCTACCAACTCTGATGTCTGCTAACTTGACCGGACTTTTGGTTGTTTTTAACCAAAGCAGATTTTAATTTCAACACAAGCGGATGCGAAGTGTTCTAGTATTGTGCTCAGTAGCAGTTACCGTGTGCTTTCACCACCTCATTCACTAAGGAGTTACTTGTGGTATTATGTGGAATCATTCAATGGATGCTGACTTGTGACATCTCTGTGGCTTAGTTTGTGTGCCAGGTGACACTATCATCATCAAACAAGTAGAGCTCATCAGATGATAGTTCCGCCGTTAGAGTATGAAGCGTTAGGCCCCAGCATACACTGGGCCAAGGCCTAAGAATACCGCCAGCGCTGAGGATTGAACCCAGACCAATATCTTGGTAAGCAAGCGCACCAGTTATACATCACCGTCAGGTATGACATTTTCTAAAAGGCTGCTGCCATTGAGGACACTTATGATTGCGGTTCAGTGCACTGAGCGTTCACCGGTTTTTCATTCAAGAGTTCTAACACACATGTTTTTTTTTTTTTTTTTTTTTTTTTTTTTTTGCGTATCCTTTTACAGGACTTAGCTGTCAACAGCAGCATCTTTCAGCTGTCTGTTGATCTCTTGGCAAGATTACGCTCAGTAGTTTGCCATTGCTTTCTGAGCGGCCGGCTCAGTATCCGCAAGTCACGAGCGGGGGTCGAACCACCTCAGTTCTCGCTCCGCTGCGAGACTCTGCGTGATAAACGGGATTACAGAGAGAAAGTGTTGTAACCCCACAGCCAGAGAGACCGGCATCTAACACACATGGTACATTGAAATATTTGGTTTGTGACTTTAGATTGGGGGAAACAAGATCTATCTTTCTGTATATCTGTCTCTCCGCCTGTATGTCTATCTATCTCTCCGTCCGTCAGTCTGTCTATTAGTCTGTTTATCTAGTATTAATTAGCAGTAATTTCTTGAAACTTACACGTAGCCGTGTGTTCCAATTAGTCGTGCTTTAATTTCATTCCCATTGAGAACATACAGCCGGGGATACGTCATGCCCTGTTCACAGTGTCCAGTATTCCTTGTGAGGTTTGTGTTTGCTGTAAACATAACAAGAGAGAACTGACCAACATCTTCCATATTTTTGCTGGATTGTAGATGGCCTGGTTCCTAATGTTAAATATTTGCGCGGGGAAAGTAAGCTTTGCCACGGGCGTGTTGTTAGATCGATCAATAGGTTAGTGCATTCATGATGATGAAAGCAATACCTTCCAGTGAAGTTATATCCTATCTGTGTTGATATTTGTCATTTATCATGGCCTCTTTGCAGTCATTGCATGATTTTGTAAGCATTCTTTTTATTAACTCCATATCTAAATTATCGTTACACGGACAATGTTATCACATCATACATTCACGTTTTATATATATATATATATATATATATATATATATATATATATATATATATATATATATGGGGTGGGGGAGGGGTATCCCCAATTACAAGAGAAGGTGCCTCCTTCCCTCCGCTAGCCTATGGGACACCCTTGGGCAAGGTGGAGTACCCGGTTAGCCCCCCCCCCCTCCTCCCCCGATCAGGGTTACATGAAGCCAAGGGTGCAGGTGGTGGATGAAGCTAAAGAGCAGCTGACAGATAGTTGTAGGTTATGGTCTCCACTTCAAAACGGCAGGCAGAGGATATCTTTTTTAGGAGACAATAGCTACGGTCATTGGCCAATATGGTCACTACTAGGAAGGAAAGCAATGGCAAACTACCTTCTTTATAGATGCCAAGAAAATTATATTGTGGGGTCTCATCGAAAATCAGAGAAACGGCGTAAATGGGTGCTCCATAGGAGCAGCCTCGCTCGGTAGGGATAGTCACGTGCACCAGGTGACTCCAGACCTTCAGTAGGGTACGTCCAAACGATTACTATCATTGAAAGTAGGAACTTGGAATGTTAGAACATTGAATGCAGATGAACAATTAGAAAATATCAAACTAGAAATCGAAAGAGAGAAGATTAATATTTTAGGAATGTACGAAATGAGGTGGAATAGGGCAGGGATCAAGACAGGAGAGAATTGTAAAATTATTTATTCTGAGGGAGAAGAACGGCAAAGATGTGTGTCCATTATATTGGATCGGCAAACATCAAATTCTGTTAAAAGATATTTGGCCGTGCCAGACAGAGTTATATTAGTA
The DNA here is from genome assembly GCA_963921405.1 of Cepaea hortensis. NCBI lineage: Eukaryota > Metazoa > Mollusca > Gastropoda > Stylommatophora > Helicidae > Cepaea > Cepaea hortensis. The sequence continues at coordinate 61,413,493 of OY992887.1, forward strand.
AAATTAAACGGAATACCTTTTAAAATATATGTCATTCAAGTATATGCTCCAACAAGTGACTACAGTGAAGAAAGTATAGAGGAATTTTATAATGACATATAGTCTGCTTTGAAGAAATGCAAAAATATCAGAAATAAATATTATAATGGTTGATTTCAACGCAAAAGTAGGAAATCAAGGCGATGGATGCAGTGTAGGTAACCATGGTTTGGGAGAGCGAAATGAAAGAGGATATAGATTTATAGAATGGGCAAAAGAAAAAGAAATGGTTGTAGGAAACACCTGGTTTAAACAGCATTCTAGAAGATTATGGACATCGAAGAATCCAGACAGCAGGATTAAAAACCAGATAGAATACACCCTGATTAGCAATGAATGAATCACTGAAAAACGAGAAGTAGGTTGAGAGCTTTACCAAAGACAACTACAAAAAAACAATGAACGTTGCGGCCAAAGCCTTCGTCAGCACAAAACAAACAAACAAAAATCGATTAAACTAATACACGATCAACACTACATGAATGTCTAAATATCAACTCATCTGTGTCCAAGCTTTAGACGGCTATCGATGGCTGGAATGGAACCCTGATTAGCAGAATGTTTTGAAATGCGTTAGCAGTCGTAAAAACAGTCCCAAATGCAGACTGTTACAGTGATTACAGATTAATTGCAGGGACATTGAGGGTAAAGTTAAAGAAAGTCAAGTATACAACAGGAAACCCTAAATATGATTTTTGCAAATTTAAAACTGACAAACAAATACAAGATACTTTTAACATAGAAGTAAAGAATAAATTTGATATATTGTCTGATCTAGAGATCCTATTTCAAGAGTGGATGATCAATGGGAAATGTTAAAGAATTCAGTCAGTTGTGCTGCAGAAAAAAAAAAAACTATTCCAAAATTAAAGAAAGTGGGTCGTAAGACATGGATGACTGAAGAAATTTTACAACTAATGGAAACAAGAAGACAGAACAAAAATAATCCTGCCAAATATGAAGTCATTCACAGGAAAGTCGGAATATTATGTAAGGAGGCAAAAGAAGCATGGCTCGAGAACAACTGCATAGACATTGAAAAACAACACAACCGTAAACAATACCAAACGAATGCACAAAGAATTCAGGAGCTTACTAATCAAAGAACATGTATATTAGCAGTCTGCCTAAAGTCAAAAGATGAAAAAATCATAATAGATAAAGATCAGATTTTACATGTATGGTCAGATTATGTGAAAAACCTTTATGATGATAACACAGAAGAACAGTATAATATTCAAAATAATAATAAAGAACCATCAATTTTGAAGATGTAGGTTCAGAATTCTCTTAACCATATGAAATCTGGCAAGACTCCTGGTTCAGACAGCCTCACAATAGAAATGATTAATGCTTTAGAAGAAAATGGAATAGATCAAGTTACCAGACTGCTGACTACAATATATGATACTGTAAATATACCGCATGAATTATGTAACTCTGTATTTATTGCAATCCCAAAGAAATCAGGAGCCTTGGAATGTGATCAACATCGAACAATTAGTATAATGAGTCACATCACGAAGATTTTGCTAAGAATTATGCAAAGAGTTAGGAAGAAAATACAACCTGAAATATGTGAAGAACAATGTGAGTTTGTAGAAGGCAAGGGTACAGTAAATGTTGTGTATATACTGAGAACAGTAATTGAATCTTCTCTATAGAAGTAAACAAAGATCTATATCTTTATTTTTATGACTACACAAAGGCTTTCGATAAAGTGGGACATGTCGACATGATAAGGATGCTTGAAGACCTACAAATTGATGGAAAAGACCTTGGGCTTGTTTTAAAAAAAACATATATTGGAAACAACAAGCTGCCTTAAGGATTGATAATGAAGTGGGACAATATCAGCCTATTAAGAGAGGTGTGAGACAGGGAAGTGTAATGTCTCCAGATCTTTTATCCATATACAGTGACAATATTTTCAGAAATGTAGAAGATGTAAATTGAGTCATCATCGGAGGAGAAACATCAATGACATTAGTTATGCAGATGATAAAGTATTGATTTCAGACAATGAGCAAGATCTGCAACAATTAGTAGATGCGGTTGTTGCACACAGTGAACAACCAGGGTTAGAATTAAATTGTAAAAAGACACATATTATGGTCGTCACTTGGAAGAACGAAATACCACAATATAATATACAAGTAAATGGGAATATTCTTCAACAAGTGAATAGGTACAATTGCCTCGAAACAATAATAACATCTGATGGAAGATGCTCTGAATAGATTAGAACAAGAATCGCCATGACGAAAGTAGTCTTTAGCAAGATGAAAAACATTAGTAAGTTAAGTTGCATGTCCTTCACAAGGACGTAGCAGGACGCCAGCATTTTCGCTGTTCGTGATTCCTGGGCAGATGTTACGTTCAGTAGTTTGCCTTTGCTTTCTGAACGACCGGCCCCTACACCTTTTTCGAAAAAATCAGCACCGCTGTGTTTCGAACCTGGGTGTACGGGCTCACAAACCGCTTTCGCAAGCCCTTAGCCACAGAGACGGGTTGAAAAACATACTGATAAATAAAAAGATGTCAATCGAAACGAGAACAAGAGTGTTGAGATGCTACATAGAGCCTGTACTTTTGTATGGATGTGAAGCTTGGACAATGAGCAGTCAAGCTGAAAAACATCTGATGGCTTTGGAAATGTGGCTTCTTATTGTACGCCTTAATGAACGTTCCGAAACAACTGGCAGTGCCCGGGATTGACTTCGGAGTGGCCAACCACGAGTTACTACCCCTGCGCAGGAGCCTCATATTTGTGCTGAGTCACCCAAGGCTTCGTTTTCTCCAGATAAGTCTAAAAGCAACAGCAATAGTGGGTAGACGAATGACGAAAGTCTCTCGAATGACAGTCATGCGACGGCTCTGAGATACAGGCCTTACTGCAAGACAAACTTATGTTGGGTCAAACTGACTCACATACATCGTCAGCAGCGCCTGTAATGGGGAGAGCAACATATCAGATGGTCTAGACTGCAGTGGAATGATATTCTATTCACAGACGAGAACAGATTCAACCTGTCCTTTGCTGATGGAAGTGTGTGGATTTGACGATGGTGTGGAGAGCGCTTTGCAGATTGCTGTGTTCGTCAGCACAACCGATTTGGATGTGGCAATATTCACGTATGGGGAGAAATCACTTTTCACCATTACTTGCCTCTTCACGACTCCCGTGGAAATGTTAATACTGTGACATATAGAGATTAGGTTCTGGGTGCTTTGGTTGCTTCTGCTGTCACAAATTACCCAGACTTGCAGCTTCTCCAGCAGGATATCGCACGTGCGCACACCACATACATTACGCAGCAATATCTATTGCGGGAAAACATTCTGACGATTGACTGGCCCGTCCTATCACAAGACATGCCCCCTATAGAACATCAGTGGGACGAGCTTGGATGAAGAGTCTACAGGCAAGGTTCTGCAGCTAATCTGCTACAGCTAGAAGCTACTCTTACACGTGAATGGGACTTGATTCCCAGAAATTTCCTTCAGAGACGTGTGCGTTCCATGCGGAGCCGCTGCCAAGCTTGCTTGCAAGCACACGGTGGACATACTGAGGATAGGGTGACTTTTTTTTTAATTGACTGCATTTTTTGTTTTCTGCCTTGCCAGCACAAAATGCATTGAATATCATAAACTATCAATTGTCCAAATTAATGACAGCATGGGTTCGTGGGAAAATGAATAAAGATTCCAAATATGTAAATTTGTAAACACGTATATTTATATTTCACTCTGTTCCTGGATTATACAGTGGTGCGTTTTTAATGTGCTTCGGTATATATCCTCCGTGGCCGACATCTGGCCATTGTATCTCAGGAAGAATGTTGACTATAGTATTTATGTCAGTAACCACAACTTGCCTACAACCACCACCTCTAATTGTATCTCAGAGAAGAATGTTGACTATAGTATTTATGTCAGTAACCACAACTTGCCTACAACCACCACCTCTAATTGTATCTCAGAGAAGAATGTTGACTATAGTATTTATGCCAGTAACCACAACTTGCCTACAACCACCACCTCTAATTGTATCTCAGAGAAGAATATTGACTATAGTATTTATATATTGAGCACAACCCACTACTGGCAACGCCGATCGCATTCTGGTATCTTCTTCTTCTTTGCGTTCATCCGGAGTGTTTTTTCAGATGTGATTGCGGTGTGTCTCGTTAGGAACCCTTGGGTCGAAACCCTTAGGCCAACACATCCGACTTTTAGCGTGCATTTTTGACCAGGTTAGCATTCCTGGGAGAGTCTCACTTTTGTGGTACTGTCCACCTCCCAGCTGGTCAAGTTGGAACAGTCGAAGACCGCACGGTCCTCCCTCAAATGAAGGCAGGGACAGTCCATAGCAATTTCCGCCATCCTGGGTGGCTTCCATAATTGCAGAGCCGACACATAACGCTCTGGTGCTGGGCTCACCGAGGGAATCGTCACGTCCTGCTCATGGCTGCTTTGATTCCTCACTTCAATATATTGGGTATTTCGTTCGCCCCATGCCGTTCCCGCACAAACCAGACAGGTCTGCAGACGGTATCCACTCAGCGAGCTTTCGGACATGTGCTTGTCGTTGCGCCCATCAGAGCTGTTCCAGGCACGACAGACATTCGGAAAACTACCTAGTCAGAGCTGTTCCGAACAAGAGCGGGATTCGGAAACTAGGTAGTCAGAGCTGTTCCTAGCACGAGAGACATTCGGACGAGACATTACACTCGGACGTAAATGCGTAGTGCCAATTTTTAGTTTGCCACCCGTAGGAGGGCACTTCCGACTTCAGCAGGCATTTTTTAATGAGGTTAGCTTCTTCAGGTTTCGAGGCACGTTAGACTTATTGTTGTGATGTCGCCCACATCTCAGCTGGTCAAGATAGAACGATCATCGACATCACGGTTAACCCTCAAGGGAAGGCAGGGGCAGACCATGGGCATATCCAAGGCTATCCAAGGAGGCTTCCATAATTGCAGAGCCGGCACATATTGCTCTGAGACTGGGTTCACCCAAGGAGTTGCGACGTCCTGCTCATGGCTGCTTTAGTTCCTCACTTCCATGTGTTGGGCATCTCGCTTGCCACTGGTCGCTGAAGCACACACCAGGAACGGTCAGACTGCGGGCGACATCCACTCGGTAAGCTTTTGCTTTTGACTTCGGGCCACGCAATGGATTCGCCCGCCGTGCGTTCCATTTCGCGTCATTGAGACGTTCTTCCACTTTTGTCTACACTCTCTATGAGTTAGATACAGACAGTTTTCGTAACCATTTCCTTCGACTGGGGCACTTTTCTGACTTTTTGTACTCGCTCACGAGGTAGGCTACATGTGCTGCCGGCTCAGCACCTTACCTTCGTGCAGCATTGAACGAGAAAAGGCCTGGCCCTCTCATCCGGGAATCTCTCATATCCCCCAGCTGAGAACCTTCGAACATGTATCAGACCTGAGCATGTAGCTTGCTCAGTATCACGCCTCTATATTTCGGTAGGTGGGTATCGGCCCGGCTCTCAGATCTGAGGGTTTGTGGCTTAGAGGCGTTAAGCAACAGCCCTCGACAGGGAGCCTTAAGAGTTTTGTCCGGACCAAGAACTTCTGCCTTCGTGAACCTGATTTAGAATTTTTTGACTGCTATCCTCAGTCACCTGCACAGCAGCAGGTTGTGTCTCTCTTAGTCTGGTCCCTATCCCATAAGCTATCCGATATGTAGTTTTTCATCCATCGGCAAGCAAATGGGGTCGGTGGGACACGCAAGCACCCCCACCACGTCAAGGTGGAGACACATCGGGGGAGGCATTCTGGTATGAACCTAAGGCGTATCCACGTCAATATGGAAGCACTATACTCGAGTTTCGCCCTCGTTTGAGCTCGTCAGTAGTGCATATCCCTGACCGGATCCGGAAACAGTCCCGGATCACGCGTGTGAAGCGGGTGTGTAACTACGCGGCACACACTGGACACACCATGTTATCACAACATAATATCACAACGCTACCCATCGTAGGCTATGCTCAAGATTGCCCAATCGCCACGACCGACGTTCGTCAATCGATGGGACCCGAACGATCAGGACTTCTCACTGGCAAGGAACACCAGGCCTCCTAAATCCAGTGAGCAATAATCAATTGATTACGTGGTTGTTTCGGGATTTGAAATTTAAATATTGTGTACAACCCACTACTGGCAACGCCGATCGCATTCTGATATAGTAGTTATGTCAGTAACCACAACATGCCTACAACCACCACCTCTAATTGTATCTCAGAGAAGAATGTTGACTATAGTATTTATGTCAGTAACCATAACTTGCCTACAACCACCACCTCTAATTGTATCTCAGGAAGAATGTTGACTATAGTATTTATGTCAGTAACTACAACTTGCCTACAACCACCACCTCTAATTGTATCTCAGGAAGAATGTTGACTATAGTATTTATGTCAGTAACCACAACTTGCCTACAACCACCACCTCTAATTGTATCTCAGGAAGAATGTTGACTATAGTATTTATGTCAGTAACCACAACGTGCCTACAACCACCACCTCTAATTGTATCTCAGGAAGAATGTTGACTATAGTATTTATGTCAGTAACTACAACTTGCCTACAACCACGACCTCTAATTGTATCTCAGGAAGAATGTTGACTATAGTATTCATGTCAGTAACTACAACTTGCCTACAACCACGACCTCTAATTGTATCTCAGGAAGAATGTTGACTATAGTATTTATGTCAATAACTACAACTTGCCTACAACCACCATCTCTAATTGTATCTCAGAGAAGAATGTTGACTATAGTATTCATGTCAGTAACTACAACTTGCCTACAACCACCACCTCTAATTGTATCTCAGAGAAGAATGTTGACTATAGTATTTATGTCAGTAACTACAACTTGCCTACAACCACCATCTCTAATTGTATCTCATAGAAGAATGTTGACTATAGTATTCATGTCAGTAACCACAACTTGCCTACAACCACCACCTCTAATTGTATCTCAGAGAAGAATGATGACTATAGTATTTATGTCAGTAACCATAACTTGCCTACAACCAACACCTCTAATTGTATCTCAGGAAGAATGTTGACTATAGTATTTATGTCAGTAACTACAACTTGCCTACAACCACCACCTCTAATTGTATCTCAGAGAAGAATGTTGACTATAGTATTTATGTCAGTAACCACAACTTGCCTACAACCACCACCTCTAATTGTATCTCAGAGAAGAATGTTGACTATAGTATTTATGTCAGTAACCACAACTTGCCTACAACCACCACCTCTAATTGTATCTCAGAGAAGAATGTTGACTATAGTATTTATGCCAGTAACCACAACTTGCCTACAACCACCACCTCTAATTGTATCTCAGAGAAGAATATTGACTATAGTATTTATATATTGAGCACAACCCACTACTGGCAACGCCGATCGCATTCTGGTATCTTCTTCTTCTTTGCGTTCATCCGGAGTGTTTTTTCAGATGTGATTGCGGTGTGTCTCGTTAGGCACCCTTGGGTCGAAACCCTTAGGCCAACACATCCGACTTTTAGCGTGCATTTTTGACCAGGTTAGCATTCCTGGGAGAGTCTCACTTTTGTGGTACTGTCCACCTCCCAGCTGGTCAAGTTGGAACAGTCGAAGACTGCACGGTCCTCCCTCAAATGAAGGCAGGGACAGTCCATAGCATTTTCCGCCATCCTGGGTGGCTTCCATAATTGCAGAGCCGACACATAACGCTCTGGTGCTGGGCTCACCGAGGGAATCGTCACGTCCTGCTCATGGCTGCTTTGATTCCTCACTTCAATATATTGGGTATTTCGTTCGCCCCATGCCGTTCCCGCACAAACCAGACAGGTCTGCAGACGGTATCCACTCAGCGAGCTTTCGGACATGTGCTTGTCGTTGCGCCCATCAGAGCTGTTCCAGGCACGACAGACATTCGGAAAACTACCTAGTCAGAGATGTTTCGAACAAGAGCGGCATTCGGAAACTAGTTAGTCAGAGCTGTTCCTAGCACGAGAGACATTCGGACGAGACGTTACACTCGGACGTAAATGCGTAGTGCCAATTTTTAGTTTGCCACCCGTAGGACGGCACTTCCGACTTCAGCAGGCATTTTTTAATGAGGTTAGCTTCCTCAGGTTTCGAGGCACGTTAGACTTATTGTTGTGATGTCGCCCACATCTCAGCTGGTCAAGATAGAACGATCATCGACATCACGGTTAACCCTCAAGGGAAGGCAGGGGCAGACCATGGGCATATCCAAGGCTATCCAAGGAGGCTTCCATAATTGCAGAGCCGGCACATATTGCTCTGAGACTGGGTTCACCCAAGGAGTTGCGACGTCCTGCTCATGGCTGCTTTAGTTCCTCACTTCCATGTGTTGGGCATCTCGCTTGCCACTGGTCGCTGAAGCACACACCAGGAACGGTCAGACTGCGGGCGACATCCACTCGGTAAGCTTTTGCTTTTGACTTCGGTCCACGCAATGGATTCGCTCGCCGTGCGTTCCATTTCGCGTCATTGAGACGTTCTTCCACTTTTGTCTACACTCTCTATGAGTTAGATACAGACAGTTTTCGTAACCATTTCCTTCGACTGGGGCACTTTTCTGACTTTTTGTACTCGCTCACGAGGTAGGCTACATGTGCTGCCGGCTCAGCACCTTACCTTCGTGCAGCATTGAACGAGAAACGGCCTGGCCCTCTCATCCGGGAATCTCTCATATCCCCCAGCTGAGAACCTTCGAACATGTATCAGACCTGAGCATGTAGCTTGCTCAGTATCACGCCTCTATTTTTCGGTAGGTGGGTATCGGCCCGGCTCTCAGATCTGAGGGTTTGTGGCTTAGAGGCGTTAAGCCACAGCCCTCGACAGGGAGCCTTAAGAGTTTTGTCCGGACCAAGAACTTCTGCCTTCGTGAACCTGATTTAGAATTGTTTGACTGCTATCCTCAGTCACCTGCACAGCAGCAGGTTGTGTCTCTCTTAGTCTGGTCCCTATCCCATAAGCTATCCGATATGTAGTTTTTCATCCATCGGCAAGCAAATGGGGTCGGTGGGACACGCAAGCACCCCCACCACGTCAAGGTGGAGACACATCGGGGGAGGCATTCTGGTATGAACCTAAGGCCTATCCACGTCAATATGGAAGCACTATACTCGAGTTTCGCCCTCGTTTGAGCTCGTCAGTAGTGCATATCCCTGACCGGATCCGGAAACAGTCCCGGATCACGCGTGTGAAGCGGGTGTGTAACCACGCGGCACACACTGGACACACCAAGTTATCACAACATAATATCACAACGCTACCCATCGTAGGCTATGCTCAAGATTACCCAATCGCCACGACCGACGTTCGTCAATCGATGGGACACGAACGATCAGGACTTCTCACTGGCAAGGAACACCAGGCCTCCTAAATCCAGTGAGCAATAATCAATTGATTATGTGGTTGTTTCGGGATTTGAAATTTAAATATTGTGTACAACCCACTACTGGCAACGCCGATCGCATTCTGATATAGTAGTTATGTCAGTAACCACAACTTGCCTACAACCACCACCTCTAATTGTATCTCAGAGAAGAATGTTGACTATAGTATTTATGTCAGTAACCATAACTTGCCTACAACCACCACCTCTAATTGTATCTCAGGAAGAATGTTGACTATAGTATTTATGTCAGTAACTACAACTTGCCTACAACCACCACCTCTAATTGTATCTCAGGAAGAATATTGACTATAGTATTTATGTCAGTAACCACAACTTGCCTACAACCACCACCTCTAATTGTATCTCAGGAAGAATGTTGACTATAGTATTTATGTCAGTAACCACAACATGCCTACAACCACCACCTCTAATTGTATCTCAGGAAGAATGTTGACTATAGTATTTATGTCAGTAACTACAACTTGCCTACAACCACGACCCCTAATTGTATCTCAGGTAGAATGTTGACTATAGTATTCATGTCAGTAACTACAACTTGCCTACAACCACGACCTCTAATTGTATCTCAGGAAGAATGTTGACTATAGTATTTATGTCAATAACTACAACTTGCCTACAACCACCATCTCTAATTGTATCTCAGAGAAGAATGTTGACTATAGTATTCATGTCAGTAACTACAACTTGCCTACAACCACCACCTCTCATTGTATCTCAGAGAAGAATGTTGACTATAGTATTTATGTCAGTATCTACAACTTGCCTACAACCACCATCTCTAATTGTATCTCAGAGAAGAATGTTGACTATAGTATTCATGTCAGTAACCACAACTTGCCTACAACCACCACCTCTAATTGTATCTCAGAGAAGAATGTTGACTATAGTATTTATGTCAGTAACCATAACTTGCCTACAACCACCACCTCTAATTGTATCTCAGGAAGAATGTTGACTATAGTATTTATGTCAGTAACCACAACTTGCCTACAACCACCACCTCTAATTGTATCTCAGGAAGAATGTTGACTATAGTATTTATGTCAGTAACCACAACTTGCCTACAACCACCACCTCTAATTGTATCTCAGGAAGAATGTTGACTATAGTATTCATGTCAGTAACTACAACTTGCCTACAACCACGACCTCTAATTGTATCTCAGGAAGAATGTTGACTATAGTAATTATGTCAGTAACTACAACTTGCCTACAACCACGACCTCTAATGCCACATGAAGTCATCTCGATAAGCTCTTCGTCGTGTTGCACGCGCACCTTCCTGGTTATCAATCACAGTAGTAGGGTTGCCAGGAGGGCACCCCGACACGGGACGGGTGGGATTCCCGCAAACACCCAGTTTCATTCCATTACTCTACGCTTATGTTCTTTTTCCGCGTGAGTACGTCCGTGTTTATTTATGTGAGCAAATTAATGGGGACTCTCTCTCTCTCACTCTCTCTCTCTCTCTCTCTCTCTCTCTCTCTCTCTCTCTCTCTCCACCCCCTCCCACCCACACAAACACACACACACACATACACACACCTGAACGAGGTTTTCCCAGATCAAGGCAGCCGAAAACCGCTTATAACATCTGTATTTGCGAAAGTGAAATCCGCACAGTGGCTTACCGATAGATGTGAACTTCATACCTTGTGCTCCCGCACAGCTTCACTTGTTTCATTCTACCATGCCGTGTGTTGCTGTAACGGGTTAATACCAATATCTTGTCTTACTTCAGTGGTTGTTATTATCAACAGGGTGTGCTCCGGTGGCGAATTGTTTTCTAGATTAAAAGTCACTACATTCTGTGCCACAGCAGTGATTGATTTACTGTGTACTGAGTTACTGTAACGTTTATTTACTGTAAAGTGAGTTACTTGTAGGTAAATATCCTGTGTTGATCTATATATTAGATGATGGGATAATGCGTTGATGTATTTACTAGACTGTGATAAATTGTGTTGATGTATTTACGGCATTCCTAGTTATTGTCGTGATTTAGTATTGTTGCAGAGTTACTGAAATGATTTATTAACTAGGTGATAAGCTGTTGTCGAGATATAGCCAATAGATGCAGAATTACTGTAATGATTTATTAACTAGATTATATGTTACTGTAGTGATTTAGTCAATAGATGAAGGATTACTGTAATGATTCATTAACTAAGTTATAAGTTACTGTAGTGATTTAGCCAATAAATGAAGAGTTACTGAAATGATTTATTGACTAGGTTACAAGTTACTGTAGTGATTTAGTCAATAGATAATGGATTACTGTAACAGTGTATTTACTAGATAGATGGTAAATTATTGTCTCTGTTTATGCGATGGTGAGTAACTGAAATAACTACTAACAGGATATAGCTTTGGCACGGCGTGTGCTCACTAACAAGTTGAGAACGAGATGTGCTCGCGTGTTCAACTTCCCCTACATCTTAGTTTCCTAGCGCCGTTACTTATTAACCACTGGTTTCTCTGACAGCAATCCGTATTCACCGAGTGAGCTTTCTCCTGTGTCATAGAGAAGTTCGCAGTTATTTACTATATTGTGGCTGCAGTGGTACACGCCACAGTAATATCTACTGTTCACTGTGACAATACATACGGCCACTGACTATCACATTGTTATTTTTCACAATAGGAACAAGGCACCGGAGATCATTGTACGTTCATGTATGTCAAGGTTGCACTCTAAAGGAAATAAAGTTAGCTTTATTTTTACGTCATCTTTTGGGTTATAGATACATGAGTACTGAAATATCTTTAAAGAACTACAACAGTATGTAGTGAGTTTATAGATATGTGATTACTGAAATGTGTTTAGATAACTGCGAGGTTAAGTAAGTAGTGAGTTCATATATGTCATTAATGAAATATGTTCAAATAATTGCGACACTAAATAGTGAGTTTATAGATATGTGATTGCTGAAGTATGTCATGTCAGCACTGAAATATTAAAAAAAAAAACAAACTGCGACACTAATTAGTGAGTTTATAGATATGTGATTACAGAAATATGTTCAAGTAACTGCGACACTAAGTAGGATGTTTATAGATATGTGATTACTGAAGTGTTTTATGTGAGTACCGAAATGTTCAAATAACTGCGACACTAGAAAGTGAGTTTATAGATATGTGATTATTTAAATGTGTTTTGTGAGTACTGAAATGTTCAAATAACTGCGACAACATATAGTGAGTTTGTAGATCCGTGATTACTGTACTCTGTTAAAGTAACTGCGACACGAAGTAGGATGTTTATAGATATGTGACTGCTGAAGTATATTCACCCGCGTAACTACGTAGTGTAGGCTTGACAAACTGTGAACTATGGCACGCAGACAGCGTTGAATAGTCATTAGTATAGAAACGATAAGTGTTGAAATTGGGGAGTGTAGTCATGCCTAGTTCGTCGATGAACTAAGATACGAGGGAACCTCACAAGAAAACCTTAATATTGTGAAATAAATTACACTAACCATACTATTGTCTTGTAACCTGTCAATATTGTTGTTAAGAGTGTCAAGAGTGTTAAGCATGTGACATCACGGTGCAAACTAACACGGTGACGTCATAAGGATAGTTTAAAGATGGCCGCCCCACTTTTGATATGCACCAAAGAGCAGCAGAGTTCTGTTATCCGTTTTTTTAAATAAGTGGAGGGGGTGAAACCTGTAGAAATTCATCAGCGTAAGAATGTCTAGTATCGAGATACATGCCTGTAGGTTCAGCAAGTGTATGAGTTGAGTGGGAAGTTTTAAAATGGCGTGACTTCTGTGGCGGACTGTTCACGACATGTTCAGGCATATCGAGTAGTGACACTAGAGTAGATTTCTCTACAGGAATCCAAGCACTTTATCGGCGCTTGAAGACTTGCTTTGAACGCAGTCGTCATTACATCGAGAAATGAAACTTGTGTTCTTTACTTTTTTAGAATATATTCACGCGCGCGCGGGCGCGCGCGCACGCACACACACACACACACACACACACACACACTATTGAGGTTTTCATTTGAAGTCCCCTCTTACGTCTGAAGGGAAATACCGATGGGATAAATATAAAGATGTGGATGTGGTAGGTGTCCAAACACCTGAACTGATTATGATAAAGTGCTTGTTAAACATGCAAGGAATTTTGACATGTAAATGTTGATTTGGGTTAGCGGCGGGATAGGGGTATCCCATATCAAAGATGTAAGACGCGTCCTTTCCTCCGTTAGTTTACGGGACACCCTTGGGCAAGGCGCAGTACCAGTATACCCCCACCCCGTCCTCAACAGTGTTACGTGAAGCCATTGAAGCAGGTGGTGGATTGAGTGTGTGAGCAATCGACAGAGTGCTGTTGGTTATGGTCTGCACTCTGCGGCGATAGGTAGTGATCTCATCAGTAGAGACAATGGCTATGGCCACCGAATAGTACAGTCACTGTCCAGAAGAAAAGCAACGGCAAATACCTTCTACAAAAGATGCCAAGAAACCTAAAAACCATGAAAGAAAACATAATAAGAAATAGATCTGGTGGTGATCAGATAACACTGGGTGAGAATGTGACGCAGGGGCCAGTACTAGTAATCGTGATGATGGAGATATTCCCGACTGTGTTGCTAAGCAAATCCCATGTATCAGACCAAGAAGCAGAGTGAGACTTTTTTTTTTTTTTTTTTTTTTAGCATATCCTTTACAGGACTTAGCTGTCAACACCAGCATCTTTCAGCTGTATGTTGATCTCTTGGCAAGATTACGCTCAGTAGTTTGCCATTGCTTTCTGAGCGGCCGGCTCAGTATCCCGCAAGTCACGAGCGGGGGTCGAACCGCCTCAGTTCTCGCTCCGCTACGAGACTCTGCGTGATAAACGGGATTACAGAGAGAAAGTGTTGTAACCCCACAGCCAGAGAGACCGGCAGAGTGAGACTAGGAGAGTGAAATGTGAAAAGTCTGTATAAAGGAAAGCTCAATGTATTATATGATGAGATTGAGATGTCACATATTAAAATTATAGGAATTAGTGAACATCGCTGGAAAAGCAACGGACATTTTAAAAACTGAAATTTGACGTCTTTTCATATATTTTGGTAGAGACATCGGAAGCCAGAGCGGAGTGGCATTTTGTTTAGATAAAACAGCAAAAGCTTTAATTGGGTTTAACCCGGTTAATTATATAATTCTCACTATCAGAATTAGAGGCCACCCCCCCCCCCCCCCCACACACACACACAAAAACCACACACACACACAATTCTCATTCAGATATATGCACCTACATCAATATCAGAGGAGGACACGCTTGAAAATGTCTGCAGCACAATGCACGGCACACTGGATACGATTGGTCATAATGATATAACCATAATAATTGGAAATTTTAATGCAAAAGTAGGTACACGTAGAGCTGAAAATAAGAGACACGATTTAGGAAAATTTGAATTGGAAACGGAAATGATGCGGGTGACAAATTAAATGAATTTTACACAGAAAATGAGTTAGTGATAGCCAACATACTTTTAAAACTTCTTCTGCGTTCATCTGGAGCGTGTTTTTTTCCAGATGTAATTGCGTTGTGCCTGCTTAATTGCGCCTTTAGATCGACACATCCGACTTCTGCGGGTATTTGTTGACCGTATTATTAACCTTCCCGAGTGTTTCGATGGACAATCCACTTCACTGTTGTGGTGTCGTCCACATCCCAGGTGGTCAAGTTAGAATGACGGAAAACATCACAATCACCCTCAAGGGAAGGCAGGGGCAGACCATGGGCATTCCCCGCCATCCAAGGAGGCTTCTATCTAAGTAGTACAAGAGGGCAAGGGGAGGGCAGAGAAGTAAATACCTGGATGGCTTAGCCACGTTGTACGGTCGAGACAAGAACACTGAGCTGATCCACAACTCTGGTGATCGAGTGAGATGGCAAAACATGACCGGCCACGCTTACCGGCATGACACATGATGATGATGATATGAAAATACAACTCAAAAAGCTTACCAGAGGACCAAGGCCACTTCGTTTTGATCTGACAAAAATACCAGATGCATACTACGTTGAAGTGAGGAATCGTTTTGGGGTATTGGTGTCTATGCAGGAGGAATTGACACCCGAAGAACTGGCAGTACAAGCTAGAGATATCTTGATAACTGCAGCCATAGATTTCATTCCGCGCAAGAATAAGCAATATAAGCCATGGATTACATCAGACACGCTAGAATTTAAAAAAAAAACAACGACGGGAACTGAACAGAAATGTTGAGAAACCGATAACAGTAGGATGAAGTATAAATCTTTAATACGATAAATAATTAAGAACACAAGAAAGGACAAATAACCAAAATATATACAAGATTGTTGCTATAACTCCCACTATAGTCTTGATTTCTTCAGTTCTAATTTTCTCACTTTATGATGCATTGAGTATCCTTCTCAGGAATCTCATTTCCGTTGTAATTTGTCTTTTCTCTTTTTGTCATTGTCTAGGTTTGGCGTTGGTAGCATAGCGTTGGTAGGAAGATTGTGTTGTAGAGTGATTGTTTAGTATGTGCTGATACGTGTTTGTTCTTTAGTATTGGCGCCATTTGACCAATGAATTGGTTTACGTTATTGCATTTATTTTCGATCTCGTCTTCTGATTGGAAACTTGATGATAGTATGCTTCCTAAATGCTTGAAGCACTTTACTTTTTCAAGAGGTGTCTTCTAGATGAAAATTTGTTGTTTTTTCTTCTTTGATTATAGTCATTACCACTGTTTCATGGATGCTAATTGTCATGTTATGCTCCTTATACACTTCGTTTAGGCGATTTATGTGGACTTGTAATTTTGCTTCTGATTTTGCTATTAGTGCTTGATCTTTCGCAAATAGGAGTTCTTTAATGAAGTAATTCGCCGTTGGTTCTGCTTCTGTGGTCTGTTCGTCATGCAGTGTTGTTACGGCCTCTGTTTGGCTGGTTTCTTTACATATGCAGTCTATATAGGTTATGAACAAGAACGGGGGGGGGGGGGGGTCCTGAGAGACCGGACACAGCCTTATCGTACTCCCGTGTTCTTACAGTACATTCACTGTTGCTTGTATAGACTTCTACATAAGTTTGTTAGATGTGCAATTACTCCATATCGTTTAAGAATTTCCCACAGCTTACTTCTATCTGCTCTATCAAATGCCTTTTCTTGGTAGACAAAAGCTAAGTAGAGTTTTTCATTAAATTCGATTGAATTTTCTATCAGTTGTCTAAGAATCTATGCATCATTTGGTTTTCCTAAATCCACGTTGTGTTTCACTTAGCTGGGGTTCTATTGTAGGAGATAGTCTTTTCTCTGGTATTTTGCAGAATATTTTTCTTGTATGACCCAAAAGAGAAATGCCTCTGTATTGTGTGCATTCTCTCCTACTGCCTTGTTGTTGTTTTTTTTTCGAAATTGGAATAATTATGGCTCTTCCACTGTCTCGTGGTGCCTGTTGTTCTACCCAAATATGGTTAAACAGTTTGGGTAGCCATCCTGTTTCTACTTCTCTTGCTGATATAGTTAGTTCATTTGGTATTTCGTCTTGTCCCAGGTTATTTTTTCAATGGGGCTAGTTTTATGGCTTCTCTAATTTATTCTTTCAGTATGTCTAGTTATAGTTCTTCGATGGCATGTGTCCGTTTCTTGAATTCCTGTAGCATTTGATGGATGGTGAGAATTTGTTACAAGCACTGCCTCCATCATTTTTAGGATTTGTTATTGTTCACTTATTTGTTCTCTTTTTTCGCTGTTAATATTTTCAGTTGGGTCAATGGGTTCTGGTTCTCATTGCACTAATCTTTTTGTACAAGTTTCTAGGTGCCTCTTTGTATTTTTTATTTAGGTTTTCTCTATATTCCCTCCAGTCTTTGCGTTTTTCTATCTTTATTTTTCTTTTCGCGTGTCTTCTTGATATTCTATATTCTATGTAATCATTATACTCTTTGCATTTCACCCACTTTCTATACTTTTCGTTTTTGTCTTTTAAAGTTGTCTTTACCTCGGCTTTCCACCAACTTGTTATTTTCTTTAACCGTTTTACGTTTTTTCGTGGTTCCACATGTTATTTTTTGCAATGTTTAAAATACTTGTTTTGACCTAGCGTTAGTATTTCGGTTTACTGGACGACAGTTGTTGTTTTCTCCATAGATTGGCAAATGTTCCGATAGTAACATAGTCATGTGTTGTGTTAGGAATATAGCATGGTTAGACGAAGGATAAAGTGGACACAAACAATTCGACACTTTAGTCACGGAATATAGCATGGTTAGACGAAGGATAGAGTGGACACAAACAATTCGACACTTTAGTCACGGAATATAGCATGGTTAGACGAGGGATAGAGTGGACACAAACAGTTGGACACTTTAGTCACGGACTAAACGCATGTAGACGGGACGTTATTTATTTGTGAGTTTTGGAAAACACCATGCCTGAAAATAATGTAAGTTTACCGGGACTGATGTGAATATAACAGAAGCTACAGGGCAGGCAGTATATTGTACTGAATGTATTACCTCAGATTACCAGCGTTTGTGGAATTTGTGCCGTAAACTTGTGAGTTCAATCGTCACAGTTTTGAAATAAATGATTGCAGATTCGTGAAAGAAATCAGCCCGGTTTGTTTAAATGTTTTAGTCTGCATCAGATAAGGGCAGATTTGCAAGTTGCGTGTATACTTTTCTGGTGAAAGGGCTGCGGTCATGGCTTTTCCAGAGACAGAAGTGAACATGAGAAATGGAACAAAATTACGAGTTCCTGGAAGTATTGGATGGGATGTTATGCGTCGGATTAGGTATTCTTCATCCGGTCGGTTAAAAGTGGATGTACAGAAAAGACGAGCAGTATCGGAATATTTCATGGTAAGGGTTTTTGCACCATCTTTGGCTGTCTGAGACTTCCTGTAGCTTAATTCTGTTCTGTATAAAGTGTGTGTGTGTGTGTGTGTGTGTGTGCGTGCGTGCGTGCGTGCGTGCGTGCGTGCGTGCGTGCGAGCGTGCGGAGCGTGTTTTGTATACTGCTGTACTTGGTTTGTGTATTCTTGTTTAATGTGATACAAATAAGTATATAACTTTTATATAAAAATAAGAGATACAAGTGTCATAAAATCACACACTGTTGCAAACCAATGACAATAAGGAGATGCTCTTCTTGGACCATACAAATAGGGGACGTTGTCAAGAGACAACTAGACGTCATCCGATAGTGAACACTGCAGGCGGGAATGTGATGGCTGGCCTGAGAACCTGGTCAACATGGTACAGACATAACTAGTCCCTGTGAACATGGTGTCAAACCACGATGTCAGACATAATATTGTTCACACAGTGTCTGTCGGATATACAATTGTTCACACAGTGTCTGTAAGATATATAACTGTTCACACAGTGTCTGTAAGATATATAACTGTTCACACAGTGTCTGTCAGATATATAATTGTTCACATGGTATCAGTCAGATATACAATTGTTCACACAGTGTCTGTAAGATATATAACTGTTCACACAGTGTCTGTAAGATATATAACTGTTCACACAGTGTCTGTCAGATATATAATTGTTCACACAGTGTCTGTCAGATATACAATTGTTCACATGGTATCAGTCAGATATATAATTGTTCACATGGTATCAGTCAGATATACAATTGTTCACACAGTGTCTGTAAGATATATAACTGTTCACACAGTGTCTGTCAGATATATAATTGTTCACACAGTGTCTGTCAGATATATAATTTTCACACAGTGTCTGTCAGATATATAATTGTTCACATGGTGTCAGTCAGATATACAATTGTTCACACAGTGTCTGTAAGATATATAACTGTTCACACAGTGTCTGTAAGATATATAACTGTTCACACAGTGTCTGTCAGATATATAATTGTTCACACAGTGTCTGTCAGATATACAATTGTTCACACAGTGTCTGTCAGATATATAATTGTTCACACAGTGTCTGTCAGATATATAATTGTTCACACAGTATTAATCAGATATATAATTGTTGACAGCCTGTCTCTCAAATATACGATTGTTAACAGTTGTCTGTCAGATATGTGATTGTTTAAACTGTGTCTGCTGGATATAAAATGTCGGTTGTATACGTAATTGGTCAAACAGCCACTCTTAGATATAAAGCTGCAGATATTTTAACATGCAAACATGGCTAATAATCACCTGTGTATGCTTGTGTTCAGCATATAGCGTGCCAATCTAACATGTGCAGTGTTTTATTACACCCAGCTGACCCCCTCAATATGCTGTTAATATCACAACATTCTCGCTGGTTTGTGTTTGTTGTTACACAATCAACATGAGGTTGACTGTATATTCTTCCCTGATATTTCAAACCCTGCATCAGGCGTCGCACGTCTGTCAATTCTGAGATTAGGTCGTGGGGTCAGGTGTAGACATCAGACTGGCAACAAACATAGTTTACGGCCATTAGAACACAGCAGACGTGAACTCAACTCCATGCTCTCTCTCTCTCTCTCTCTCTCTCTCTCTCTCTCTCTCTCTCTCTCTCCCCCCCCCTCTCTCTCCCCCCCCTCTCTCTCTCTCTCTCTCTCTCCCTCTGTATGTGTGTGCGTGAGTGTGCGTGCGTGTGTGTGTGTGTCTTTCAGCAGCAGTTTATCCTATGTGTGCATGTACGCCTGATTCAGAAATAGTACATCAAAGATGTAACGACCGCGTGTAAATTCCATTGCATATATTTTAAAAAAAAAATTTATTTGTGGCTATAGAGCATCTCCAGAATCCGAAAATTGATTTACCGTTGTATCACAGCCGTTGTAGAGCAGCGTGAACACAGAAAGCCATGTTCCAGCACAGAATGGTTTTTGCATCCATAACAGCGCCTGCAAACGGTCACTAAAGACGCTATCACACAGGTGGTGTAGCTGTTACCTGGAGGGCCTGTTGATTGAAGAGACGAGAGTGCGTTTCGCGGCAGATCATGCAGACGTTAATCTTGAATGGCAATGCTCGGTGTTAGATCTCTTAGCGCAGGCAGATTTTGTTTTCAAATGTCGACGTGGAGTGGTTTGGCTAATACACGTCTCTCTCTCTCTCTCTCTCTCTCTCTCTCTCTCTCTCTCTCTCTCTCTCTCTCTCTCCCTCTCCCTCTCTCTCTCTCACACACACGCACACTCTCTCTCTCTCTCTCTCTCTCTCTCTCTCTCTCTCTCTCTCTCTCTCTCTATCTCTAGCTAAGACTGCGTGAGATTTTAGAAGAGATCAACTTCACGGACGGAAGTGACGTTTCGGCAAATACACATTAACGAGGGCAAACAGTTTGACAACCCTATTGTGTTGTCTTTTTTAAATATCGTCATAGATCACGAATGAGGACAATTTCACCAAAAGAGTCACTTATGATCAGATTTTCTACTGTTATAGCCACCTATTGGCCAGTACTTCCCCCATTATAGCCACCCACTGACCAGTAGTGTCCAATTTTAGCCACCTACTGACCAATAGTGTCCTGCTATAGGTACTCATTGACCAGGAGTGCCCAAACTAAGGTTTTGGTCTGATGTGCTTGTATTAAAGCAACTCGCAGACCAGTAGTGACCAAAATATAACCCCTCATTGGTAACCTTTTGTTCATTTTATAACAGCACATTCAATGGAAGCAAATATATAAACTAGTAATGCCCATGTTATGGTCATCTATTGACCAGTTCTCTTCATATACTCTACGCCGTGTGGCGATAATTATCATGTCTGACCACAGCCTTATGTCCAGTATATTGCCAATCATTTCCTATGCAGATGTTCCTCCATGCCGTCATGTCAAATTACGCAGAATCTCCTATCAAGATCTCTCCCTTCTCCGCTTCGCCTTCAACTTTCCTGTTGTCACACTGACCAGTAGTGTCCGCATAATAGGCAACTGCTGGGCAGTAGTGTCCACAATGAGTAAATATAGAAAACAACGGAAAGTGAATTGGTTAGTTTTTGTTTTTAAATTTAGTTGTATGTGACAATCGTGGTTCTCCGCCCGAAGCCGTTGGCACAACGTGGGAACGGGTTTGGTGAGCGCCGTCCAACATTCGGCGCTTACAGAAAGCAGGTAGTACCATCTACAGTCATACAGTAGCTCAGTCATATCTGACTAAAACTTGTTACATCTGTTGTTTTTATTATTCGTTATTTCCTCAAATATCTACGATCTAAACGTTTTAAATATTACACAATTTTAGGGGAGTCACAATCTTACCTCCCATCCAAAGCTGTATTTATACTCTTTTGTGCTCATAGTGTATATTCGTATGCGCTATGTGTATACTGCCGGCTTCCTGGCCTAGATGTTAGCGACTTTTCTCCGTAATCTCGTATACTCTCGTAAGTAACGTGACGACAGTGAGAATCAGCAGTGGTACGAATCGCGTCGGTAACTTACGGGGTATGTGAGCCGGCCGCTCAGAAAGCAATGGCAAACTACTGAGCATAATCTTGCCAAGAAATCAACAATCAGCTGCAAGATGCTGATGTTGACAGCGATGTCCTGTAAAGGATATGCAAAACACCAATGTGTATACTGTCATCAAGTTACTGATGGCAAAACTAACATGAATACATTTAAACTAGGAACGTGGAATGTGAGGACACTAGCTGAGTTAGGAAAGTTGGACAGTGTTGTAAGACAATTGAAAAATATGAAGATGAATATCCTTAGCACGGGTGAGATGAGAAGGGTGGGATCTGGTAAAGTAATAACTGACAAACACAATAATTTTTTTCTGGGAGTGGGGGGTGGGCGAGATAATACAGACAAACAAGGAGTTGGACTACTATTAGATGAAATAAACAGCTAAATCATTTAATGATTATCAATGTATTTTAGATAGTTATTAAGATTATGATCACAATTACTTATTATCGATGTATTTTAGATAGTTATTATTATCAAAATTACTTATTATTGATGTATTTTAGATAGTTATTATGATACAAATTGCTTATTATAGATGTATTTTAGATAGTTATTTTATCAGAATTACAAGTAAACCGATAAATATTGTACTAATAAGGGGGAGGCCGGTATGGCTAATTGAATAAGAGCATTAGCTCTGAAACTTCCTGTGTGCTGATGCCAAGATAGCGGGTTCAACCCTTACACCGGTCAGTTGGACTAAAATGCTGACTTCTCGTCCTTGTCTTGGGGACATATATTACAAGTACCTCAGAAGTCAGAGTGCGTTCACTCGATGGCGTGGGACAATGGTAATAGGAATATGGAAAGCTAATCCACACGCAAACATCAGTCCAGTGCATTGTCAGTAGTGGAAACCACAAGTAGTACAACCTGTATGCAACCATTGAGTTCAAAGCACTGGTAACAAAGAAACAATATAAATAGAAGTATGTGTGCCAACAACAATCAGTTAGTATGAAGAAATACAACAATGGTATCAAGAAGTAGGAATGGCGACATCTGACACCAATTCACATGAAATACAAATAATACTTGAAGATTTTAATATAAAAGTAGGAAAGGGAAGAATGGAGGCTGTAGTTGGGGATCATAGTTTAGAAGCAAGAAATGCAAGAGGAGAAAAACTGATAGAATGGGCACATATAAATGACATGATAATTAGAAATACCTGGTTTAAACACCATAAGAGACTACTTTACGCACGGGGAAGCCCCGATTAGAAAATACTTAACGAAATGGACTTCATATTATTGAAAGGAGATTTAGAAATGTGTGATTGTAATAGTGATCACGTACCACAATGGTAAGACTGAAGAGAGGAAGAAAAGAGGTTAAGAATTGGATGATATAAGATAAAGAGATAAGTATGCAACGGCAAAATAACGTTGGTGAAACGAGCAGTGCAAGAAAATTGAATTTAAATCTATTAAAGGGGCAAACAAATATGCCCAGACAAATCAGTGAGCTCACGGGAAGAAACATATGAATAAACACAGGATGTTTGAAATCATAACCAGGAAATTGGAAGAAGGTGTTATAATACAGAGGTGGAATGAGAATATAAGAGAATTATATGATGGCGGCTCTGTACGGACAGAATTTACAATGCAATTTGTAATCTCGCATACCGCGTTTGAAACACAGCTGCGGGAGATTTGGGAGCTGGCCGCTTTGCGCAGGTTTCCATACAAAGGCATGAGTGCCAATAGTTCAGAAATTAATGGCAAGCTACCGAACGTAAACTTGCCAAGAAACCACAAAGAGCCAAATAATTCTGACGTTGACTGCAACGTCTTATAAAGGATATGCAACTAACTTTATATATATATATATATATATATATATATATATATATATATATATATATATATATATATATATATATATATATATATATATATATATATATATATATATAATCGAAAACGGGTAAAATTGAGAGAAGAAAATTACCTATCCTAAAAGACCCTATAAACCATGTGGTAAGGAAAACAGTTGGGCCAGACGGAATCACAGTAGAAGAATTAATAGTACTGGGGGTTTTTGGAGTAGAAAAATTAACCAATATATTGAATGATATTTATAGCAGTCTATATTTACCGAGTGATATGCTGCATTCTGTATTTATAGCTTTGTCATCAAGATCAGGAGCAATTCAATGCTAAGCATTTCGTACAATTAACCTCATAAATCATGCAACTACTACTCTAAACTATAGTGAGAAATGTAAAAAGACAATAAAAATGGAAATTGGTGAAAAACTATGGATCTGTGGAAGGAAAAGTACAAATAGTGTAACATACACATTATGAACACCAATAGAGAGGTCAAGAGAGACAGAAAGAAATATATTTTGCTTTCTAGATTGTACGAGGGCGAGTCAATAAGTAAGTCACACAGTTCTGTGGGATGGCAGGAAAATGTAGTTGGTGTTTTCTACAGGTGTCATTAGGCGACAGCAACATCGAACTTTACATTCCCGTTCGTCAGGTGGCGCTAGGTGTCTCATGCGTATGCGCAGCGCATAAACAAAGTGGCGACTGTACTTACGGAGTGTACAACCAAAGAGCAACCTGCTGTTGTCCGTTTTATTTATTTATTTTTTAATGGGCAAAAGGACTGCCTGCAAAGGACAAGAATAAGGAAATGCTTCCTGTTTATGCTGATAAATGTTTGTCACGTAAAGCGGTGCATAGCTGGGCAGAAAAATTTTCTCAGGGACGGAAAATTGTTGATGAAATCCGATCAAGGTAACGCCATCAGCAGGGAAGGTTATGCTTACAGTGTTTTGGGATTATCAAGGAGTGCTTTTAACCGATTTCAAGAAGAAAGGTGACAGTGTGAATTCTGAATCGTATTGTGAAGTTCTATCGATGCTTCATGATGCAATTCGAAGAAAATGTCCAGGACTGCTGACAAGAGGAATGTTGCTTCTTCATGACAATGCCAGACCACATACGGCTCGATTAACTCAGGAGAAAATTAATAACTAAAGTAGGAAGTTCTGTAACATCCACCTCACAGCCCCGACTTAGCCTCTAGCCATTTCCACATTTTGGGTCCACTGAAAACCCACCTTGGCGGGAGACATTTCGCGAAGGTTTAGAAAACAGAGCACGCAGTTCTATGCAGCCGGTTTGGGAGGACTGATAAAACGATGAGATAAGTACATAAATGTTGGTGGAAATTATGTTGAGAAATAAACGGACAATGTATGTATAAAAATAAACTGGTTTCAAGTTGTTATCATATTTAGTTATTTTTCTACAGCCATTTGTGATTTACTTATTGACTTCTCCTCGTACCAAGGCTTTTGATAAAGTAAAATAGGGTGACCTGATAAACATTTTGGAAGATACCAACACTGATGGGAAAGATAACAGAATAATAAAGAATATTTGTTAGAAACAAGTAGTAGCACTTAGAATAGGAAATAAAGAGGGTAATTATGAACAAATAAAGCTAGCAGCAAGACAAGGATGTATTTTGTCACCGAATCTCTTCTCTCGCTAAAGCGCAATGATAGTGAGAAAGATCAAAGTGAGACCAGGAATACTAATTTGAAATATATTATAAACAATCTGTGCCATGCAAAAGGCACAGTATTGATATTCTAAAATAGAAAAGATCTATAATTGTAGACATTGTAGTAACAGGGAGTGCATCCACACGCGCGAGTGCGCGCGCGCACACACATACACACACACACACACACACACCAAAACATGATTGTCCTTTAATATGTCCACTATTGGCCGATGCCGTCGGTGAGTTTTGCTGCTCTGTCCACTATTGGCCGATGCCGTCGGTGAGTCGTGCTGCTCTGAAACAACGTCTCCCTCCACTGCTGGGATTCGAACGCGGACCACTGCCTTGGTAAACAAGCGCGCTAATCATAGCGGTTTTTGTGGTAACACATTTATTATAGTGCGGAAGACACCAATTGCCTCTTCAGTTGAATGTATTTTGTTTAGTTTTATCCTACTCCCACTCACAACCACAGACACCAACTCTGATCGCCCATATCCTAGCCGACGTGATCAATCGAACAAATTGTGACGTGCTTCAATAACTGACAATTCTGGCTTCGTTACAATATTTTTCCCTACACACTGACCGCATCAGTTAGTCACGTGATGTACCGTGAAAACCTCCAGTGACCGTATCACTACGCGGACGGACACCAAAATGGCACACACCATACAGACTAGCCCGGGACACGGGCATGCCGCGACATACACCCACCAGGGGAAAGCGGGCATGCTGGCGGGTTCGATATTTCATTGCTCTGTGCTCTCCTGTGTTGACAATCTGATTGTCACTTCCTCCGCCACCCTTTCCTCCCTAGCAGGTTTAATTGATGGTGTAGAGGTGAACTATGGTCACCCATCTCCACATTTTTGTCATTTACAGCAGTTTTCTTACAGTTCTAACTGAGCATTGGAGCGGGCAAGAAAACGTAATTAGTCATAGACGTGTAACCATATGTGTAAAATGTAAACAATCGTCCCCTTACACGATTGAAGACACATTGGACAGACGGTGCTAGACCCACATTTGTATAGATCAGTTGGACAGACGGTGCTAGACCCACATTTGTATAGATCAGTTGGACAGACAGTGCTAGACCCACATTTGTATAGATCAGTTGGACAGACGGTGCTAGACCCACATTTGTATAGATCAGTTGTACAGGCGGTGCTAGACCCACATTTGTATAGATCAGTTGTACAGGCGTTGCTAGACCCACATTTGTATAGACCAGTTGTACAGACGGTGCTAGACATCACATTTGTATAGATGTTGTTTAGACCAGTGGTTCGCAGAATACCACACCTTGGCCAAGTAGACGGCAGGTTAAGTTTATTCGAGAGTACATGCATTGTTTGTGGGAAGTTGACAAACGATGAGACAAATTTAACGTCCATAGTTTCAAAGATACCTTCAAGCGAGATGTAGATACATGTTGGGGATGGTCACAAACTGGGTGGACAAGGATTCTGCTTGTAGTACTGTGTGGTACATTGTAAGTCATCACCTTGGACTTTGTCAAGATAGACTCATTCAACAAGCAGATGAGAAGATCACCTGAAATACGGGAAAGTCAGTTATGTATAGTAGACAGACAGACAGACAGACAGACAGACAGACAGACAGACAGACAGACAGACAGACAGACAGACAGGCAGACAGACAGACAGACAGACAGACAGACAGACAGACAGACCCCCACCCCCACCCACACACACACAGTGAGTTTGTGTTTGTTTTGAGAATCATCATCATCATGTGACATGCCAATAAGCGTGAGCGTTTAGAGTTGCCATCTCACACGATCACCAGTCTCTGATCATGTTTGTTCTTGACCCGATTATGCGCAGTAGGCCTGGCAGGTCATCCGGGTATTTATCTCTTAGTCTTCCCCTTGCTCTTGTCCCTTCATTTTCCCAATTCTACTCAAATGTTCAAGTTTATTTCGCCTCTACCATGGCTACATAACCCTGACTATCTTGGTGAATTTCTCTAAACAATTTACTATTTTCACATGTTTCTGGAAGGACTTTCCCATTCATGTTTCTGTCTATCCTTAACATTCTTCGCCCACTCCTCAGAAACAGCATTTCCATGAGTTGTTTCTCGGCATGTCTATTTATTGGTCATGTATCGCTGGCGTATAGCAGGATATCTGCTATATACTACTTGGGTGCTGTTTATAATGCAGACACATAAACACTCATTGTGATGTAGCATAGACAAGAATTAACACTTACTTATAGAAGCATGTAAGATACATCTGTATCAGATCAATCATGTATAGCATAAATAAATCTCAGAATATATGTAAACTCTCTCACCTGCATATTATTTCAGGCTTTTGGAACTGACACTGTGACCTAATATCTGCATCATTATGATTTAGTTCCACTGATGTGATTGAGCCGTCAGCGCTTTGCTGTAACGGTTAGGAGATTACGCTGAAAATGCCGTGAGCGTAGTCAAACAAGTGTTCGATGCCAGCTCTCGGCGTTCGCTACGGGAATGAACGCCTGGCCACCTATCTCCCCGTGCAGCCAGGTCTACAGCATGTGTCGGTGCTAACACATCACATCCCCACATCAGACTCATGCTACATTCAGCCACTTCTATAACAGGTGTTGGTGCTAACACAACACATCCCCACATCAGACTCATGCTACATTCAGCCACTTCTATAACAGGTGTTGGTGCTAACACATCACATCCCCACATCAGACTCATGCTACATTCAGCCACTTCTATAACAGGTGTCGGTGCTAACACATCACATCCCCACAGCAGACGAATGATAAGGCACTTTTCTTTATGTTTGATTCATTGATTGATTGATTGATTGATTTAGGAATCGACATCACAGCATTCGGGGCATTCCCATAAGCGCTCCGTCCCCATCCTCAGCAGCCAGCGTAGAGTTCCAAAACCAATAGTACCAGTAGCAATCTGATTATATGTCCGTTTCGCCTTTCCTCTGAACGTTGATCGTCAGCCAGATCCCCTCGTCACTCCTCGCTGTCTTATTCTTGCCAGACCATGGTAATCCATTTGCTCCGCCGAGGTGTGCACGTGCTCCCACAAGGCCGCAACCACGTCTGCCTTGTCATGTATCAATACTCCACCAAGTTCTGCAGAGCCAGACAATCTGTCTGCCTGTTCATTTCCCAGCTCACCGGCATGCCTCGAAGAAAAGATCCAGGCCATGCTTGTCACCCGTGACCTCCGAAGCGAAGCAAGCCACTCCGCACGAAGCCTGCCCGTTCTCACCCTCGTCAGCATGCTTTCTGAGTCAGTTACAATCACGATGTGTGTGTGTGTCGTATTCTCCATCCAGCGGAGAGCCGCAGTGACTGCCTCCACCTCCATTCTTAAGCTGGATGTTGTATTATCATATGCCAGGCTCTCCAGCACCAAACGTCGACCATTAGCTTTGGCTATTATCCCCCAGCCACTTTTCTCACCTCTTGACACCGAACCATCTGTGTAGATAATCACATCACCCGAGTGAGCATTGTCCTGAATTAGTTGCTGGATTTCCACTTCCGTAGCCCCTGCTGGCCACTCTCTGCACTCCCGGCTTAATGTGATTATAACTGCACAAGTCTGACTGCTCCGCTGGCACTCTGACCCACTCCTCTCCTCGCCTAATGTTCTCCAGGGGGCACACCTGTCTGATCGTATCCTCTACCTGAGCCATCCATGATTTCCCTCTTATCAGTCGCTGACCCTTAACTGCGTCCAGCGCCTCATGCAATGGGCGGTCTGTGTCTGCAGCTGCTATTCTTTATTTGTGTCTGTAGCTACTTTTCTTTATGATTGGGCAGAGTCCTGTGGTACAGGGGATTATGGTTTAGAGACTATACAACATGTTATTACAGAATACTCCATACATCTGTAAGCTGTAGGCAAGATACGTATATGACGCATACATTGTAAGATTATATAAAATATACATACATCATATGCGATTGCAAAAAGATACAAGATATACATACACAAACAAATGTGCGGCACTAAGTATCGTACGAAGCACCTATGAAAGAACTGTACATATCAGAAACTGTGACATAAATGGTGATTATTCAAAAGAAGTCAGGCGATGACTGCTATAGGTTTTGTGTTTATTTTTTGCATATCCTTTACAGGACATCCCTGTCAACACCAGCATCTTTCAGCTATATGTCGATTTCTTGGCAAGATTACGCTCAGTAGTTTGTCATTGCTTTCTGAGCGGCCGGCTCACATACCCCGTAAGTTACCGATGCGATTCGAACCACTGCTGATTCTCACCGTCATCACGTTACCTACGAGAGTATACGAGATTACGGAGAAAAGTCGCTAACCTCTAAGCCACGAAGCCGGCTATAGGATTAAAAATGTTAATTAGCACGAAAAGCCTACATCACAATACCAGCAAGCACATTTTAAAGTTAGCATTTAGTGCAGTTGTTCTCAACCAGTAGGGAATTTCCCCCTCCCCCTTCCGCTCCCAGGGGGAGGGGGATTTTAGGGTTTCCATGGGTGGCGGGGGGAAATTAGCATTATTTCTGTACTTCTCGCCTTTCTGAAATTCATTCTATAACATAAGTAAACCAGCAAATCACGTTTTATGTAGACGTCTAGACTTGTTCTAGTATATGTTATTAAATTTAGCTTACATTTTTTCATATACTGTGTATAAGCAGGGGGAGGGGTGATTTATAGGGAGGAGTTATGAAAGGGGGGTGGGGGAATTGACGTTCTAAAAATATGGTGAAAGGGTGCACGGGCCAAAATAGGTTGAGAACCACTGATTTAGTGTTTAGAGAACACGCATCCTTCCCGTGACAACACCCGGATGTTAGTCATGTATCATCTGGTCATCACTTCAGAACGAAATCTTGGCGACTGTGAGTAAACGTCGCCTGAAAAAATTATCGGATTGAGGACAGAGAGGAAAAAAATACTGACACTTAAAAACATTAGAGCAGGAAGAACAAAATTACTGACATTTCAACACACGTTACCATGAATAAAACTGGCTTATAAACTGCATCATGTCTGGGAAACAGAAATTCGAGAGCATTGGCCACATGAAAGGCGACAGTGGTTTAGAGAGCACAAGGCGAGCTTCATGACGACGACAGTGGTTTAGAGAGCACACGGCGTGCTTCCTGACGACAGTGGTTTAGAGAGCACAAGGCGAGCTTCCTGACGGCGACAGTGGTTTAGAGAGCACAAGGCGAGCTTCCTGACGGCGACAGTGGTTTAGAGAGCACACGGCGTGCTTCCTGACGACAGTGGTTTAGAGAGCACAAGGCGAGCTTCCTGACGGCGACAGTGGTTTAGAGAGCACACGGCGTGCTTCCTGACGACAGTGGTTTAGAGAGCACAAGGCGAGCTTCATGACGACGACAGTGGTTTAGAGAGCACACGGCGTGCTT
The DNA here is from genome assembly GCA_963921405.1 of Cepaea hortensis. NCBI lineage: Eukaryota > Metazoa > Mollusca > Gastropoda > Stylommatophora > Helicidae > Cepaea > Cepaea hortensis. The sequence continues at coordinate 61,444,400 of OY992887.1, forward strand.
CCTGACGACAGTGGTTTAGAGAGCACAAGGCGAGCTTCCTGACGGCGACAGTGGTTTAGAGAGCACAAGGCGAGCTTCCTGACGGCGACAGTGGTTTAGAGAGCACACGGCGTGCTTCCTGACGACAGTGGTTTAGAGAGCACAAGGCGAGCTTCCTGACGGCGACAGTGGTTTAGAGAGCACAAGGCGTGGTTCCTGACGGCGACAGTGGTTTAGAGAGCACAAGGCGTGGTTCCTGACGACGACAGTGGTTTAGAGAGCACACGGCGTGCTTCCTGACGACAGTGGTTTAGAGAGCACAAGGCGAGCTTCCTGACGGCGACAGTGGTTTAGAGAGCACACGGCGTGCTTCCTGACGACAGTGGTTTAGAGAGCACAAGGCGTGCTTCCTGACGACAGTGGTTTAGAGAGCACACGGCGTGCTTCTGACGACAGTGGTTTAGAGAGCACAAGGCGAGCTTCCTGACGACAGTGGTTTAGAGAGCACAAGGCGTGGTTCCTGACGACGACAGTGGTTTAGAGAGCACACGGCGTGCTTCCTGACGACAGTGGTTTAGAGAGCACAAGGCGGGCTTCCTGACGGCGACAGTGGTTTAGAGAGCACACGGCGTGCTTCTGACGACAGTGGTTTAGAGAGCACAAGGCGAGCTTCATGACGGCGACAGTGGTTTAGAGAGCACAAGGCGTGGTTCCTGACGACAGTGGTTTAGAGAGCACAAGGCGGGCTTCCTGACGGCGACAGTGGTTTAGAGAGCACACGGCGTGCTTCCTGACGACAGTGGTTTAGAGAGCACAAGGCGTGCTTCCTGATGACAGTGGTTTAGAGAGCACAAGGCGAGCTTCCTGACGGCGACAGTGGTTTAGAGAGCACAAGGCGAGCTTCCTGACGGCGACAGTGGTTTAGAGAGCACAAGGCGAGCTTCCTGACGGCGACAGTGGTTTAGAGAGCACAAGGCGAGCTTCCTGACGGCGACAGTGGTTTAGAGAGCACAAGGCGTGCTTCCTGACGACAGTGGTTTAGAGAGCACAAGGCGAGCTTCCTGACGACAGTGGTTTAGAGAGCACAAGGCGTGCTTCCTGACGACAGTGGTTTAGAGAACACAAGGCGAGCTTCCTGACGACAGTGGTTTAGAGAGCACAAGGCGAGCTTCCTGACGGCGACAGTGGTTTAGAGAGCACAAGGCGAGCTTCCTGACGGCGACAGTGGTTTAGAGAGCACAATCCGAGCTTCCTGACGGCGACAGTGGTTTAGAGAGCACACGGCGAGCTTCCTGACATTGGCCACATGAAAGGCGACTGTGGTTTAGAGAGCACAAGGCGAGGTTCCTGACGGCGACAGTGGTTTAGAGAGCACAATCCGGGCTTCCTGACGGCGACAGTGGTTTAGAGAGCACTAGGCGAGGTTCCTGACGGCGACAGTGGTTTAGAGAGCACTAGGCGAGGTTCCTGACGGAGACAGTGGTTTAGAGAGCACTAGGCGAGGTTCCTGACGGAGGCAGTGGATTAGAGAGCACTAGAAGAAGAAGATATGTATAATTGTAAGGGAATGCAAGATATATGCATATCATCTGCCATTGTAAAGTATGTAAATTATATACACGTGATTCATCATTATAAAGATACAAGGGAAACACATATATCACATTTACTTGTAAGGATAGGCAGGATACACATTTATACCGTACACAAGTAACGTGTGCAAGCTACACATACATCACATACACTTGTCAGAAACGAGAAACAAGTATCTGGTGGTCTAAAAACAGCACCGGACAATGTGTACATATAGCACTATCAAACATCGCCGGACAATGTGTACATATAGCACTACCAAACAGCACCGGACAATGTGTACATATAGCACTACCAAACATCACCGGACAATGTGTACATATAGCACTACCAAACAGCACCGGACAATGTGTACATATAGCACTACCAAACATCACCGGACAATGTGTACATATAGCACTACCAAACAGCACCGGACAATGTGTACATATAGCACTACCAAACAACACCGGACAATGTGTACATATAGCACTACCAAACATCACCGGACAGTGTGTACATATAGCACTACCAAACAGCACCGGACAATGTGTACATATAGCACTACCAAACAGCACCGGACAATGTGTACAAATAGCACTACCAAACAGCACCGGACAATGTGTACATATAGCACTACCAAACATAACCGGCCAATGTGTACATATAGCACTACCAAACATCACCGGACAATGTGTACATATAGCACTACCAAACATCACCGGACAATGTGTACATATAGCACTACCAAACAACACCGGACAATGTGTACATATAGCACTACCAAACATCACCGGACAATGTGTACATATAGCACTACCAAACATCACCGGCCAATGTGTACATATAGCACTACTAAACAGCACCGGACAATGTGTACATATAGCACTACCAAACAGCACTGCACACACACGTCCGATAGCTGTTTCACAAACTGCATATCACGCTGACGGGAGCTAACTACGTCATCACAAGATGGCAGAGTTGAGTGTCCTTTACATGACGTTGCAATTAACCCCGGCGTTGTATGTTGTTGTTGTTATTGTTGTTGTTTTTTTCTGCTTGTGATCTATTCAGCAATTTTTACATTCAGTAGTTTGACATTGCTTTCCGATGGCTCGTACCAGTGAAATATAAGCAATGCGGACTTTCACAGTTTATAGAATACTAGCTGACGGCCCGGCTTCGCCCAGACCCTGTCGGGGATCTATCTATCTATCTATCTATCTATCTATCTATCTATCTATCTATCTATCTGTCTGTCTGTCTGTCTGTCTGTCTGTCTGTCTGTCTGTCTGTCTGTCTGTCTGTCTGTCTGTCTGTCTGTCTGTCTGTCTGTCTGTCTGTCTGTCTGTCTGTCTAATACCCGGCCCGACTGTCTATCTGTCTGTCTGTCTGCCTGCCTGCCCGTCCGTCAGTCCGTCCGTCTCTCCCTCCGTCTCTCCCTCCGTCTATCCCTCCCTACCTCCCTCCCTCCCTCCATCCCTCCCTGTCTGTCTGTCTGTTTGTCTGTCTGTCTGTCTGTGTAATAATTTATTGGTTGCAGTTAGAAAATTTCGCTTAATGCTAGGATTAGGAGGAGGCGGAGGAGGAGGAGGCGGAGGAGGAGGGGGAGGGGAGGAGGAGGGGAGTGGAGGAGGAGGAGGTGAGGAGGGAAGGAGGAGGGAGGAGGGGGAGGGAAAGGAGGGGGAGGAGTAGGGAAGAGGATGGGGAGGAGAATGAGGAGGAGGGGAGGAGGGGGAGGAGTGGGAGGAGGATGGAAAGGAGGAGGAGGATTATAACGCATATGCCTGTAGATAACTGTAGCGAAAAGATCCACCTATTTGAGATATATGCAACAATTTTACATATAAAGCAATGCTATTAAAAGTTATGTCCCCTCGCTATATATAAATTATAATGTAAATTAAAATATTAAATAATATTAAGTAAATAACTGTTTGTACACTAACAAACTATGACAGTTGGCAGCACCGGAACGAGAAGAAGACATGTAGACAATTTCATCTCAATGGGATGGACCGTTCGCGAACGCATAAATAACATACAAACAGACATTGTATTTTATATAAAGAGATTTAGTCCACACGCTAAGCTTCATTTGTTGGACAGATATCATACACATAAATCACACCATGAAGAAATGCCGAGTATGTAGTACAATTATTGATATATTACACCATGAAGAAATGCCGAGTATGTAGTACAATTATTGATATATTACACCATGAAGAAATGCCGAGTATGTAGTACAATTATTGATATATCACACCATGAAGAAATGCCGAGTATGTAGTACAATTATTGATATATCACACCATGAAGAAATGCCGAGTATGTAGTCCAATTATTGATATATCACACCATGAAGAAATGCCGAGTATGTAGTACAATTATTGATATATTACACCATGAAGAAATGCCGAGTATGTAGTACAATTATTGATATATCACACCATGAAGAAATGCCGAGTATGTAGTACAATTATTGATATATCACACCATGAAGAAATGCCGAGTAAGTAGTACAATTATTGATATATCACACCATGAAGAAATGCCGAGTATGTAGTACAATTATTGATATATTACAAGAAATGAATACTGTGAGATACACACTTTAAATCACAGCTGAAGAATATATTCCATTCCTATCGATTACAATAAACTAGTATTGCTATGTGGCCTGTAGAATAAATAAGTGGTTATCAGCGCAAGAATGCAAAACTTTAAAATTAATCTCTTTAAACATGAATATATTTTTGAATACTGTGACCATTTTGTGCCCCGTACTTCTGGCACTGGCTCTTTCGGGATAGAATCGGTTGAGTTGTTTTACCTTTCCGGGTTTCTAAACTGAAGGGCTTTCTGTGGGATCCGCTCATGAGATGTGGGCAGCGCTTTAGGAGTTGGCGATAGTCGACAACCGCGATGTTCCTGGAGAGAACAGCGGCACGACCTGATCAATGACGTCTTCGGTGTACACGAGTAAAGTACCAGATCAGCAAGGTTCTGTGCCGTTAGGCTGGTTCCAAGTGTGAGGATTATACACATGGTCTTGAATATTTCAGGAAGTGTGCAGCTTGTTATTTCAGTGTGTATAGCTTGTTATTTCAGTGTGTACCGTTTGCTCACGTTCAGAAAAATAGTTTTCTTGTGTTATTAATATTTGTTATTGAGACGATAGAAATTATTAGACTATTTACACTCGTGTTAATGTGTCATTTGCTGAGTTTTCGCTGCTCACATTTGTAAATGTTATTTCTTCGAAATGTTAATGTGCACTTTCCTAAATGTGTTATTTTATCTAGTTTTTACTGCGAACAGTTTAAACGTGCTTTGTCCTAGAGTTGTTAACTACGTCGTTTCCTTTACACGAAATATGCAAATTGATCTGCTGGTTTGCATTAAAGAAAGTAGCCGTAAACGGCCCAGTTTCTCTCCTTAAGGCGCATTTGGCATCCTGTGCTAGACCCATACTTTGTATAAACCAATCACTACTGGGTGGGTGATGTCATCAGTACCACACTGGGTGGGTGATGTCATCAGTACCACACTGGGTGGGTGATATCAGTACCACACTGGGTGGGTGATATCATCAGTACCACACTGGGTGGGTAATTTCATCAGTACCACACTGGCCATTTGTACATTGTAAGATATTTCCCAGTACCTACTTTAGGCTGGCCGAACCGAAAGTCAACTTGTAACATTTGGAATCTTCCCAGGTGCGGACCGAACCCAGGTCCACGGCGCCGATAGGTGAACCTCCAGGCTGTTGCTACTGCCGGGTTACGTGGTGAGGACTCGCAGTATCGCACAGTATCAATCATGTATACACGAATCACGTGTCCGCCTGGTTTACTTAACGTCAGTTGCTAGGCAATGTTTCCCAAACAGAAATAAAATATATTTAAAAATAACTTCTAATTACATGTGATCAATTAAAATAATAACGGTTATATAATAGTCATGACGCAATACTATTTCAAACACATAATTTGCGGTGCGTTGGTAGGGAAAGAGAGCGAGAGAGAGAGAGAGAGAGAGAGAGAGAGAGAGAGAGAGAGAGAGAGAGAGAGAGAACTCTCGCAAATATCCGTTTATGAATAGTCATTTGGTAAAAATGACGTTTACTATTTTCATTTAATATAAATATATTTGGTCATGGGCTAACTATGGCTCGCCATAGGGGATGGACTCCCTGTGATCAGATTAGTGTCCTAAACCTGCGACTGGCCTAGCAAGCCGGTAGGGGACCTTCATAATGCTCGTAGAAAAACTAAGAAGTATAAACGGACTGACAGAAAAAGAGAAAAGAAAAATCACAACAACAGAAATGAGGTTCCTGAGAAGAATACTCAACGTATCAAGAAGAGATAAGATTAGAAATGAAGAAATCAGGACTAAAGTGGGGGTTAAACCAGCACTAGATTTTATTAGAAAGCAGCAAGTCAAATGGTTTGGCCATGCAAGTATGTTACCAGTCAACAGCATACCATAACAAGCAATGATGTACAGACCAGATGGAAACAGAGGAAGAGGCCGACCACGTAAACATTGGACGGAGGGAATAGAAGACTCCATGGGAATGTCGATATATGAAGCCCATAATCGGGCACTCTCACGATGTTTATACTTCGCCTCGACACCGCAAGGTACAAGAGGAAGATAATGATATGAGATGAGATGAGATAAATATATTTATGTGCAGTCTATATTCATACGTACATGTTTGTGTTTTTGCTGTACTCATTCTTTAAATTTATAGTAATCTAGCTGACCCGGCCCGGCTTCGCCCAGCATCTGGCGGGGATTTATCTATCTATCTATCTATCTATCTATCTATCTATCTATCTATCTATCTATCTATCTATCTATCTATCTGTCTGTCTGTCTGTCTGTCTGTCTGTCTGTCTGTCTGTCTGTCTGTCTGTCTGTCTGTCTGTCTGTCTGTCTGTCTGTCTGTCTGTCTGTCTGTCTGTCTGTCTGTCTGTCTGTCTGTCTGTCTGTCTGTCTGTCTGTCTGTCTGTCTGTCTGTCTGTCTGTCTGTCTGTCTGTCTGTCTGTCTGTCTGTCTGTCTGTCTGTCTGTCTGTCTGTCTGTCTGTCTGTCTGTCTGTCTGTCTGTCTGTCTGTCTGTCTGTCTGTCTGTCTGTCTGTCTATGTCTGTCTGTCTCTCTGTCTGACGACCCGGCCTGGCTGTCTATCCATCCATCCATCCATCCATCCATCCATCCATCCATCCATCCATCCATCCATCCATAGGACCCGGCCCGGCTTCGCCCAGTTCCTGGCGGGGAGCATCTCATTTAATTCATATTCCCGGAAATATGGCGAACAGATTGGAAGAGAACAATCTTCACCCCAATAACTTAATATGGCAATCTGACAATTCAAAGCTGTTATTATCTGATCCTGCTGAAGTTATTAATGTGTGGTCTTCTGTGCTGTCTCCGAAGTCAGCGTCATACTTTTAAAACATGCAGCTATTGAGCTGACGATAATTATATCCGTTTGACTAATACTTTCTAGAGATTTGGATATATTTCTCTTTGCCAGCATTTACCAATCTTTCATGACATTTATTTTAGAAAAAGTGAAAGTGAAGGGCAATCTGAAACTACTGAACGTTAAACTACCAAGATATGCTGGGATGACTGTATAGATGTCGAAGAGAAATAAAAAGATGAGTTAGAAAATTTTCACATATTTAAAATAGATGCATTATTTTTATGAAAACTTTAAAAGTACCTTAAAGATTTTATCATTATATCTTATAAAGCGTATGCCTGTAAATAACTGTAGACAAACAGTTTATATAAAGCTTTGATAATAATGCAACAATTATATATAAAATATATAGCAATGCTATTAAAAGTTATGTCCCTTGATATAACTTTTCTTAAGTTAAGTCTCCTCGCTATATATATATATATATATATATATATATATATATATATATATATATATATATATATATATATATATACATTATAATGTAAATTAAAATATTAAATTTTATTAAGTAAATAACTGTTTGTACACTAACAAACTATGACAGTTCGCTGCACAGGAATGAGAAGAAAACATGTAGAAAATTTCATCTCAATCGGATGGACCGTTCGCGAACGCATCAATAACATATAAACATACTTACAGACAGACAAACAGACATCGCATTTTATAGATATAGACAATTAAATAGCATACATATTTAGTGTGGCAACATACAGTTGCCGATCATTGACCATGACAATGATACGGTGATATTGATAGCACTGACTGTTTAAGATATCTAGTTAGTCGACAGTGATACTGTAATATTGATAGCACTGACTGTTTAATATAACTAATTACTCAGCGGTGATACGGTTATATTGATAGCACTGACATTTTAAGATAACTAATTACTCGACAGTCATAAGGTAATATTGATAGCACTGACAGTTTACGATAACTAATTACTTGACAATTATGCGGCAATATTGAGTATTCAAATGATCCTATGTTCTGTGCTATACAGGAGAGTGACGTGAGAATTGCTTCTCACTTAAGTGCTAACTTGTGTATGGCGAGATAATAGTCACTTGTTCTCATCATGGTGTACCACAAGTCGCTGTCTCGCCGGTCATGTGTCTGTCAGTATACCACATTAACGCCACACATGAACGTCCGGTATAGTTTACTTGTACAGACATGTCTGAGCAGCTGAAACACTTTGCGGATGCACTTATCTGTGATCATTGTCTTGTCTCAGCACTCAAATGGGATGATTACATTGTTATTTATGAGATATCAGTGTGGTTTGCCTCAGTTAACAAATCTGAGTTCGTGTCATGGTTTGCTTGTGTCCGCATATCAGTGTCATTTCCTTGTGAATTGAAACGTGAGCACTATACATGACCTGTGTCTATTGTAATCCCGAGGTCACAGCCCAGATTACTTAACTGACTGGGCACCATCAACATGTTGTAAACCCGAGGTCTCAGCCAGTGTTACTTCACTCACTGGGCACCATCAACATGTTGTAAACCCGAGGTCTCAGTCCGGGTTACTTCACTCACTAAGCACCATGCACATGTTCTAATCCCGAAGTCTCAGCCCGAGTTACTTCACTCACTGGGCACTATCAAAATGTTGTAATCCCAAGGTCTCAGCCCGGATTACTTCACTCACTAGACACCATGCACATGCTTTAATCCAGAGGTCTCAGCCTGGGTTACGTCACTCACTGGGCACCATCAACATTTTATAATCCCGAGGTCTCAGCCCGGGTTACGTCACTCATTGGGCACCATCAACATGTTGTAATCCCGAGGTCTCAGCCCGGGTTACGTCACTCATTGGGCACCATCAACATGTTGTAATCCCGAGGTCTCAGCACAGGTTACTTCACTCACTAGGCACCATCAACATGTTTTAATTGCCAGGTCTCAGCACAGGTTACTTCACTCACTAGGCACCATGCACACGTTGTAATCCCCAGGTCTCAGCCTGGGTTACTTCACTCACTAGACACCATGCACATGCTTTAATCCAGAGGTCTCAGTCCCGGTTACTTCACTCACTGGGCACCATCAACATTTTATAATCCCGAGGTCTCAGCCCGGGTTACGTCACTCATTGGGCACCATCAACATGTTGTAATCCCGAGGTCTCAGCACAGGTTACTTCACTCACTAGGCACCATCAACATGTTGTAATTGCCAGGTCTCAGCCCAGGTTACTTCACTCACTGGGCACTATGAGCATGTTGTAATCCCGAGGTCTCAGCACAGGTTACTTCACTCACTAGGCACCATCAACATGTTGCAGGTACTTTACAGAGTGTTGCTCTCATCACGCCCACTGAAAAAAATGCTCGATCTTTTACCAGCTCACCTTCCTCATCCATGTTCATGCCCAAAGTGCCTTCAACTTCCTGTGTCCGTCTTTGTGCTGGCTGACCCTTGCCTCTCCTTCCAGGAACCAAGCCTTCCATCAATATTTTCCCAAGCCACTGTGACATTTAGTATGGCAAAAGTATTTCGGTGTTTAATAGCCAGTTTTCTTCCACGTTCAGATCTCGTAGAAGATACATGTCTCTTATTTAATTATTTTAGCTCTTTAAGAAAAAAAACGCGTAATTCGCTAAGTAAATTATGTGGTCTAGGCAGAGTTAAAATGACAACTGTCTGGGTCAGAAGCATGCTAAATCAGCAGTTCTGGTCTCGACTGGTTTCAGTCCATGCGGTTTGCGGGTTTAGTCAAGCGTGAGTGCCGGACATGGCTCGTGCCTATTATGTCTGAATACTGGACATGGCTCGTGCCTATTGTTATGTCTGAATACTGGGCATAGCTCGCTAACATCGTCACGTGACGCAATTAAGATGTCTACAAATATCCAAGACATGGTTTAGCTTATGACATGGTTTAGCCGATGATATTTGTATGCTCATGACTTCGTGATGCTGATGACACCATCTTGATATCAACACGTCAGAAGGAAGTACAGGAAATTATGGATACAGTGGTTACAGAAAGCGAAAATAGCGGGCCTTTGTTTAAATAATAGGAAGACAGAAGTCATGGCGATATTCAAGAAATAGATCGTGTCTGAATGAACAACTGAAGTATGTGATGTTATTTTCCGCAAGTGCAGAAATTCAAATATCTGGACACATGGATAACACCAGATGGAAAAGAGAACAGAGATGTAAACTTCTTCTTCTTCTACTTCTTCTTCTTCTTCCTCTTCTTCTTCTTCTTCTTCTTCTTCTTCTTCTTCTTCTTCTTCTTCTTCTTCTTCTTCTTCTTCTTCTTCTTCTTCAGCATTCCGAGCCATTGAGGTTCTTTGCTGCAGATACAATCCATCTCCATTCGTCTCTCTGGTTGACCTTCTCTTGCCAGTCGTTGATTCCAAGTGCTTGTAGGTCTGTATATATATATTATCTCTCCACCGTCTTCTTGGTCTACCTCGGGGTCTACGGTCATTTATTTCCTGAGTGTAAGCGAGTTTTGTTTCCCTATTGTCTTCCATTCTTTCTATATGCCCCAGCCATTGTAGTCTATTAGCCTTCATGATACCAGTGATTAGCGGGGACTTAAACAGATCATAAATGTCTTTGTTACTTCTTCTTTTCCACTCTCCACTTTGTGTATCCCTAATGGGTCCAAAGATGCGTCTTAAAACGTTGTTCTCAAAGGTTTGTAACAAGGCTTCGTCTCCTTTCGTTATACTCCAGGTTGCAGAGCCATACAGCACAACTGGTCTAATCAGTGTTTTGTATATTGTGATTTTGGTGTTACAAGATAGCGCATTTGATTTTAGTAGATTTTGTAGTGCATAGTATATCTTATTTCCAGAATTGATTCTAGTTTGTATTTCTTCTCTTATGATGTTGGAGCAGTTGAAGATTGTACCCAGGTATTTGTATGTTTCCGTTCTTTTAATTGTGATATTATCTATTTGTATGTGGCCAGAGTTTTTAGCCATTCCTTCTCTTGAAATTATCATATATTCTGTCTTATCTTGGTTGATAACCAGCCCCATCTGTTGGGCTTTTTCCTTTAAGTGAGTCAATATTTCCAATGTCTTTTGTTCATTTTCCCCTATAATATCTATATCATCTGTATAACCAAGCAGTCTGGATGTTCCTCCAATATCACATTCCTCCTTTACCTTTCTTACAACTTTTTCTAGAGCCAGATTGAAGGGTAGCGGCGATAGCGCATCACCTTGTTTCAAGTCAGATGTTATTTGGAAAGGATCTGATTTCCTGCCTTCATATGTTACTATATTATAAGTATCTTCCATGCATAGTCTGGTCATGTTGATTAACTTCCTTGGTATTCCAAATTATTCCTGCATAGCATTCCATAGACTATTCCTATGGACACTATCATAAGCCTTTTTAAAATCCACAAAAATATTATGGAGATCTCTTTTATATTCCCAATTTTTCTCGGCTATTTGTCGTAAGATAAATATCTGATCTATTGTTGATCTGTTTTGTCTAACACCCGCCTGGTAGTCACCTAATATGTCTTCTGAATATGGTTTTAGTCTATTTAGTAATACTGCGGATAGTATCTTATAGCTTGTGGACAGTAGTGATATTCCTCTATAATTTTCACATTGGAACTTGTCTCCTGTCTTAAAGATATGTATCAATAATGACTCTTTCCAGTCATGGGGTAATTCTTCTGTCCTCCAGATTTGTATTATTAGTTCGTATAGCTTTAGATGTAATGCATGGCCACCTGCCTTTATAAATTCAGCAGCAATTCCATCAGCCCCAGTTGCCTTATTGTTTTTAAGTCGTGTGATTACATATCATTGGCACCTTGCCGTCTTGACAGACGATAGTTTGTGCTTTAAAAAGGCATAATAACTTTTAACTATGGCGGTAGCGAGTGTGACTGATAAGGCCAATTTGCGCTGTAAATGTCCGTTCACAGTGGGTGCATGTGAACACGTGGTCATTTCCACCATCATGCACCATCTTACGTCTCAAACGCTTGGTGTGTGACTTTTCTGCAATAATTTTCTCCTTTGACTTTATTCCATTTCTGATATTTGCCCTCCATGCAACACGTTCAGCGGCGACTTGCTCCCAATGTGCATTATCAATGCCTGTATCAATCATGTCCCGCTTACACACATCTTTGTATCGTAGTAGAGGCCGACCCTGAGATCTCTTACCCATCTGTAATTCACCAAAAAAGATATCCTTTGGTATTCTACCATCATCCATCCTCCTAAGATGTCCTATCCATCTAAGTCTACGAAGACTGAGCATGGAATAAACTGTCACACAACCTGATCTTTCCAATACTTCAGTATTTGTGATTTTGTCTTGCCACTTAATACCAAGAATTCTTCGCAGACACCGCATATGAAAGCTGTTTAAATTGTTCTCTTGGTGTGAGTAAGTTGTCCAGGTTTCACTGCCATAGAGAAGAGTACTAAGGACACAGGCTTGATAGACAAGGACTTTTGTTTTGGCAGTAAGCTTCCTGTTCTCCCAGACTCTTTTTGATTCGTATAGCTTACGATCTTTTTGATTAGTATAGATTACATATAGGATTTCTTTAAATGCAGGTTCTTCAATTTGTGGGTTCACACGTTAGAACCTCTTCCTGTGGGAAGGTGTTACTTGGAGCTTCATAATTTAGTAATTCAACAAAATATTCTTTCCATGTGTTGCACATTTTCTCATTGGCATTTATCATATTCCCATTTTTATCTTTTATACCATATGTGTTGTGTTGGTGCCCTCGTTTCATTGACTTAAGTTCTTTAAAATAACTTTATGGATTCGTTTATCTGTTGATTAGTTTCCATATCTTTGATTATATTACTCATATGTTCTCGCTTCTGCTGTCGAACTATTTTTGTAGCCTCTTTACATTCATTTCTATATTGCTCTTCCTTTTGGATGTTGTTGATGTCATTTAACCATAAATGTCTGGCATTCATTTTCCTAATGACTGCTTCTTCCCATTTTTGATTGAACCATCTGCTCTTTCTATGCGTGGTTAACACACCGAGACATTCATCTGCGGTAGATTGAATTGTATTCTTGATGTTCAACCAAGTTTGGCCAACGCTTTCCTCCAAAGGGTTTTGCAGAGTTTCAAGTTTACAATTTATTTCATCTGTAAATTTCTCTTTGACTGTAATTTCTTGTAGTTTTTCTCTGTTATATGTTGGGTGTAATTTTTGTAATTTAGTATAGAAAGCTCTCTTAAGAAGTGGTCGCTGTGGCACTCAGCTCCTCTATAACTTCTAACTTGTTGTATGTTTGATGCATTTCTGTTGTTAATTAAAATGTGATCTGTTTGATTATAGGTTCTCTTGTCACATGATTTCCAAGTTTGTTTGTGTATATCCTTTCTTTGTAGTCTGGTACTGCTAATCTGCAGTCCTTTGGCTTCTGCCAGGTTGATGACTCTCCATCCATTATCATTTGAAGTTGTATGTAGGTTTTCCATACCGGCCACTTTTTTATGAGTTTGCTGTCTACCTATTTTTGCATTGAAGTCTCCCAGCACAATTAGGATGTCCTGTTTGGGGGTTTCTTCTATGACATCTTCCAAATCATTATAAAAGTCTTCTTTAATGTCATCTTCTTTCTCTTCAGTAGGTGCGTGTACATTATCATCGTTATATTTTTCCATTTACCTTTTATTCGTAATTTACTAATTCTGTCATTAACAGCTTTAAAGTTCAGAACGTTCCCCCATAATTCTTTTTTGATGACAAAACCTGTTCCTAATTTATGTTTATTTTGGGTGTTTCCTCCATATATTACAATCATTCCATTTTGCCCTAAAGTACCCTCTCCTGGCCACCTTATTTCTTGAATTGCTGTTATATCCATTTGATATTCAACCAGCTCCCGGGTTAGTTCTTCAGCGTTCCAGCTCGATATATAGTGTCCGTACATTCCATGTTCCAAATCTCAAAAGTCCTTTAAAGTTCCGAGGTCGTTGTCCAAATAAGTCAGTCGGAATTCGAAGCTTATGTATCTGTTTTGTAACAAAATAGTTTTTACAAAGGTGGGGATGTTAACCCCATGCTTCAACCCCTAACCTGGAGGACCAGCTTGTTTCTCTTTGTCTCTTCTCTACCCTTTGACCTGTCCGGCTTGGGAGGCCCTGCTGGTAGCTACGCTACCACCGGCATAGCTCTCAGGGTCATTGAGAAACTCAAGGCCCCCCCCCCCCACACCACGACAAGGTGGAAACACCATCGGGGGAGAGAGATGTAAACAACAACAAAAATATTTAATAAAACAAGCAGAACAGGAAATGAACCTTGTATACATTAAGTTCTTGTCTTTGGAAGTTTAATTTTTTTAAATGTATTCTTCTATGTTACATAGAACCAGTTTTAATATATACCTGCGAGTTCTGGACAATTTGTAAACAAGTGAACAAATCCATGAAGACTTTGGAAATCTGGTTTTATAGAAGGATGCAGAAAATACATTGGACAGCAAAAATGCCCAGTCTGTACATTTTGTGGGAGGCTAAGTCAATTTATCATAGACATCATATAAAGGCAGCCGTCATTTTTGGCCACATTATGAGACGACAAATACTCAAACATGTTGTGACAACTGGAAAGATTTGTGAGAAGAGAGTTTTTTTTTTTTTTAATCATAGCGTGAAAGGGAATCAGCAGACGAATTGATACATACCTTTGGTGATAGCAAATTATGGAGAAACATTATCGCCAACACCAGTCGACAAGGCATTTGGTGATAATGAGAAACTTGAGCAACGAATTCACGTACAAGATCAAACGCTTTGGCTAAAGTCTATTCAACGATTGTACAAATAAGAGCAATATATGAGAAGATGTAGAACTTATGTAACAACTGAAACATTACATCTGTACAGAACAAGGCAGGTCGCTCAAACAGAATGAACTGTTATGACGGTACGACGTTGTAAGCTCGTGTAAAAATATTAGTATAATCATATGCTTGTAGTCAGATCAATAGTTGAATACTTTACATGCGTTAAGTGTATTTGGATGTAAAAGAGCTGTTATTTTCTGATAATGCATAATGATCTGATTTGTATATTCCTATGTTATGTTTAAGTATTCATTAATAAAAACTTGACTTGAAGCGGTCGTTAATACAGTCTCTCTTTGACACGTTGGATTATGGTATGTGTATTGGTTTCTCCATCTCTCTAATCACGTTTTACGTTTATGTCTTGTCTGTCTTCTATGGATTTTACTAACACGTAACGTCGGTATCATAACAGTAGCATTCACTCCCATCTGTCGGTACTATAAAGATGGCTATCACCTCCATATATCAGTATTATAACGATACCTATCACCTCCATATATCAGTACTTTAACGATACCTATCACCTCCATATATCAGTACTATATGTGCTGTTTGTCCATTAAGAATGGTGTTGACCATTCATTTCATCCAATGGGATTTAAAGTATGGAGCCGTTTGTTATAAGTTAGCTGATAAGGCCTATTTTGGCTCGAAATGTTCTTTGACAATGTAGGCAAAGAATGCTTGACGTTCTAGGAGGAGGATCTCCTGCAGTGGTTTTTCTGTCCAGCCTTAAAGTTGGATGAAGAATTACTTGCACGATGAATTTGATTAAAGTGAGGAAGAGTTGCGCAATTCGTCGACTTCACTCTCTCACCTGAGTCCATCTGAACCCAGTGGCAAGGCAAGTCAAGACAACTGGAGACGAATACAGGTGCAGTGGATGACCAGGATGCTCTACGTGCCTTGCCGTGCTCATTACATTCCACAACGCTTTGCAATTAAACGCCGTCTTGTCCGTTGAATCAACAATGATTTGTTTTGCGCAGTCTGCCGAGTCCTGTCTTACCATGCTGGGTAGGCATACTCTAGTTCACCGACTGATTTAACAGTAAATCAGCTACCCACGCCAGGTTTAGCCAGCCTGTCACAGCTGTTGCCCCCGGGGGGGGGGGGGGGGGGGGCGCTGTCGCAGTCAGTACTATAACGATACATATCACCTACATATTTCAGTACTATAACGATACCTATCACCTCCACATATCAGTACTATAAAGATATCTATCACCTCCATATATAATTTTTTGTTTGTTTTAATGTTGCATATCCCTTGCAGGAAGTTGCAGTCACTACCAGCATATTCAGCTGCAGTTGATGTACTAGGCAAATTTTACATTCAGTAGTTTGCCATTAATTTCTGAACGACCGGCTCCCGTACCAACAGGTTATAACACAACGCGACACGGTCTGCTGCACAAATCGCCTGGTAAGCGGCTCATGAACCGCGTTCGCAAGCCTTTGGCCACGGAGGTCATCACCTCCATATATCAGTACTATAAAGATAGCTATCACCTCCATATATCAGTACTATAAAGATACCTATCACCTCCATATATCAGTACTATAAGGATACCTATCACCTCCATATATCAGTACTATAAAGATACCTATCACCTCCATATATCAGTACTATAAAGATAGCTATCACCTCCATATATCAGTACTATAAAGATACCTATCACTTCCATATATCAGTACTATAAAGATAGCTATCACCTTCATATATTAGTACTATAACGATACCTATCACCTCCATACATCAGTACTATACAGATGACAGTCACCTCCATACATCAGTACTATAAAAATAGCTATCACCTCCATGCATCAGTACTATAACTATACCTATCACCTCCATACATCAGCTGATCTGAATTGAGTTGAGTTAAGAACCGACGTCACTGCACTTAGGACATTCGGATACGTGCTCCGTACCCTCGTTCAACAGCCAGCGAAGAGTCACGCTACTGATCGTTCCCACCGCAATCTGATTAAAAGTGGTCTTCTCTCTCAGTTTTGAGATTCTTCCAGAACCCCTGCCGATCCCCGGCAATCTCATTCTTTCCACATAAGGGTTCTCAATCTGTTCCTTGCTTTCTCCACAATCATATATCAGTACTATAAAGATACCTATCACCTCCATATATCAGTACTATAAAGATACCTATCACCTCCATATATCAGTACTATAACGATACCTATCATCTCCATATATCAGTATTAAACTGATGACTGTCACATCCATATATAGGTACATTTTTGTTTATACCGTCAAGTGTGTATGTAGTTCCAGTCTCAAGTTTGTCCTGTCCTATTATATGTGCCACATCGCACCATGTGCACCAAGTATGTGACCCATCTCTATATGTGTGCAAAGTAGCACCATGTGCACCCAGTCTATGTTTCATCTCAATGTGTGTCCTCATCTTATCCTCAAGACGAGTGTATAGCTCAGCCTTTTGTATCTATCCTCAAGACGAGTGTATAGCTCAGCCTTTTGTATCTATCCTCAAGATGAGTGTATAGCTCAGCCTTTTGTATCTATCCTCAAGACCAGTGTATAACTCAGCCTTTTGTATCTATCCTCAAGACGAGTATATATCTCGGCCTTTTGTATCTATCCTCAAGACGAGTATATATCTCGGCCTTTTGTATCTAGTCCCAAAACATGTGTCCAGTTTCAACACATAATAGCCTTATATGTATCCAATCTTAAGTATGTTCAGTCTCAATATATGAGTCCAGTCTCAGTATATGAATCCAGTCTCAATATGTGAATCTTGTTTCAGTATGTGAGTCCAGTCTCAGTATATGAGTCCAGTCTCAGTATATGAGTCCAGTCTCAGTATGTGAGTCCAGTCTCAGTATGTGAGTCCAGTCTCAGTATGTGAGTCCAGTCTCAATATGTGAGTCCAGTCTCAGTATGTGAGTCCAGTCACAGTATATGAGTCCAGTCTCAATATGTGAATCCAGTCTCAGTATGTGAGTCCAGTCTCAATATGTGAGTCCAGTCTCAGTATGTGAGTCCAGTCTCAGTATATGAATCCAGTCTCAATATGTGAATCTTGTTTCAGTATGTGAGTCCAGTCTCAGTATATGAGTCCAGTCTCAGTATGTGAGTCCAGTCTCAGTATGTGAGTCCAGTCTCAGTATGTGAGTCCAGTCTCAGTATGTGAGTCCAGTCTCAGTGTGTGAGTCCAGTCTCAGTATGTCAGTCCAATCTCAGTATATGAGTCCAGTCTCAGTATGTGAGTCCAGTCTCAGTATGTCAGTCAAGTCTCAATATATGTTTCGTCTCAACATGTTTTGAAAACATATTATGACCAAACATGTGAATGAACGTGTGATAAAGAAACAAGGATTTAACTCGTGATAGCCAAATATATGAAATACAAATGAAAGGGATGTTTAACCCAAGTATAAAAATGTTATAACATTTTGTCTTGAGACATGTATAAACGTAAATAGTTATGCACGTCTTTCACAGGCGGGAAGTAAATAAATACAGGAACGGACAGTATCAACTCACCAGTTTGGCTTGCGGAAAACAAGCGTGCAAAATTATTGTTGTTAGACAAATCACACAATAAAGGACTTTAAACATGAATGATCATGTCTTAGTTACCAGGTATGTTTATGAATGACAAATACCACAAATATATTACGGTCATTTAAGAAGGAGTTTAGTATAATCAACCAATACGGACACATCCGGATTCAGATTTCTTTGGCCTGTTCAAAACTGTAATCTCTAAAGTTCGTGCTTTAATCTGGCCTTGCATTCATTTTATATATCATCACCATCATTATCTTGTACATGCTGATATGCTCTGGCGGTCATGGTTCTCTCACTCACACGATCCGAAGTTGTGTATCAAGTCTGTGTTCCTGTCTCTGATATTCTGTGAATTGCCGAATCATGGTTTCCTAGACATCCGTACAAAATCTTGCATGCCATTGCTTTCCCACTTGATAATGACTATAGATCGGTGACCTTTGCCATTGTTTCTATACATAAAGGAATTTTTTTTTTTTTTTGCCTACATGGCGAGCTTCAGACAAAACAAACTCAGACAGGATTCAGAGATGATCGTATACAAACCATATTCTGGATGGGTCTACATTCCAATGTATCATTACAATTGATAACCTTAAGCTGAGGGTGACACATGACTTTGCAGAACGACGTTGAGAGTTCAGATTAAGCTTCTTGAGTATGTAGACGTTGAGAGCCTAGCTTAACATAGTCGTGTATGTAAATGTTGAGAGCCTAGCTTAACATAGTCGTGTATGTAAATGTTGAGAGCCTAGCTTAACATAGTCGTGTATGTAGATGTTGAGAGCCTAGCTTGACATAGTCGTGTATGTAAATGTTGAGAGCCTAGTTTAACATAGTCGTGTATGTAAATGTTGAGAGCCTAGCTTATCATAGTCGTGTATGTAGATGTTGAGAGCCTAGCTTAACATAGTCGTGTATGTAGACGTTGAGAGCCTAGCTTAACATAGTCGTGTATGTAAATGTTGAGAGCCTAGCTTAACATAGTCGTGTATGTAAATGTTGAGAGCCTAGCTTAACATAGTCGTGTATGTAGATGTTGAGAGCCTAGCTTAACATAGTCGTGTATGTAGATGTTGAGAGCCTAGCTTAACATAGTCGTGTATGTAGATGTTGAGAGCCTAGCTTAACATAGTCGTGTATGTAGATGTTGAGAGCCTAGCTTAACATAGTCGTGTATGTAGATGTTGAGAGCCTAGCTTAACATAGTCGTGTATGTAGACGTTGAGAGCCTAGCTTAACATAGTCGTGTATGTAGATGTTGAGAGCTCAGCTTAACATAGTCGTGTATGTAGACGTTGAGAGCCTAGCTTAACATAGTCGTGTATGTAGACGTTGAGAGCCTAGCTTAACATAGTCGTGTATGTAGATGTTGAGAGCTCAGCTTAACATAGTCGTGTATGTAGATGTTGAGAGCTCATCTTAACATAGTCGTGTATGTAAATGTTGAGAGCCTAGCTTAACATAGTCGTGTATATAGACGTTGAGAGCCTAGCTTAACATAGTCGTGTATGTAGACGTTGAGAGTTCAGATTAAGCTTCTTGAGTATGTAGACGTTGAGAGCCTAGCTTAACATAGTCGTGTATGTAGACGTTGAGAGCCTAGCTTAACATAGTCGTGTATGTAGACGTTGAGAGCCTAGCTTAACATAGTCGTGTATGTAGATGTTGAGAGCCTAGCTTAACATAGTCGTGTATGTAGATGTTGAGAGCTCAGCTTAACATAGTCGTGTATGTAAATGTTGAGAGCCTAGCTTAACATAGTCGTGTATGTAGATGTTGAGAGCCTAGCTTAACATAGTCGTGTATGTAGATGTTGAGAGCCTAGCTTAACATAGTCGTGTATGTAGATGTTGAGAGCCTAGCTTAACATAGTCGTGTATGTAGACGTTGAGAGCTCAGCTTAACATAGTCGTGTATGTAGACGTTGAGAGCATAGCTTAACATAGTCGTGTATGTAGATGTTGAGAGCCTAGCTTAACATAGTCGTGTATGTAGTAGATGTTGAGAGCCTAGCTTAACATAGTCGTGTATGTAAATGTTGAGAGCCTAGCTTAACATAGTCGTGTATGTAGACGTTGAGAGCCTAGCTTAACATAGTCTTGTATGTAAATGTTGGGAGCTCAGCTTAACATAGTCGTGTATGTAGATGTTGAGAGCCTAGCTTAACATAGTCGTTTATGTAGACGTTGAGAGCTCAGCTTAACATAGTCGTGTATGTAGACGTTGAGAGCCTAGCTTAACATAGTCGTGTATGTAAATGTTGAGAGCTCAGCTTAACATAGTCGTGTATGTAGACGTTGAGAGCCTAGCTTAACATAGTCGTGTATGTAGACGTTGAGAGCTCAGCTTAACATAGTCGTGTATGTAGACGTTGAGAGCCTAGCTTAACATAGTCGTGTATGTAGACGTTGAGAGCCTAGCTTAACATAGTCGTGTATGTAGACGTTGAGAGCCTAGCTTAACATAGTCGTGTATGTAGTAGATGTTGAGAGCCTAGCTTAACATAGTCGTGTATGTAGACATTGAGAGCCTAGCTTAACATAGTCGTGTATGTAGACGTTGAGAGCCTAGCTTAACATAGTCGTGTATGTAAATGTTGAGAGCTCAGCTTAACATAGTCGTGTATGTAGATGTTGAGAGCCTAGCTTAACATAGTAGTGTATGTAGACGTTGAGAGCTCAGCTTAACATAGTCGTGTATGTAGACGTTGAGAGCCTAGCTTAACATAGTCGTGTATGTAAATGTTGAGAGCTCAGCTTAACATAGTCGTGTATGTAGACGTTGAGAGCCTAGCTTAACATAGTCGTGTATGTAGACGTTGAGAGCTCAGCTTAACATAGTCGTGTATGTAGACGTTGAGAGCCTAGCTTAACATAGTCGTGTATGTAAATGTTGAGAGCTCAGCTTAACATAGTCGTGTATGTAGATGTTGAGAGCTCAGCTTAACATAGTCGTGTATGTAGACGTTGAGAGCTCAGCTTAACATAGTCGTGTATGTAGATGTTGAGAGCCTAGCTTAACATAGTCGTGTATGTAGACGTTGAGAGCCTAGCTTAACATAGTCGTGTATGTAGACTTTGAGAGCCTAGCTTAACATAGTCGTGTATGTAAATGTTGAGAGCCTAGCTTAACATAGTCGTGTATGTAGACGTTGAGAGCTCAGCTTAACATAGTCGTGTATGTAGACGTTGAGAGCCTAGCTTAACATAGTCGTGTATGTAGACGTTGAGAGCCTAGCTTAACATAGTCGTGTATGTAGACGTTGAGAGCCTAGCTTAACATAGTCGTGTATGTAAATGTTGACAGCCTAGGTTAACATAGTCGTGTATGTAGACATTGAGAGCCTAGCTTAACATAGTCGTGTATGTAGACGTTGAGAGCCTAGCTTAACATAGTCGTGTATGTAAATGTTGAGAGCCTAGCTTAACATAGTCGTGTATGTAGATGTTGAGAGCCTAGCTTAACATAGTCGTGTATGTAGACGTTGAGAGCTCAGCTTAACATAGTCGTGTATGTAGACGTTGAGAGCCTAGCTTAACATAGTCGAGTATGTAGACGTTGAGAGCCTAGCTTAACATAGTCGTGTATGTAGATGTTGAGAGCCTAGCTTAACATAGTCGTGTATGTAGACGTTGAGAGCCTAGCTTAACATAGTCGTGTATGTAGATGTTGAGAGCCTAGCTTAACATAGTCGTGTATGTAGACGTTGAGAGCTCAGCTTAACATAGTCGTGTATGTAGACGTTGAGAGCCTAGCTTAACATAGTCGTGTATGTAGACGTTGAGAGCCTAGCTTAACATAGTCGTGTATGTAGACGTTGAGAGCCTAGCTTAACATAGTCGTGTATGTAAATGTTGAGAGCCTACCTTAACATAGTCGTGTATGTAGACGTTGAGAGCCTAGCTTAACATAGTCGTGTATGTAGACGTTGAGAGCCTAGCTTAACATAGTCGTGTATGTAGTAGATGTTGAGAGCCTAGCTTAACATAGTCGTGTATGTAAATGTTGAGAGCCTAGCTTAACATAGTCGTGTATGTAGACGTTGAGAGCCTAGCTTAACATAGTCGTGTATGTAGACGTTGAGAGCCTAGCTTAACATAGTCGTGTATGTAGATGTTGAGAGCCTAGCTTAACATAGTCGTGTATGTAGACGTTGAGAGCCTAGCTTAACATAGTCGTGTATGTAGTAGATGTTGAGAGCCTAGCTTAACATAGTCGTGTATGTAGACGTTGAGAGCTCAGCTTAACATAGTCGTGTATGTAGACGTTGAGAGCCTAGCTTAACATAGTCGTGTATGTAGACGTTGAGAGCCTAGCTTAACATAGTCGTGTATGTAGATGTTGAGAGCCTAGCTTAACATAGTCGTGTATGTAGACGTTGAGAGCCTAGCTTAACATAGTCGTGTATGTAGATGTTGAGAGCCTAGCTTAACATAGTCGTGTATGTAGACGTTGAGAGCTCAGCTTAACATAGTCGTGTATGTAGACGTTGAGAGCCTAGCTTAACATAGTCGTGTATGTAGACGTTGAGAGCCTAGCTTAACATAGTCGTGTATGTAGACGTTGAGAGCCTAGCTTAACATAGTCGTGTATGTAAATGTTGAGAGCCTACCTTAACATAGTCGTGTATGTAGACGTTGAGAGCCTAGCTTAACATAGTCGTGTATGTAGACGTTGAGAGCCTAGCTTAACATAGTCGTGTATGTAGTAGATGTTGAGAGCCTAGCTTAACATAGTCGTGTATGTAAATGTTGAGAGCCTAGCTTAACATAGTCGTGTATGTAGACGTTGAGAGCCTAGCTTAACATAGTCGTGTATGTAGATGTTGAGAGCCTAGCTTAACATAGTCGTGTATGTAGACGTTGAGAGCCTAGCTTAACATAGTCGTGTATGTAGATGTTGAGAGCCTAGCTTAACATAGTCGTGTATGTAGACGTTGAGATCTCAGCTTAACATAGTCGTGTATGTAGACGTTGAGAGCCTAGCTTAACATAGTCGTGTATGTAGACTTTGAGAGCCTAGCTTAACATAGTCGTGTATGTAGACGTTGAGAGCCTAGCTTAACATAGTCGTGTATGTAAATGTTGAGAGCCTACCTTAACATAGTCGTGTATGTAGACGTTGAGAGCCTAGCTTAACATAGTCGTGTATGTAGACGTTGAGAGCCTAGCTTAACATAGTCGTGTATGTAGTAGATGTTGAGAGCCTAGCTTAACATAGTCGTGTATGTAAATGTTGAGAGCCTAGCTTAACATAGTCGTGTATGTAGACGTTGAGAGCCTAGCTTAACATAGTCGTGTATGTAGACGTTGAGAGCCTAGCTTAACATAGTCGTGTATGTAGATGTTGAGAGCCTAGCTTAACATAGTCGTGTATGTAGACGTTGAGAGCCTAGCTTAACATAGTCGTGTATGTAGTAGATGTTGAGAGCCTAGCTTAACATAGTCGTGTATGTAGACGTTGAGAGCTCAGCTTAACATAGTCGTGTATGTAGACGTTGAGAGCCTAGCTTAACATAGTCGTGTATGTAGACGTTGAGAGCCTAGCTTAACATAGTCGTGTATGTAGATGTTGAGAGCCTAGCTTAACATAGTCGTGTATGTAGACGTTGAGAGCCTAGCTTAACATAGTCGTGTATGTAGATGTTGAGAGCCTAGCTTAACATAGTCGTGTATGTAGACGTTGAGAGCCTAGCTTAACATAGTCGTGTATGTAGATGTTGAGAGCCTAGCTTAACATAGTCGTGTATGTAAATGTTGAGAGCCTACCTTAACATAGTCGTGTATGTAGACGTTGAGAGCCTAGCTTAACATAGTCGTGTATGTAGACGTTGAGAGCCTAGCTTAACATAGTCGTGTATGTAGTAGATGTTGAGAGCCTAGCTTAACATAGTCGTGTATGTAAATGTTGAGAGCCTAGCTTAACATAGTCGTGTATGTAGACGTTGAGAGCCTAGCTTAACATAGTCGTGTATGTAGACGTTGAGAGCCTAGCTTAACATAGTCGTGTATGTAGATGTTGAGAGCCTAGCTTAACATAGTCGTGTATGTAGACGTTGAGAGCCTAGCTTAACATAGTCGTGTATGTAGTAGATGTTGAGAGCCTAGCTTAACATAGTCGTGTATGTAGACGTTGAGAGCTCAGCTTAACATAGTCTTGTATGTAGACGTTGAGAGCCTAGCTTAACATAGTCGTGTATGTAGACGTTGAGAGCCTAGCTTAACATAGTCGTGTATGTAGATGTTGAGAGCCTAGCTTAACATAGTCGTGTATGTAGACGTTGAGAGCCTAGCTTAACATAGTCGTGTATGTAGATGTTGAGAGCCTAGCTTAACATAGTCGTGTATGTAGACGTTGAGAGCTCAGCTTAACATAGTCGTGTATGTAGACGTTGAGAGCCTAGCTTAACATAGTCGTGTATGTAGACGTTGAGAGCCGAGCTTAACATAGTCGTGTATGTAGACGTTGAGAGCCTAGCTTAACATAGTCGTGTATGTAAATGTTGAGAGCCTACCTTAACATAGTCGTGTATGTAGACGTTGAGAGCCTAGCTTAACATAGTCGTGTATGTAGACGTTGAGAGCCTAGCTTAACATAGTCGTGTATGTAGTAGATGTTGAGAGCCTAGCTTAACATAGTCGTGTATGTAAATGTTGAGAGCCTAGCTTAACATAGTCGTGTATGTAGACGTTGAGAGCCTAGCTTAACATAGTCGTGTATGTAGATGTTGAGAGCCTAGCTTAACATAGTCGTGTATGTAGACGTTGAGAGCCTAGCTTAACATAGTCGTGTATGTAGATGTTGAGAGCCTAGCTTAACATAGTCGTGTATGTAGACGTTGAGATCTCAGCTTAACATAGTCGTGTATGTAGACGTTGAGAGCCTAGCTTAACATAGTCGTGTATGTAGACTTTGAGAGCCTAGCTTAACATAGTCGTGTATGTAGACGTTGAGAGCCTAGCTTAACATAGTCGTGTATGTAAATGTTGAGAGCCTACCTTAACATAGTCGTGTATGTAGACGTTGAGAGCCTAGCTTAACATAGTCGTGTATGTAGACGTTGAGAGCCTAGCTTAACATAGTCGTGTATGTAGTAGATGTTGAGAGCCTAGCTTAACATAGTCGTGTATGTAAATGTTGAGAGCCTAGCTTAACATAGTCGTGTATGTAGACGTTGAGAGCCTAGCTTAACATAGTCGTGTATGTAGACGTTGAGAGCCTAGCTTAACATAGTCGTGTATGTAGACGTTGAGAGCCTAGCTTAACATAGTCGTGTATGTAGACGTTGAGAGCTCAGCTTAACATAGTCGTGTATGTAGACGTTGAGAGCCTAGCTTAACATAGTCGTGTATGTAAATGTTGAGAGCTCAGCTTAACATAGTCGTGTATGTAGATGTTGAGAGCTCAGCTTAACATAGTCGTGTATGTAGACGTTGAGAGCTCAGCTTAACATAGTCGTGTATGTAGATGTTGAGAGCCTAGCTTAACATAGTCGTGTATGTAGACGTTGAGAGCCTAGCTTAACATAGTCGTGTATGTAGACTTTGAGAGCCTAGCTTAACATAGTCGTGTATGTAAATGTTGAGAGCCTAGCTTAACATAGTCGTGTATGTAGACGTTGAGAGCTCAGCTTAACATAGTCGTGTATGTAGACGTTGAGAGCCTAGCTTAACATAGTCGTGTATGTAGACGTTGAGAGCCTAGCTTAACATAGTCGTGTATGTAGACGTTGAGAGCCTAGCTTAACATAGTCGTGTATGTAAATGTTGACAGCCTAGCTTAACATAGTCGTGTATGTAGACATTGAGAGCCTAGCTTAACATAGTCGTGTATGTAGACGTTGAGAGCCTAGCTTAACATAGTCGTGTATGTAAATGTTGAGAGCCTAGCTTAACATAGTCGTGTATGTAGATGTTGAGAGCCTAGCTTAACATAGTCGTGTATGTAGACGTTGAGAGCTCAGCTTAACATAGTCGTGTATGTAGACGTTGAGAGCCTAGCTTAACATAGTCGAGTATGTAGACGTTGAGAGCCTAGCTTAACATAGTCGTGTATGTAGATGTTGAGAGCCTAGCTTAACATAGTCGTGTATGTAGACGTTGAGAGCCTAGCTTAACATAGTCGTGTATGTAGATGTTGAGAGCCTAGCTTAACATAGTCGTGTATGTAGACGTTGAGAGCTCAGCTTAACATAGTCGTGTATGTAGACGTTGAGAGCCTAGCTTAACATAGTCGTGTATGTAGACGTTGAGAGCCTAGCTTAACATAGTCGTGTATGTAGACGTTGAGAGCCTAGCTTAACATAGTCGTGTATGTAAATGTTGAGAGCCTACCTTAACATAGTCGTGTATGTAGACGTTGAGAGCCTAGCTTAACATAGTCGTGTATGTAGACGTTGAGAGCCTAGCTTAACATAGTCGTGTATGTAGTAGATGTTGAGAGCCTAGCTTAACATAGTCGTGTATGTAAATGTTGAGAGCCTAGCTTAACATAGTCGTGTATGTAGACGTTGAGAGCCTAGCTTAACATAGTCGTGTATGTAGACGTTGAGAGCCTAGCTTAACATAGTCGTGTATGTAGATGTTGAGAGCCTAGCTTAACATAGTCGTGTATGTAGACGTTGAGAGCCTAGCTTAACATAGTCGTGTATGTAGTAGATGTTGAGAGCCTAGCTTAACATAGTCGTGTATGTAGACGTTGAGAGCTCAGCTTAACATAGTCGTGTATGTAGACGTTGAGAGCCTAGCTTAACATAGTCGTGTATGTAGACGTTGAGAGCCTAGCTTAACATAGTCGTGTATGTAGATGTTGAGAGCCTAGCTTAACATAGTCGTGTATGTAGACGTTGAGAGCCTAGCTTAACATAGTCGTGTATGTAGATGTTGAGAGCCTAGCTTAACATAGTCGTGTATGTAGACGTTGAGAGCTCAGCTTAACATAGTCGTGTATGTAGACGTTGAGAGCCTAGCTTAACATAGTCGTGTATGTAGACGTTGAGAGCCTAGCTTAACATAGTCGTGTATGTAGACGTTGAGAGCCTAGCTTAACATAGTCGTGTATGTAAATGTTGAGAGCCTACCTTAACATAGTCGTGTATGTAGACGTTGAGAGCCTAGCTTAACATAGTCGTGTATGTAGACGTTGAGAGCCTAGCTTAACATAGTCGTGTATGTAGTAGATGTTGAGAGCCTAGCTTAACATAGTCGTGTATGTAAATGTTGAGAGCCTAGCTTAACATAGTCGTGTATGTAGACGTTGAGAGCCTAGCTTAACATAGTCGTGTATGTAGATGTTGAGAGCCTAGCTTAACATAGTCGTGTATGTAGACGTTGAGAGCCTAGCTTAACATAGTCGTGTATGTAGATGTTGAGAGCCTAGCTTAACATAGTCGTGTATGTAGACGTTGAGATCTCAGCTTAACATAGTCGTGTATGTAGACGTTGAGAGCCTAGCTTAACATAGTCGTGTATGTAGACTTTGAGAGCCTAGCTTAACATAGTCGTGTATGTAGACGTTGAGAGCCTAGCTTAACATAGTCGTGTATGTAAATGTTGAGAGCCTACCTTAACATAGTCGTGTATGTAGACGTTGAGAGCCTAGCTTAACATAGTCGTGTATGTAGACGTTGAGAGCCTAGCTTAACATAGTCGTGTATGTAGTAGATGTTGAGAGCCTAGCTTAACATAGTCGTGTATGTAAATGTTGAGAGCCTAGCTTAACATAGTCGTGTATGTAGACGTTGAGAGCCTAGCTTAACATAGTCGTGTATGTAGACGTTGAGAGCCTAGCTTAACATAGTCGTGTATGTAGATGTTGAGAGCCTAGCTTAACATAGTCGTGTATGTAGACGTTGAGAGCCTAGCTTAACATAGTCGTGTATGTAGTAGATGTTGAGAGCCTAGCTTAACATAGTCGTGTATGTAGACGTTGAGAGCTCAGCTTAACATAGTCGTGTATGTAGACGTTGAGAGCCTAGCTTAACATAGTCGTGTATGTAGACGTTGAGAGCCTAGCTTAACATAGTCGTGTATGTAGATGTTGAGAGCCTAGCTTAACATAGTCGTGTATGTAGACGTTGAGAGCCTAGCTTAACATAGTCGTGTATGTAGATGTTGAGAGCCTAGCTTAACATAGTCGTGTATGTAGACGTTAAGAGCCTAGCTTAACATAGTCGTGTATGTAGATGTTGAGAGCCTAGCTTAACATAGTCGTGTATGTAAATGTTGAGAGCCTACCTTAACATAGTCGTGTATGTAGACGTTGAGAGCCTAGCTTAACATAGTCGTGTATGTAGACGTTGAGAGCCTAGCTTAACATAGTCGTGTATGTAGTAGATGTTGAGAGCCTAGCTTAACATAGTCGTGTATGTAAATGTTGAGAGCCTAGCTTAACATAGTCGTGTATGTAGACGTTGAGAGCCTAGCTTAACATAGTCGTGTATGTAGACGTTGAGAGCCTAGCTTAACATATTCGTGTATGTAGATGTTGAGAGCCTAGCTTAACATAGTCGTGTATGTAGACGTTGAGAGCCTAGCTTAACATAGTCGTGTATGTAGTAGATGTTGAGAGCCTAGCTTAACATAGTCGTGTATGTAGACGTTGAGAGCTCAGCTTAACATAGTCTTGTATGTAGACGTTGAGAGCCTAGCTTAACATAGTCGTGTATGTAGACGTTGAGAGCCTAGCTTAACATAGTCGTGTATGTAGATGTTGAGAGCCTAGCTTAACATAGTCGTGTATGTAGACGTTGAGAGCCTAGCTTAACATAGTCGTGTATGTAGATGTTGAGAGCCTAGCTTAACATAGTCGTGTATGTAGACGTTGAGAGCTCAGCTTAACATAGTCGTGTATGTAGACGTTGAGAGCCTAGCTTAACATAGTCGTGTATGTAGACGTTGAGAGCCGAGCTTAACATAGTCGTGTATGTAGACGTTGAGAGCCTAGCTTAACATAGTCGTGTATGTAAATGTTGAGAGCCTACCTTAACATAGTCGTGTATGTAGACGTTGAGAGCCTAGCTTAACATAGTCGTGTATGTAGACGTTGAGAGCCTAGCTTAACATAGTCGTGTATGTAGTAGATGTTGAGAGCCTAGCTTAACATAGTCGTGTATGTAAATGTTGAGAGCCTAGCTTAACATAGTCGTGTATGTAGACGTTGAGAGCCTAGCTTAACATAGTCGTGTATGTAGATGTTGAGAGCCTAGCTTAACATAGTCGTGTATGTAGACGTTGAGAGCCTAGCTTAACATAGTCGTGTATGTAGATGTTGAGAGCCTAGCTTAACATAGTCGTGTATGTAGACGTTGAGATCTCAGCTTAACATAGTCGTGTATGTAGACGTTGAGAGCCTAGCTTAACATAGTCGTGTATGTAGACTTTGAGAGCCTAGCTTAACATAGTCGTGTATGTAGACGTTGAGAGCCTAGCTTAACATAGTCGTGTATGTAAATGTTGAGAGCCT
This sequence comes from Cepaea hortensis, assembly GCA_963921405.1. Lineage (NCBI taxonomy): Eukaryota > Metazoa > Mollusca > Gastropoda > Stylommatophora > Helicidae > Cepaea > Cepaea hortensis. The sequence goes on from OY992887.1 coordinate 61,474,326, forward strand.
ACCTTAACATAGTCGTGTATGTAGACGTTGAGAGCCTAGCTTAACATAGTCGTGTATGTAGACGTTGAGAGCCTAGCTTAACATAGTCGTGTATGTAGTAGATGTTGAGAGCCTAGCTTAACATAGTCGTGTATGTAAATGTTGAGAGCCTAGCTTAACATAGTCGTGTATGTAGACGTTGAGAGCCTAGCTTAACATAGTCGTGTATGTAGACGTTGAGAGCCTAGCTTAACATAGTCGTGTATGTAGATGTTGAGAGCCTAGCTTAACATAGTCGTGTATGTAGACGTTGAGAGCCTAGCTTAACATAGTCGTGTATGTAGTAGATGTTGAGAGCCTAGCTTAACATAGTCGTGTATGTAAATGTTTAGAGCCTAGCTTAACATAGTCGTGTATGTAGATGTTGAGAGCCCAGCTTAAGCTAATCGTGGACGTAGATGTTGAGAGTTCAGATTAATCTAGTCGTGGATATATATGTTGAGAGTTCAGCTTAAGCTAGTCGTGGGCGTAGATTTTGGGAGTTCAGCTTAAGCTAGTCATAGACGTTGATGTTGAGAGTTTAGCTTAAGTTATTCCTGGACGTAGATGTTAAGAGTTCAGCTTAAGCTAGTCATAGATGTAAATGTTGGGAGCTGAGCTTAAGCTAGTCGTGGACGAAGATGTTGAGAGTTCAGCTTAAGCTAGTCGTGGACGAAGATGTTAAGAGTTCAGCTTAAGCTAGTCGTGGAAATAGGTGGTGAGATCTCAGCTTAAACTGGTCGTGGATGTAAATATTGAGAGCTCGCCATATTTGTACATGCATAGCGTCTGTTTCTGTAGATGAAACAAAATTTCGCGCAACAATTAATTATTTCTGTGATCGATGAGAAACAGTATATTATATGTATTTGTAAAGGCTGTGCAGTGTTTGAAATATTGCCGGTCCAAGTTGTGTATTCACCCTCTGTAACGTGCAGCATAATAGGTAAATTCAAAACTTCTACCGGCAATATTTTCAAACACTTCACAGTAATTAAAATACACCCTTTGCTATTGCATATACTAACAATCACACATATTAGATTTATATTTTGTTAACTTCTCTTCCTGGCTGTCTACAAGATATTGTCTTGTATGGTTGGCTATTTACGAGCTGTGCTCTTCATTTTCCGACTGCTCACGAACTGCTGTCTTGATTTTCTGATTGTTTACGTCCTGTTGTCTTGTTTACTATTTTCGTGCACACAGTTATGTAGTTAACTCTGTCAGATTGTATGTGTGTTTCTTTGTGTCTACCAATTCTGTAATGATTTTGCTGATAACAAACATCTTCCACACAGATTCTCATAACATATTCTCAAATAATTTTATTTGTATTGCACTGTTTATTACAACGCTTCCACTTTGACGAGTATATTTTGTTAAACAAATGCACGTCTATCGTGTTTAACGCATCTGTAATAGTTGAACACGTACGAGACATCAAACTTCTGCGGCGTGTCTGTAATACTGCGATCCTTTAAGTGAGTGTTTGTATGTGGGCCTCACGTGGTACTCATATCTTTTGTCTATTATATGTTAAATATGTACACTTCTATATTCACATATGATTGTCAGCCTCTTCTAAATCAAATATCTGTTGCATATTACACTTATGTATTTAAATATGAAAGACAGCCTCTTCTAAAGCTGTCATTATGTTACATATGTACACCTCTATATTCACATATGAATATCAGCCTCCGATAAAGCTATTATCCTTCGCTGTCTGTATTCCACATAGACATGGCACTTTCAGTTTCTAATTTCCGATTAAGCCCCAATCTCCTCAGTTTTATGACTCATTATTTCACATAGTTCAACATGCGTTCATTTTGACATGTGTTATTTCGCAAACTCAAGCGAACTCTGTGATAACTTGGTCCACTTAAGTCAACAATCGCTGAGTCTGCGATATCCTATTCCAATTTTAATCTCATTAGCGTCGGTCCATGAAAAACTATATGGCAAGGCATTATCAACACTAAATTTATATCAGAAAGAATAATATTAATATAGATTAAAGAAGGCAGTAAAATAACTATTTTACAGATATACGCCACATGTAACGACATTTGCAGTGATGAAGACAAATACGAATACTTTGATAACCTTACAGACACGTTAGACAATGTCAATGAGACAGCTGCACTTACTGTAATGGGTGATTTCAACGTGAAGAACACCGTAGGATGAATACAGCGGTACCGTCGTGTTGTTCAACAACACCGGGACTGAATGTCATAGCAATGGTGAAAATCTACTTAACATGTGCTCCGAACAAGGATTGATAATTGAAAATTGTTGTTGTTGTTGTTGTTTTCAACGTCGTAGTTGTTACACCAAAACCTGGTATAAATGGAACATAGTTCAGGCATCTTAAATTGATGTTCTACTTAGGAAAACACACTATTAAAGTAATCTCTTAGCACTCCCAAACACTGACAATGGTACTGATCATAAAACAGTTATAATAGAAACGAAATCAACATACAAGATAAAAAGAAACAAAATGATAGCAGTAGACGTTATCAGTTGTAGCCAGCTTCGTGACAATTCAGTCAGAAGTAAATTCAAATAAGAAATCTGAGAGCTACATAAGAATCTCCCTGACGAGTACTTAAGTGTAGATAAGGATGGACAATTTCCACATCTGCCATGCTCGACACACTTAAAAACAATTATGAAATCACAATAGTAGTGTAGGACAAAAGATTAAGAACCGCTTGGTGGAACAATGAAATGAAAGATAAGATAGCACATCTTAAAAGAAGGTAGCGTTCAAAAAAGGATTACATCTATATCTGAACAGGACTATATTACATATAGATTTCATTCATTCACTCAGTGGTATGTCCTTTGCAGAACATCGCTCTCATAACAACCTTCCGGAAAACTTCTCGGTCATAAGCAAGATATCCCACATCCAATACACCCATCTGGAGATCATCCGCCACATCCTGCACCCATATTCTCTTTTGTCTTCCTCTTCCTCTCTTCCCGGGCATAAACCCCTCCATTATTTTTCTCTCCAAACTTTCATGACGTTTCGAGTGGCAAAAATATTTCAATATTCTTTGTTTTATGCTATTTATTAGCCAACCGTCTTCAATATTCAGATCTTGTCGTATGGATGCATTTGTTCTTTTCTGTATCCAATATATTCTTTGAACATTTCTATAATACTTATATTCAAAAGCATTTATGCGATGTTCAGCTTGTTTAGTAAGTGTCGAGGTCTCACAGGCGTATGTTGCATTGGGAAAGATGCATCTTCTTCTTCTTCTTCAGCGTTCCGAGCCATTGAGGTTCTTTGCTGCAAATACAATTGGTCTCCATTCGTCTCTCTGGTGGACCTTCTCTTGCCAGTCGTTGATTCCAAGTGCTTGTAGGTCTGTACATGTATTATCTCTCCACCGCCTTCTTGGTCTACCTCGGGGTCTACGGTCATTTATTTCCTGAGTGTAAGCGAGTTTTGTTTCCCTATTATCTTCCATTCTTTCTATATGCCCCAGCCATTGTAGTCTATTAGCCTTCATCATACATCATGATGATGCATGCTCTTAAAAAACTTAATTTCTTAGGTCTGTCTGTTTCACGTCACAATTTATTCAGTTGTTTTAGTTTTTGAAAAGCAATAGATATTCGTCTTTTAATATCTTTCATTGTGTCACAATTGTTGGCAATTAGCGACCAAAAATATTCGAAATTTTCCACCACCTCCAAGTTTTCCTCATTAACATATATTTCTGCCTCCATATTAGTTTTATCTATATGCATTATCTTTGTTTTGCTGTGATAAGATATAAGTTTTGATTTTTCAATATGCTTTTGTGTTAATGTTATTAGTTTTTCTATACCATTCTGTGATGTGGATAGTAATACTGTATCATCAGCATATCGAATCTCTGGTATTTCATGACCACCGATATTTAGGGCATCATATTGCTGGTTATATCATCTCTGACATTTCGCATTATATTTTCGGCGTGCAGGTTGAACAAATAGGGCGACAGCACACAGCCATGACGGACTCCTTGCTTGATGTCAAACCAATCTGATGTTACACCATCTAGTCTAACCACTTCTGTTTGGTCTAGATAAAACATTTTTAAGAGGTGTGATGTAAAGTCAATTTCCCTCATGATTTCCCAAAGTTTCTGATGTTGTACACAGTCACATGCCTTTGAATAATCTACACAACATGAGAATAGGTTTACATTAAAATCTCTACACTTCTCTATTATTAAACGCATGTTGAGTATGTTGAGTGTGTTGAGAATAGGACGAAGAAATGCTAAACTAACAATTAAAGTATCTAAAGATGAATCCTGGAGAATACACGATGAACAGATGGCAACCTTCAGCAGAGATTATCCTAGAGAAATTTATAAACGTGTCACTAATATAAGAAACATAGATGCATGCTACAGCTCAACCACCATCACCAATAATAAAAGAGGTATACTTATATTTAATCTGAATAACGAAGACACAAACAATAGATTGCACGATTTATTGCCTGGCATATTTCGCTGCATCTCGTCAGGTACATACTGCAGAAATCACACAACTTACGTGAAATTAACTAGATAAATCCTTCAAGTTGAAATATACACAATTTCGCACAGTAATGTCACTTATCTACCACGGTAATTTTAAGCTGACTAACATGTCTTTCTGTTTACACAATTCTGGCTTGCGTTGATAGATCATAATTGCTTCTGCAAATTTTAACAAGCGAGTATTTTGTGTTCTAAACAACACGCGAAATGCAGTGTCTCTGGACACAACGTGACCACTGGCGACAATGTGTCTGCCGATTGAAGACGCCGGGAGCTTCCGGTGTGTCGGCTCCTCGCGGCTAGCCACTCCTGTGTGTTGTATCTTGTTGACCCATTGAGGTATGTGTTCTGACACCCGTTTGTTAAGCTGTCTCTCCGTTCGACCAATGTAAACGGCCTGGCATCTACATGTGAATTGGTAAATACAATTGTTTGTGGCGTACAGAGGAACAGGCTCTTTGACTGTTGGTGTAGGAATGGGTACGGTTTTACATCTAATGACTGGAGTTGCCGCACAGAATGTTCGACCTACTGCTGTAGTAAGCCGGTCTTGTAGACGTTGCATTACGTCATCCCCTCGAAAGGTTAGCTGGATGATTATTTAGCTGGATTATATTTAATCAACAGCAAAGACTGGCTAGCTGGGCTAAATACTTACTTAACCCTACACATAACATAGACAACCTACATTTACACATAACATAGACAACCTACATTTACACATAACATAGACAACCTACATTTACACATAACATAGACAACCTACATTTACACATAACATAGACAACCTACATTTACACATAACATAGACAACCTACATTTACACATAACATAGACAACCTACATTTACACATAACATAGACAACCTACATTTCGTGACTAAAAGCTGTGCACAACAAGAACCAACATTCATACCAGCAGAAATAAAATCAGTTATACAGAAAAGTAATAAAAAGAAATCACCGAGTCCTGATGGAATAACCACAGAAGCAGTTTAGGCCTTGGGAAAACGGAAATTAAATGGCTAACACGCCTTTACCATGCCTGGTGAAAAAGAGACGTGCCAGACGAATGGCAACAGTCACTAATAGTACCAATATGGACAAGTAAAACCATTATAAGAGAGTGTGAAACATAGAGAGGTATATTCCTCTTGAGTCACATAGGGAAATTGTTCGCAAAACTATTGGAACAAAGAGCTAGACCCATAGTAGAACAACAGTCGAGCAAAGTACAATTTCGTTTCAGGAAACGAAAAAAAAAAAAAAACATAGTTTGCAGATCAGGAATTTTGAACTCTGTACCATAAGCAACACAACAGATTCACTCGTAATAAATGAATTTTTATTTGCAGACAATCAGTGTCTGTTTTACAACAACGAGGGCAGACTGCAACATCATATTAATTCGCTGAGTTCAATATACAGCAGATACAATATGAACATTAATACAACCAAAACTGAAGCAATGCAAGCTAGCAGATCTTACGGTCCACTAAATATACTGATAAATAGTACACTTCTGAAACAAGTTAAAGAATTTACATATCTAGGAAGTGTAATCACAGAAGATTGCAGAATAGACACATACATCGAAATCAGATGTCAAAAAGCAAGTGTGCTTATATATCAACTATCAATCAATCAATCATGTGCCATGCCGGAAAGCGTGGGCGGTCATGACTCGCCATTTCACTCGATCACCAGTGTTGTGGATCAGCTCAGTGTTCCTGTCTCGTCCATGCCATGTGGCCAAGCCATCCAGGTATTTTCCTCTCGGTCTGCCTCTTGGTCTGTTCCCTTCGATCTTACCAGTTGTCACCAAGTTCTCCAATCCATTTCTTCTCATAACATGTCCAAAAAATTTTGACTGTCTACGTCTAATTTCTCTAATCAGTTTACGATGTTCATTTGTCTCCTGTATTACTTGGTCATTGGTTTTTCTGTCTGTCCATGGTATTCTTTGCATTTTCCTCAGAAACCACATTTCTGCAGCCATCAGATGTTTTTCAGCTTGACTGCCCATTGTCCAAGTTTCACATCCATACAAAAGTACAGGCTCTATGTATCCCATCAACACTCTTTTTCTCGTTTCAATTGACATCTTTTTATTGGTCAGAATGTTTTTCATCTTGCTAAAAGGCTACTTTCGCCATGGCGATTCTTGTTCTAATCTCTTCAAGGCATCTCCCATCAGATGTTATATCAACTATCACCCATACTGAAACATTCATATATACCCATGTCCGCAAAACGACAGATAATAAACCATATGCACACCATCCCTATGCTACCATTGGACATTATTCAAATCACACGTAGACGAGATGCTTGAGAAATGCTGCCAATTTAACTATCCGACTCCGCGTAAGCAATGGTGTTACCAGATAGATAGTGGAATCAACACACAGTGTATCTTATGTCACACATATTGAAGAAAACTGGCTGTTAAGACATGAAGAAAAAAACAAAAGAAAATGAAATATTTTGAACATATAAACACATGAAGTGTATCGAGAAGAGGAAGCCCCGGCTTAGACGGATTCAAGATGTACATATAATGTACACCTGGCAGCAACATATGCGGGGCATGTGGCTCATGATAGAAAGATTTGTCGACAGACTGTTGGAAAATATGTCTACACAGGACAGAGCATGCCACTAAATGATGCAGGACGTGAATACAGAAACAAACAATCCATTGTGTGAAACAATCACAGAAGCTATATATTAGATCAGTGGTTCTCAACCTTTTTTGGCCCGTGCCCCCCTTCACCATATTTTCAGAACGCCATTCCCCCCTCCCCCCCCCCCCCTTTCCCATAAAAAATTGGGACAGTGGCCTCCCTTCACCATAGTTTCAGAACGTCATTTTCATATTTCCTATCTAAAAATCCCCTCACCCCTACACAATATACGTAAAAAATGGAAGGTAAATTTAATAGCATATACTAAAACAAGTCTAGACATCCACATAGAACATGATCTGTGGGTCTACTTACTTTATAAAATGAATGTTAGAAAGATGAGACGTACATAACTGTAAAGTATGAAGGGAAAAACAATATCAAGTAATCGGTTCTTGTATTAACGCAATCTTGAAATGGTCTTCACCCCCCCCCCCCATGGAAACCCTAAAATTCCCCCCTGGGGGGGGGGGGGGGGATTCCCCACCGGTTGAGAACCACTGTATTAGATTATAACCAGAACACGGACAGGGGGTGTAATGCACTGAGTTCAACAACACAAACACACACACGGGCATGCTATAAAGCAAGCATATGGGTGAGGGAAGCAACTCTAACAGGCTTCATTCAGAACGTGAGTCGGTGCCAGACAGGCAAGTTATAAGGCAAGCATATGGGTGAGGAAAACAACTCTAACAGGCTTCATTCAGAACGTGAGTCGGTGTCAGACAGGCAGGCAGACAAAAGCAGCACAATCAACTAACTACATTTGTGATTGATTGTCGTTAGCCGTGAATTGTCATTCAGGCAACAGAACCACGGATCAAAACTTTGAGGTCGGCGAGGATGAAAGCTTGAGGTCGGTTAGGATGAAAGCTTGAGGTCGGTGAGGATGAAAGCTTGAGGTCGGTGAAGATGAAAGCTTAAGGTCGGCGAGGACCAGCTTCCACGCACTGAGGAGTGTTGCGTATATGGTACTATAGTCTGTTTACTATTGTCTGCCCCAATACAAAATGCCATATCTCAGTAACCAACTGAGTTAAAATTGTGAGATTGAGCATATTACCTTATCATTATGTCCACCCCCTCCGCCCCCACCCAAAAAAAAAAAAAAAATTGTTCTGGAGATTGTACAGAAGATTTCAAAGTTTGTTTATATGCGGTATATAATTTACGGGTCAGATTATTAAATGTATTACATCTTCACACGTAAACATTACCGTTTAATAGTTAATTTTCTCGTGGAACATTGGACTGGTCTTATGACAAGAACCTCGCGTAGTGGAACGGGGCATTACTGTAAAACAAGTTTTTTAGAGAGAAATCACTAGTTTTTCACCAAAACATCAAAGAAATGTCGCCGCTTTCCATGATTTAAGTTGGTCTTGGACCTATCAAAGACATATTCCTTGGGTGGGGGTAAATATAAGACGGCAGGAACAATTTCATAACGATGCAACAGACAGTTTTCAAAATAATTATCTTGAATGAAGGCATTCATTTCTGGACAGACTATATCACCATAATTGTACAGAGCGATCATTACACGATGGATCAGGTGGTCAGTCTCACACCGGCCATTTGTACTTCCCAAGCATGCATTGGTACCTTATGCAGTCACGTGAGTTGAGTTGAGTTGAGTCAAGAACCGACATCACTGCATTCAGGACATTCCCATACGTGCTCAGTCCCATCGTTCAACAGCCAGCGAAGAGTCATACTACTAATCGTTCCCACCGCTATCTGATTAAATGTTCTCCTGGTCTTCCCTCTCAGTTTTGAGATTCTTCCAGAACCCCTGCCGATACCCCGCAATCTCATTCTTTCCACATATGGGTTCTCAATCTGTTCCTCCGCCTTCTTCACCTGGTCCCACAAGCGCACGACCACCTCCCCCTTGTCCATAGGCAAGATACAACCAAGAGGTGCATTCCCTGCTAGCCTATCAGCCTGTTCATTCCCCCGTACACCCGCATGGCCAGGGCAAAATATCCATAAAATTCATTCTCACAATCTGTGACCTCTGAAGCGACGAGAGCCATTCCACACGAAACATTCCTTTCTCCACCTAGTTAACCATATTCTTTGAATCCGTAATGAACACAACGTGTGTTGCAGTAGTCTCCTCTAGCCACCGGAATGCCGCTGTTACTGCCTCCACCTCCATTCGCATGCTGGAGGTCGTAGTCTCATATGCCAGGCTCTCCTTTTTCAAGACTCGCCCATTAGCCTTTGCAATAAAGCCCCAACCACTACGTCTGTTTCTCACCACTGACCCATCAGTGTAGATGACTATGTCACCTTGATGTGTGTTGCTCTGGATCAGCTGTTGCAATTCAAACTCAGTGCGGCCGGCTGCCCATTCTCTGCACTTACGACACAGTGTTATTATTACATTGTGCCAGTCCGTCATGTCATCCGGAACTTCAACCCGCTCTCTTTCACGATTGATGGTCTCTAGATCATACACCTGACTTATAGAAAGTTCTGCTTGTGCCATCCAGGACCTGACTCGTCTTAGTTTATGACCCTTTACCATATCCATTGCTGCATGCAGAGGATGATCCCTGTCTGCGGCAACTCTCAGGTACCATTTGGCCTGAAGGACCCTATGCCTATCCGTCATTGTAGGTATCGCCAGGATATGCCTCATGCAGAGAATTGGTGTGTCCTTTGTGCACCCCAGTATTAACCGCATGGCAGCATTCTGTAGTCGCTCCAACCTTTCAAGCTGGCTTTGTGATACTGTCAGCAGCCCCAAACCATACTTAATGACAGAAATTATTAACTGCTGAAAGAGCCTGCACAGCATCCTCTGATCTACCCCGGTTGCTGCCATAGCCCTCAATGCATTAAGTCCCCTACCAGCCTTCACCACCAAAGTCTCCACATGAACCTTAAAAGACAAACACCTGTCAAAGGTGATATCCAATTCTTCAATTCCGCTTCATTCTCTCCCCGCTGGCTGTTGTCAAAGTTATCAAGCACAAAGTCACGTGATATAACAGTGACTATACGATTCTACAGCTCTCATACATGCTATGTCGCAATGCCAACTACTATCATACTATTCCAAGATAATGCATATATTTGCTTCCAATGTCTAGATTTTATATAGACAAATACTGTAAGAAACCATAATGGAAGATATTGTTGAAGACACAACACTCCTTGTATAAGCATATTTATACAACTCCATAAACAGAGACGTGATCAGTACTCCACGTACAATAGATGGTCCGTACTCCATATACAACGACATGATCAGTACTCCATATACAGAGACGTGATCAGTACTCCGCGTACAGTAGATGGTCCGTACTGCATATACAACGACATGATCAGTACTCCATGTACAGTAGATAGTCAGTACTCCATATACAGTAGATAGTCCGTACTCCATATACAGTAGATGGTCCGTACTCCATATACAGTAGATGGTCCGTACTGCATATACAACGACATGATCAGTACTCCATATACAGAGACGTGATCAGTACTACATATACAGTAGATAGTCCGTACTCCATATACAGTAGATAGTCCGTACTGCATATACAACGACATGATCAGTACTCCATGTACAGTAGATAGTCAGTACTCCATATACAGTAGATAGTCCGTACTGCATATACAGTAGATAGTCCGTACTCCATATACAGTAGATAGTCCGTACTCCATATACAGTAGATAGTCCGTACTGCATATACAGTAGATAGTCTGTACTCCGTATACAGTAGATAGTCCGTACTCCATATACAACGACATGATCAGTACTCCATATACAGTAGATAGTCCGTACTCCATATACAGTAGATAGTCCGTACTCCATATACAGTAGATAGTCCGTACTCCATATACAGTAGATAGTCCGTACTCCATATACAGTAGATAGTCAGTACTCCATATACAGTAGATAGTCCGTACTCCATATACAGTAGATAGTCCGTACTCCATATACAGTAGATAGTCCGTACTCCATATACAGTAGATAGTCCGTACTGCATATACAGTAGATAGTCCGTACTCCATATACAGTAGATAGCCAGTACTCCATATAAAGTAGATAGTCCGTACTCCATATACAGTAGACAGTCCGTACTCCATATACAGTAGATAGTCCGTACTCCATATACAGTAGATAGTCAGTACTCCATATACAGTAGATAGTCAGTACTCCATATACAGTAGATAGTCAGTACTTCATATACAGTAGATAGTCCGTACTCCATATACAGTAGATAGTCCGTACTGCATATACAGTAGATAGTCCGTACTCCATATACAGTAGATGGTCCGTACTGCATATACAGAGACGTGACCAGTACTCCATATACAGAGACATAATCAGTACTCCATATACAGAGACATGATCAGTACTCCATATACAGAGACATGATCAGTACTCCATATACAGAGACATGATCAGTACTCCATATACAGAGACATGATCAGTACTCCATATACAGAGACATGATCAGATATTATCAGTACTCCATGTACAGTAAATGGTCCGTACTCCATATAAAGTAGACATGATCAGTGCTCCATGTACAATATATATATATATGTACATTTGGGTCTTCCTCTTCTCGATACACTTCATGAGTATTTATATGTTCAAAATATTTCATTCTTGTATTATTATTTTTTTTCTCATTTCTTAACAGCCAGTCATCTCCAATATTAAGTTCTTGTTTCGTTCTCCTTTCCGCCCATTTAGTTTGTATTACTCTTCTGTAACATTTGTATTCAAAGACTATTATTTATGTGCCTTTCAGCTGATAGGTTACATATCACATCTTAGCACCCATGTTGGCACAGGAGATGTACATGTTAGCACAGGAGATGTACATGTTAGCACAGGAGATGTACATGTTAGCACAGGAGATGTACATGTTAGCACAGGAGATGTACATGTTAGCACAGGAGATGTACACACTACCGCAGATGTACATGTTAGCACAGGAGATGTACATGTTAGCACAGGAGATGTAGACACTACCGCAGGAGATGTACATGTTAGCACAGAAGATGTACATGTTAGCACAGGAGATGTACACACTACCGCAGATGTACATGTTAGCACAGAAGATGTACATGTTAGCACAGAAGATGTACATGTTAGCACAGGAGATGTACACACTACCGCAGATGTACATGTTAGCACAGGAGATGTACACACTACCGCAGATGTACATGTTAGCACAGGAGATGTACATGTTAGCACAGGAGATGTACATGTTAGCACAGGAGATGTACATGTTAGCACAGGCGATGTACATGTTAGCACAGGAGATGTACATGTTAGCACAGGAGATGTACACACTACCGCAGGAGATGTACATGTTAGCACAGAAGATGTACATGTTAGCACAGGAGATGTACATGTTAGCACAGAAGATGTACATGTTAGCACAGAAGATGTACATGTTAGCACAGGAGATGTAAATGTTAGCACAGGAGATGTACATGTTAGCACAGAAGATGTGCACACTACAGCAGGAGATGTACATGTTAGCACAGAAGATGTGCACACTACCGCAGGAGATGTACATGTTAGCACAGGAGATGTACATGTTAGCACAGGAGATGTACATGTTAGGACAGGAGATGTAAATGTTAGCTCAGGAGATGTACATGTTAGCACAGGAGATGTACATGTTAGCACAGGAGATGTACATGTTAGCACAGGAGATGTACATGTTAGCACAAGAGATGTACATATTAGCACAGAAGATGTACACACTACCGCAGATATACATGTTAGCACAGAAGATGTACACACTACCGCAGATATACATGTTAGCACAGAAGATGTACACACTACCGCAGATATACATGTCAGCACAGAAGATGTACACACTACCGCAGATATACATGTTAGCACAGAAGATGTACACACTACCGCAGATATACATGTTAGCACAGGAGATGTAAATGTTAGCACAGGAGATGTACACACTACGCAGATGTACATGTTAGCACAGGAGATGTACATGTTAGCACAGGAGATGTACACACTACCGCAGATGTACATGTTAGCACAGGAGATGTACACACTACCGCAGATGTACATGTTAGCACAGGAGATGTACATGTTAGCACAGGAGATGTACATGTTAGCACAGGAGATGTACATGTTAGCACAAGAGATGTACATGTTAGCACAGGAGATGTACATGTTAGCACAGGAGATGTACACACTACCGCAGATGTACATGTTAACACAGGAGATGTATATGTTAGCACAGGAGATGTACACACTACCGCAGATGTACATGTTAGCACAGGAGATGTAAATGTTAGCACATGAGATGTATATGTTAGCACAGGAGATGTATATGTTAGCACAGGAGATGTATATGTTAGCACAGGAGATGTACACACTACCGCAGATGTACATGTTAGCACAGGAGATATACAATTTAACACAAGGGATGTACATGTTAGCACAGGAGATGTACACGCTGTTAGTATTCTGACTCGTGTTATGTCTGATCCATTGTACACAGATTGTTATTGGTTTAGTTTTTATAGTGCCATGTTTATTTTTCTTTTCAATTTCAGTTGTCACAGGAAACCTAGATATTCAAAATCATACATTTTATGTAATGTCTCGCCGTCGATAAATGTTTATTTGTTTTAAAGATCGCCATTGTTGTTTAAAGCATATTTGACAACGTCTTACAGTACCTATAGTATTGATATCGTGCCCCCCAGAGCTCATCGTGTTGGGTAGCTTGCGTTGTTTGTATCTGCTTCTGTGTGTATCTTTCACTGGATGACTTGTACATTGCCTCTAGTTTACCTTGTGTTGTAATCCTTGATATCGGGATATTTGTTCTTGAGATATATTGTTGAAAATTGCGCTGCAATTCTCTAGCGCTTTCTGATTATTCTCCATTGTTTTAGGCCCACTGCATCTGTTGGTCTCATCTCATCTCATCTCATCTCGTACCTTGCGGTGTCCAGGTGAAGTATAAACAACGGGAGAGTTCTCTGTTTATGGGATACATGAAGTATCGAGATTCCCATGGACTCTGCTATTGCCTCTCTGTCTGTTCGTAGATGTCATAAATGGTGTTGAGTTCATTGCATCTGTTCATATATTTTATTATTTGTTTAAGGTTCTTTGAATAACGAAGACACAAACAATAGATTGCACGATTTATTGCCTGGCATATTTCGCTGCATCTCGTCAGGTACATACTGCAGAAATCACACAACTTACGTGAATTAACTAGATAAATCATTCAAGTTGAAATATACACATATTCGCACAGTAATGTCAAATATCTACCACGGTAATTTTAAGCTGACTAACATGTCTTTCTGTTTACACAATTCTGGCTTGCGTTGATTGATCATAATTGCTTCTGCAAATTTTAACAAGCGAGTAATTTGTGTGTTAAACAACACGCGAAAGGCAGTGTCTCTGTCCACCACATGGCCGCTCTCGAAAATGTGACTACCAATTGAAGACGCCGGGAGCTTCCGGTGTGTCGGCCCCATGAGGCTAGCATCTCCTGTGTGTTGTATCTTGTTGACACATTGAGGTATGTGTTCTGACGCTCGTTTGTTAAGCTGTCTCTCTGTTCTACCAATGCAGAAAGCCTGGCATCTACATGTGAATTGGTAAATACAATTGTTTGTGGCGTACAGAGGAACAGGCTCTTTGACTGCTGGTGTAGGGATCGGTACGGTTTTATATCTAATAACTGGAGTTGCCGCACAGAATGTTCGGCCCTACTGCTGTAGTAAGCCGGTCTTGTAGACGCTGCATGTCATCCCCTCGAAAGGTTAACTGGGCTCGTCACTGGCTGATGGGTTACTGTGTTGGGGCTATCATGTCCAGGGCTCTTCTTGTAGACGCTGCATTACGTCATCCCCTCGAAAGGTTAACTGGATGAATACCTTGAGTTTAGGGACTGTAGTTAAGTCTGGTTTTGGTTTGGGCTGTTGGCAGTGGCGCTTTATAAATCCTGTGGAGTACCCATTCAGGTTTAAGACATTCTTCAGAGTTTCAAATTCCTCTGTCAGTGTGTCCTGGGTGCATATCTTTCTAGCACGGTCAAACAGGGTCCGCACTAAGCCCCGTTTGTACTGGACAGGTGTGAAGCTCTGAAAATTTAGGTTTTGGCCAGTCCATGTTCCTTTGCGATACACCGATCTTTGAATTGTTCCTTCTGCTCTACGTCTCATTAGAATATCTAGGAACGGTAACGCTTCGTTGTGTTCGTGTTCCATAGATAGAGAGATGTTTTTATGCGTCTTGTTCATTGTGGCCTGGGACGATGTTGCTTGTAGCTCGTCTGTGGTGATAATTAGTATATCGTCCACATAACGACGGTAAAAGGCCAAGTTAATGATGTCTGAGGATCTCTTGTCTTCTAAGTGTGCCATGAAGATGTCCGCTAGAATAGGTCCAAGTGGGCTCCCCATGGCCACTCCGTCAATTTGGCGGTATGACTTAGTTAGAAAATTGAATTGTATGTTGGCGCTACATAGTAGTAGTAGCCTCTCCAGAATAGGTGTTGGTATGCCTAATTTTAGTTGTTTGTCTTTAATGCGATCCCTTATTATTTTCACTGTCTCCTCTAATGGAACGTTGGTGAATAGGGAGGCTATGTCCATGGATGCCATGTGTTTGTTATTTATGTCCATAGTATCCAATAATTCCACCAATTGGAATGTATCTCTGAGTATTTTTGGATCGAAGGACATATGTATGAGTACGTATGTACTCATTTGTATGTATCCAAAAATATGAGTGTTTAAGGTTCACTTATCTGTTTATATGTTTCATCACTGATGGGCTTTGTTGTTCATATCTCTAGCACTGTAGTCAGTATTGTTGTATATCATGCTGCACCCGACACTCCAACAGTTGACAACATAGAAAGCAAGGTGTCTTCTCCTAGCTGTGCTCCTCGACTTTGTTTTATTCCTAAGAAATTTGGTTCATCTGTTACCCGGCATGTTTGCTTCATCTGTAGCCATGTGTTGCGTTACAAGTATGTTCTGCTGATAATCGCATTTTAAGACAGACCTCGTGTATTGATAAAAAGTAATTATATGCAGTTTGTTTTGGTTTGGTTTAAAAATATGATTGTGGGCCTTGTGTTTTGGTTTGGTGTTTACCTATTCTTGTATATGAAAGCACTTTCCATGCGCGTGCGCATACATGCGTGTCCAGCAGATGTGGCAGCTCACAATCAGACAACAGTCAGCATGCGGGAATTTTATTGCGTTATTTATGTGTGTAAACCTCGTATCAGCCTGCAGGAGACATTGTGATCATTCATAAAATAGCCCTGCCCATTCACGGTCTTTCCCTTGCCCTTTCACAGTCTCTCCCTTGCCCTTTCACAGTCTCTCCCTTGCCCTTTACTCTCTCTCTCTCTCTCTCTCTCTCTCTCTCTCTCTCTCTCTATCTATCTATCTATCTGTCTGCCTATCTGTGAGTCTCCAATGCTCCCCCATTTGTAGAGATGGCAATAGTTATTGACTGAATTAAACATTGTTAATTAGCACGCCTATGAAACGTATCTAAATCTGATAAGTTGTGTAATGAGTCACTCAGAAATGAGGACAACTTCGATCCCCGGTCATTGTAGCTTCACACAAACAAACCCCTCAATTGTGCATTGTTTTAAAGTCAGTGAGGCATGGCATTTGCAAATGCAATCTACATAAGACAAGTTCTAACCTGCTGTCAGAATCATATAACCATGCAAGAACGTGCTGCACTGGGTGGCGGATTAACCGTGAGTTACTTTGATGCGCACACTAACGGGTTCTTATCCATTTGACTGACCATTTTAACAACAATGACCATGGATGTCACACCTGTTAATACACGAGTAGTGATACACGGCACTTGTCTTCTCGGATAAGTTGGTTAGTTGCATGTTCTTTACAGGACGTAGCAGTGAATTCCATCATGTTTTGGCTCTTTGTGATTCCTTGGCAAGGTTTAGCTCGTACGTTCAGTAGTGTGCCGTTGATTTCTGAACTACCGGCACGCACACCAATATTTGAAAACTAACGCAAGGCGGACTGCTTCCAAATCGCCCGCAGCTGTGTTTCGAACGCGGTCTGCGGGATTACGAATTGCATTCTTAACCCCTTCGTCACAGAGCCGGCTTCTCGGATAAACGCCAGTAGATATAAGACCGCGCATGCGTGTAGCAGTTCAACATCCGTCTATTGTTGATAGTGTCGCAGATATGCCGAGTAGAAGCTGGTCAAGTTTACTGGTTTTAATATGAACATTTATCCACCAAAACTATGTTGGGGCTCATCACTGGTAATGTGTTGGGGCTGTCATGTCCAGGGCTCTTCACTGGCTGATGAGTTAATGTGTTGGGACTATCGGGTCCAGGGCTCTTCACTGGCTGATAGGTTACTGTGTTGGGGCTAACATGTCCAGGGCTCGTCACTGGCTGATGGGTTACTGTGTTGGGGCTATCATGTCCAGGGCTCTTCACTGGCTAATGAGTTAATATGACTCTGGTACACAATAGAAGACGTACTATAATTGACTCCACCATTAATGAAATAGCATAACACAGAATGCCCCAGTCATGGTTTACACTGTGAAAATAGCACATAATGCCCCAGTCATGATTGAAACTTTGAACATAACACAGAATGCCCCAGCCATAATGAAAACTGAACATAACACAGAATGCCCCAGTCATAATTAAAACATTGAACATAACACAGAATGCCCCAGCCATAATGAAAACTGAACATAACACAGAATGCCCCAGTCATAATTAAAACATTGAACATAACACAAAATGCCCCAGCCATAATGAAAACTAAACATAACACAGATAGTCGACAGCAGTTTACTGCTTTTCACACTATACCAGCACTTGATTCTCTCTGTGATTGATTATGGACTAGGACTGCTCACTGTCTCAAAGTGTCAATTGGTGAAATTAGAGCGCATACAGAACGAAGCTATGCGGGTCATTCTGGGATGCATCAGAGACACCCCAGTCGTGTGTATGCGTTACATCCTTGGTTTGTCGACTGTTAATGGTAGGCTCAAGGTGATGCAGGCGAAGGCATACCTCAGAGTAGTTGCTGACACAGATCACCCGTTGCATGAGGCGCTGGACGTAGTTAAGGGTCAGCGACTGATAAGAGGGAAATCATGGATGGCTCAGACGGAGAATACTATCAGACAGGTGTGCATCTTGGAGAGCATTAGGCGAGGAGAGGAGTGGGTCAGAGTGCCAGTGGAGCAGTCAGACTTGTGCAGAGTTATAATCACATTGAGCCGGGAGTGCAGGGAATGGCCAGCAGGGGCCAGGGAAGTGGAAATCCAGCAACTAATTCAGGATAATGCTCGCCCGGGTGATGTGATTATATACACAGATGGTTCAGTGTTGAGAGGCAGGAGCAGTGCCTGGGGGGGGGGGGGGGGATCTTAGCAAAAGCTAATGGTCGCCGTTTGGTGCAGGAGAGCCTGGCATATGATACCACAACATCTCAACATCTAGCTTAAGAATGGAGGGGGAGGCGATCAGTGCAGCTTGCCGATGGATGGAGAATACTATATACACACACATCGTGATTGTAACTGACTCAGAAAGCAAGCTGAGGAAGGTGAGGACAGGCAAGCTTCGTGCAGAGTGGCTTGCTTCGCTTCGGAAGTCACGGGTGACAAGCATCGTCTGGATCTTTTCTCCGGTGCATGCTGGTGTGCTGGAGAATGAACAGGCGGACAGATTGGCTAGCTCTGCAAAACTTAAAACTTAAAACTTTCAACATAACACAGAATGCCCCAGTCATAATTAAAACTTTCAACATAACACAGAATGTCCTAGTCATGACTGAAACTTTGAACCCAACACAAACTTTATCATTATCAAAACTTTGAGTCACCGTTAAAATCGATCAGGTGCGTGTTCACGAAAACATCATCTATACATCTCGACAATTAACTGGGAGTGACTGAGCACCTATAGGCCTCGACCATGTGTATGAGAGCTTGTGTGTAACAGTCAGTAGAAAGCCGTGTTTTCCTGGCTAATGTTTGGCCTGGCCCGAGTGTATGAGAGCTTATGTGTAACAGTCAGTAGTAAGCCGTGTTTTCCTGGCTAATGTTTGGCCTCGCCCGAGTGTATGAGAGCTTATGTGTAACAGTCAGTAGTAAGCCGTGTTTTCCTGGCTAATGTTTGGCCTGGCCCGAGTGTATGACAGAGCTTGTGTGTAACAGTCAGTAGAAAGGCGTGTTTTCCCGGCTAATGTTGGGCCTCGCTCGAGTGTATGACAGAGCTTGTGTGTAACAGTCAGTAGTAAGCCGTGTTTTCCTGGCTAATGTTTGGCCTCGCCCGAGTGTATGAGAGCTTATGTGTAACAGTCAGTAGTAAGCCGTGTTTTCCTGGCTAATGTTGGGCCTGGCCCGAGTGTATGAGAGCTTGTGTGTAACAGTCAGTAGTAAGCCGTGTTTTCCTGGCTAATGTTGGGCCTGGCCCGAGTGTATGACAGAGCTTGTGTGTAACAGTCAGTAGAAAGGCGTGTTTTCCCGGCTAATGTTGGGCCTCGCTCGAGTGTATGACAGAGCTTGTGTGTAACAGTCAGTAGTAAGCCGTGTTTTCCTGGCTAATGTTGGGCCTCGCTCGAGTGTATGACAGAGCTTGTGTGTAACAGTCAGTAGTAAGCCGTGTTTTCCTGGCTAATGTTGGGCCTGGCCCGAGTGTATGACAGAGCTTGTGTGTAACAGTCAGTAGTAAGCCGTGTTTTCCTGGCTAATGTTGGGCCTCGCCCGAGTGAGTGACAGAGCTTGTGTGTAACAGTCAGTAGTAAGCCGTGTTTTCCCGGCTAATGTTGGGCCTCGCTCGAGTGTATGACACAGCTAGTGTGTAACAGTAAGTAGAAAGCCGAATTTTCCCGGCTAATGTTGGGCAACGCTCGAGTGTATGACAGAACTAGTGTGTAACAGTCAGTAGTAAGCCGTGTTTTCCTGGCTAATGTTGGGCCTCGCCGAGTGTATGACAGAGCTTGTGTGTAACAATCAGTAGTAAGCCGTGTTTTCCCGGCTAATGTTGGGCTTGGCCCGAGTGTATGACAGAGCTTGTGTGTAACAGTCAGTAGTAAGCAGTGTTTTCCTGGCTAATGTTGGGCCTGGCCCGAGTGTATGACAGAGCTTGTGTGTAACAGTCAGTAGTAAGCCGTGTTTTCCTGGCTAATGTTGGGCCTCGCCCGAGTAAGTGACAGAGCTTGTGTGTAACAGTCAGTAGTAAGCCGTGTTTTCCCGGCTAATGTTGGGCCTGGCCCGAGTGTATGACAGAGCTTGTGTGTAACAGTCAGTAGTAAGCCGTGTTTTCCTGGCTAATGTTGGGCCTGGCCCGAGTGTATGACAGAGCTTGTGTGTAACAGTCAGTAGTAAGCCGTGTTTTCCTTGCTAATGTTGGGCCTCGCCCGAGTGAGTGACAGAGCTTGTGTGTAACAGTCAGTAGTAAGCCGTGTTTTCCCGGCTAATGTTGGGCCTCGCTCGAGTGTATGACAGAGCTAGTGTGTAACAGTAAGTAGAAAGCCGCGTTTTCCCGGCTAATGTTGGGCAACGCTCGAGTGTATGACAGAGCTAGTGTGTAACAGTCAGTAGTAAGCCGTGTTTTCCTGGCGAATGTTGGGCCTCGCCGAGTGTATGATAGAGTTTGTGTGTAACAGTCAGTAGTAAGACGTGTTTTCCCTGCTAATGTGGCCCGAGTGTATAATAGAGCATGTGTATAAAAGTAAGTAGTAAGCCGTGTTTTCCCGGCTAATGTTGGACCTGGCCCGAGTGTATAATAGAGCATGTGTATAAAAGTAAGTAGAAAGCCATGTTTTCCTGGCTAATTTTAGGCCTCATCAATATATTACTGCCAATATAGTACTTGAAAGGGAGGAATTAAGGCCGCCTGGCTTTTGCAGTCCCCGCGCCTTGCGCAGGTTAGAGTTTTCTTTTTGCCTCCGACAGAAAAGAAAAAAAAATCCACATCTTACCGCGGATTTGAACCCGGGTGTAGAGAAGGACAATCCAGCATTTTAACCACTCGGCCAGCCGCTCCTCCATCACTACTTTTTTATGCTATGCGTGCCAATCACTGCCTATTAATATACTTTCGCATATTACTTGTATCTCCTGTGATCCAGTGCAACATTATAATTATGGTGAAAAAGGAAAGTCTCTCTGCTTGAAATGATAAAGTGAGTTTAAGGAAAGACAAACAGTGCTTTTATAAACAGAGAGTGTGTGCAAGGAATGTCACAGGAAAGGTGAGTAATTTAATGTCCATTAATGGCGTTTGCTTGACGCACTGGACTGAGCCTCGGCAGTTTTGCTAGAAGCTTCCTCAGAAGCCACTGTTTTATTTCACAATTTTAGAAACATGTCGGATCTGCAAGCAAACCGAATAGGTAACATTTTAGTCTGTTTGGTCATTTCACATTTCAGCTAAAATTGGCTGTTTTAAGTTTGTGAATCATATTTCACGTCCATGAAATAAGTAGTATAGCTCTTGTATATCACAAGCCACTTCGCTGTGATCACATATTTTCTCTCTTTCTCTCTCGCTCCCTTTATTTATATAGTGGGACCTCGGGTTACGAACTTAATTCGTTCCAGAACTCGGTTTGTAACCCGACACGTTCGCAACCCGAAACATTGAAATAAATGAAATATAGACAATCCGTTTCAAGATGAAAGAATCGTTCTTTTTTATTAACATCCGGTCGTTTACCTGACAAAACGCAAAGAATACGTGTACTTCACGTATTAAATAAAGAGAAAGAAAACAACCAAATAAGTTAAATGTAGAATTTTAAAAAAAAATTTTTAATGATTCAGTCTATCTTTCTTACCAAGAAAACAATCAAGAAATTTATCACTTTCTTTGCTATTCTGAATCATTAGTTTCAGGAGTTTCTTGTCGCTGTTTCTTGGCAGCCGACTGGGAATCTCTCTGCACCAAGAAACTTCTCTTCTTCTTCAGCGTTCCGAGCCATTGAGGTTCTTTGCTGCAAATACAATCCGTCTCCATTCGTCTCTCTGGTGGACCTTCTCTTGCCAGTCGTTGATTCCAAGTGCTTGTAGGTCTGTACATGTATTATCTCTCCACCGTCTTCTTGGTCTACCTCGGGGTCTACGGCCATTTATTTCCTGAGTGTAAGCGAGTTTTGTTTCCCTATTATCTTCCATTCTTTCTATATGCCCCAGCCATTGTAGTCTATTAGCCTTCATGATACCAGTGATTAGCGGGGACTTAAACAGATCATAAATGTCTTTGTTACTTCTTCTTTTCCACTCTCCACTTTGTGTATCCCTAATGGGTCCAAAGATGCGTCTTAAAATTTTGTTCTCAAAGGTTTGTAACAAGGCTTCGTCTCCTTTCGTTGTACTCCAGGTTTCAGAGCCATACAGCACAACTGGTCTGATCAGTGTTTTGTATATTGTGATTTTGGTGTTACGAGATAGCGCCTTTGATTTTAGTAGATGTTGTAGTGCATAGTATATCTTATTTCCAGAGTTGATTCTAGTTTGTATTTCTTCCCTTATGATGTTGGAGCAGTTGAAGATCGTACCCAGGTATTTGTATGTTTCCGTTCTTTTAATGGTCATATTATCTATTTGTATGTGGCCAGAGTTTCTAGCCATTCCGTCTCTTGAAATTACCATATATTCTGTCTTATCTTGGTTGATAACCAGCCCCATCTGTTGGGCTTTTTCCTTTAAGTGAGTCAATATTTCCAATGTCTTTTGTTCACTTTGCCCTATAATATCTATATCATCTGCATAACCAAGCAGCTTGGATGTTCCTCCAATATCACATTCCTCCTTTACCTTCCTTACAACTTTCTCTAGAGCCAGATTGAAGAGTAGCGGCGATAGTGCATCACCCTGTTTCAAGCCAGATGTTATTTGGAAGGGGTCTGATTTCCTGCCTTTATATGTTACTATATTATAAGTATCTTCCATGCATAGTCTGGTCATGTTGATTAACTTCCTTGGTATTCCAAATTCCTGCATAGCATTCCATAGACTATTCCTATGGACACTATCATAAGCCTTTTTAAAATCCACAAAAATGTTATGAAGATCTCTTTTATATTCCCAATGTTTCTCGGCTATTTGTCGTAAGATAAATATCTGATCTATTGTTGATCTGTTTTGTCTAAAACCCGCCTGGTAGTCACCTAATATGTCTTCTGAATATGGTTTTAGTCTATTTGGTAATACTGTGGATAGTATCTTATAGCTTGTGGACAGTAGTGATATTCCTCTATAATTTCCACATTGGAACTTGTCTCCTTTCTTAAAGATAGGTATTAATAATGACTCTTTCCAGTCATGGGGTAATTCTTCTGTCCTCCAGATTTTTATTATTAGTTCGTATAGCTTTAGATGTAATGCATGGCCACCTGCCTTTATAAATTCAGCAGCAATTCCATCAGTCTCAGTTGCCTTATTGTTTTTATGTCGTGTGATTACATATAGGATTTCTTCAAATGTAGGTTCTTCAATTTGTGGTTCGCATGTTAGAACTTCTTCCTGTGAGAAAATGTTACTTGGAGCTTCCCAATTTAGTAATTCAATAAAATATTCTTTCCATGTGTTGCACATTTCCTCATTGGTATTTATCATATTCCCATTTTTGTCTTTTAAACCATATGTGTTTTGTTGGTGCCCTCGTTTCATTGACTTCAGTTCTTTAAAAAAATTTCTGGATTCATTTTTCTGGTGATTAGTTTCCATATCTTTGATTATATTACTCATATATTCTCGCTTCTGCTGTCTGACTATTTTTGTAGCCTCTTTACATTCATTTCTATAATGCTCTTCCTTTTGGATGTTATTGATGTCATTTAACCATACATGTCTGGCATTCTTCTTCCTAATGACTGCTTCTTCACATTTTTTGATTGAACCATCTGTTCTTTCTATGCGTGGTTAACACACCGAGACATTCTTCTGCGGTAGACTGAATTGTATTCTTGATGTTCAACCAAGTTTGGTCAATGCTTTCCTCCAAAGGGTTTTGCAGAGTTTCAAGTTTACATTTTATTTCATCTGTAAATTTCTCTTTGACTGTAATGTCTTGCAGTTTTTCTCTGTTATATGTTGGGTGTAATCTTTGTAATTTAGTATAGAAAGCTCTATTAAGTTTTATTTTAAATTTTGCTCCAACGAGGAAGTGGTCACTGTGGCACTCAGCTCCTCTATAACTTCTGACTTGCTGTATGTTTGATGCATTTCTGTTGTTAATTAAAATGTGATCTATTTGATTATAGGTTCTCTTGTCACATGATTTCCAAGTTTGTTTGTGTATATCCTTTCTTTGTAGTCTGGTACTGCTAACCTGCAGTCCTTTGGCTTCTGCCAGGTTGATGACTCTCCATCCATTATCATTTGAAGTTGTATGTAGGCTTTCCATACCGGCCACTTTTTTATTAGTTTGCTCTCTCCCTATTTTTGCATTGAAGTCTCCCAGCACAATCAGGATGTCCTGTTTGGGGGTTTCTTCTATGACATCTTCCAGATCATTCTAAAAGTCTTCTTTAATATCATCTTCTTTCTCTTCAGTAGGTGCATGTACATTAATCATCGTTATATTTTTCCATTTACCTTTTATTCGTAATTTACTAATCCTGTCATTAAAAGCTTTAAAGTTTAAAACGTTCCCCCATAACTCTTTTTTGATGACAAATCCTGTTCCTAACTCATGTTTATTTTGGAAACTATCAAGGGAAATTGTTCGCTTCCTTTGCTGGAGAATTATTCTGAAGTGGGCCATCGCGTTATCACTCATAAGCTTTACTGCCCTGTTAGCAACACGTTTGTTTGGATGATGGTTCACAATGAAGTCTTCGACGTCTGCCCACTTGCTGCAAATTTCTTTAATCCTGGCAGTTGAAACGGTCACTGCCTTCTCATCATCGGACCACTGCTCCTTCTTTAATGTCTTTAGCTGTTCATTCTGAAGATCCACAAGCTCATCTGTAGTGAGCTCTCCACTGTGGTCCTCAATCAGCTCCTCCAAGTCGTTGCCATCGACTTCAAGGCCCATATTTTTGCCCACGGACACAATCTCATTCACTAAATTGGCACAGAACAGCAAAGTTAGCCTGTCCGTCATTACTTTGTGCCCGGCAGCGCTTTCTCCTTTTGGGTGATTGTGATATATTTCCCGTCACCCACCAGTGTTTCCAGGAATTTGGGTCACAGATGTGCAGTTCGACCTGACCATATAAGGAGTTGAGCCAGCTTAAGATATAATTATACTAGGTGACAATATATTTTGAAAACAAGTCTATGTCTTAAGGAGCCCACCGATTGGTCGTGTCTCTGCCAAAGTTTCAACGTGGAGTTACGAGGCAAAAGCATCTCACTTGCAAATATGATCGTCAACTAGCAGGTCCCTTCCTGGTTAGGGGAGGTTTTTCTAGCCCATTTGTACTCTCTGAGCCTGGGCGCCAGAGAGACAGGTGGTTTATTGACCCTATATTCGAGAACATGAAACTTGATAACAGCCCTGTCTATGAGTTATTATTTGGCGCTCACAGAAGGAGAAGATAGAAGTAGAGACTAGAGGACGCACTAGACAACATAAAATTTGAAAGCTATAGTTACCGACTGGGATGTTTTTTACACACACACACACACATGAACAGGAAGATTCCTTATGAATGTCCTTTGCAGGCAGTCCTTTAACCCACACACAGAAGCGCACAACAGCACGTTGCGCTATGGTTGTACACTCCGTAAGTACAGTCGCCATTTTCTTTATGCGCTGCGCATGCGCATCAGACACCTAGCGACACCCGACAAACGGGAATATAAAGTTCGATGTTGCTGTCACCTAATGACACCTGTAGAAAACACCAACTACATTTACCTGCTATCCCACAGAACTGTTTGACTTACTTATTGACTCGCCCTACATGTATGTATATATATATATATATATATATATATATATATATATATATATATATATATATATATATATATATATATATATATATATATATATATTGTTCCCCGCGTTTCCATCCTGTTTCAGGATATTGCGGTCAACATGAGCATCATTCAGCTGTACGTTGATTCCTAGGCTAAGATTACGCTATATATATATATATATATATATATATATATATATCACTTCCATGACAACCTTCCGGAACACTTCTCGATCACAAGCAAGATGTCCCGCGTCCCACACACCCATAAGGAGATCATCAGCCACATCCTGTATTCAACTTCTCTTTGGCCTTCCTCTTCCTCTCATCTCATGCATTAAACTCCTTCATTATTGTTCTCTCCAAACTTTCATGACGTTTCAAGTGACCAAAATATATCAAGTTTCTTTGTGTTATCGTCTTTAATAGCCAAACGTCTTCAATATTCTGCTCTTGAAGTATGGATGCATTTGTTCTTTTATTTACCCAAGATATTCTTAAAACCCGTCTATAACATTTATATTCAAAGACATTTATGCGCTGTTCAGCTTGTTTAGTAAGTGTCCAGGTTTTGCAAGCGTATGTTGCAATGGGAAAGATGCATACTCTTAAAAATCTAATTTTTGTAGTTCTATCTGTCCCGCTCCATAATTTATTCAGTTGTTTTAGTCTTTGAAGAAATTGATAGCCGTCGTTTAATTTCTTTTATTATGTCACCATTGTTGGTAATTAATGACCCAAGAATATTCGAAATGTACCACCACCTCCAATCTTTCCTCATTTACATATATTTCTTTCTCCATAGTAGTTTTATCTGTACACATATCTGTGTATATGTGAGTGAACAAGTATCTTTGTGTTTGCAATGTTAAGATATAAGTTGTGATTTTCACTATTTTTTGTGGTTGAGGTTATTATGTTTTCTATACCATTGTGATGTGGATAGTAATACTGTATCATGAGCATATCGAATCTCTGGTATTTCATGACCACCCATATGTAGGGCATCATATTGCTCCCTGGTTATATCATCTCTGATATTTCTCATTATATTTTCGGCGAACATTTGGGTGACAGCACGCAGCCCT
Source organism: Cepaea hortensis (assembly GCA_963921405.1). NCBI lineage: Eukaryota > Metazoa > Mollusca > Gastropoda > Stylommatophora > Helicidae > Cepaea > Cepaea hortensis. Next base: position 61,501,643 of record OY992887.1, read on the forward strand.
GACGGACTCCTTGCTTGATGTCAAACCAATCTGATGTCTCACCATCTATTCTAACCTCTGCTTGTTGGTCTAGATAGGGCATTTTTATTAGCTGTTCTACATGTGATGGAAAGCCCATATTCCTCATGATTTTCCAAAGGTTCTGATGTTGTACACAGTCAAATGCCTTTGAATAATCCACAAAACATGAGAATAAGTTTACATTAAATTCTCTGCACTTCTATATTATTAAATGCAATCTCTTGTTCCTCTTCCTTGTCTAAATCCAGCTTGAACCACATTAATTTCTTCTTCCATTTTCTTAAGAAATCTTCCCATTATGATTTTTAGTAGGATTTTACTTGCATGACTGATCAGGACAACAGTTCTATAGTTGGTGCATAATTTAAGAATGCACATTTTTTTTTTTTTTTTGGGGGGGGGGGGGGAGATGGGGAGGGGGCATTGGAATTAATACATACATGTGTATGTGTGTGCGTGCGTCGAGTGAGTGAGTGAGTGAGGGAGGGAGGGATGGAGGGAGGGAGGGAGCGCTCGCTCGCTCGTTCGTGTATTATGCTCGTAATTCCTTCTCTCCTTTCCCCTCCACGATATGTCGTGCTCAGTGTTAGGGTTTAAAGAGCATTCTTGATGTATCTCGTGCATGTGCTGTGTAGATGGAGATGATCATATGTTCTACTGATCCACTAAGCCATCGCTTATTGTCTGCCCATTGCACCGTTTTATCTATCAAAATGCAAATGCATTTTGCAGTTTACTGCTTATTATACGCATGGAACAATGTACACTATTCATTATATATATATATACACACACACGCACACACACACACACGCACACACACACACACACACACACACAGTGGTAACTCGGATTACGAATTTAATTCGTTCCAGAACTCGGTTCGTAACCTGAAACGTTCGTAACCCGAAACATTGAATTCAATGAAATAAAGACAATCCGTTTCAAGATGAAAGAATTGTTCTTTTTTTTTTATTAACATCCGGTCGTTTACCTGACAAAACGCAAAGAATGCGTGTACTTCACGTATTAAATAAAGATAAAGAAAACAACCAAATGAATTAAATATAAAATTTAAAAAAAAAATGATGTTGTCTATCTTTATTACCAAGAAAACGATCATGGGACTTTTTTTTTCACTTCTTTGTTATTCTGAATCATTAGTTTCAGGAGTATCTTGTCGCTGTTTCTTGGCAGCCGACTGGGAATCTTTCTGCACCAAGAAACTATCAAGGGAAATTTGTCACTTTCTTTGCTGGAGAATCTTTCTGAAGTGAGCCATCGTGTTATCATTCATCAAGTTTACTGTACTGTTAGCAATAAGTTTGTTTGGATGATGGTTCACAATGAAGTCTTCGACGTCTGCCCAATTGCTGCAAATTTCTTTAATCCTGGCAGTTGAAACGGTCACTGACTCCTCATCATCGGACGACTGCTCCTCCTTTAATGTCTTTAGCTGTTCATTCTGAAGATCCACAAGCTCAGCAGAAGTACTGTTTGTACTGTACGCGATCGTTCGTCTCCAAAGTTACACCTTGCTCTCTCTCTCTCTCTCTCTCTCTCTCTCTCTCTCTCTCTCTCTCTCTCTCTCTCTCTCTCTCTCTCTCTGTCGCCTTCGTTCGTAACCCGAAGCACTGTTCGTAACCCGAGACATACAATTTTCGAAGTTGATGTTCGTAACCTGAATTGTTCGTGACCTGAGGCGTTCGTAACCCGAGGTCTCATATATATATATATATATATATATATATATATATATATATATATATATATATATATGTGTGTGTGTGTGTGTGTGTGTGTGTGTGTGTGGTGTGTGTGTGTGTGTGTGTGGGTGGGTGGGGGAGAGAACATCTGACTGCTGGCAATGTGCCAGTAAATACAGAGATTAAGTCATCTTGTTGATTGTTGATATAATAAAACAGGTTGGTGTAATAGCTGAGCTAAGTTAGACTTTATCTCAAGATTAGACCTGATGTAAAGACAACAACTAACATGTTTCGCCATCTATCACCACTGCCATCAGGAAGTGCTCCGCAGAAATCAATACCGCTCACAAAGAACCAAGCCATAAACAAAACATTGCGTCTGTGATATATGGGTAGGCAGTGTACGAGAGACAACTACGGATACCTACCAGTGCTGATTCCAAAACCCTCATTTTCTAACGCCAAGAGACTACAAATAGGAACAAAATGGGAAACGAAGAAGATGAGGAGTGCATGTCATTAGTAAAACGTTATGTACACTGCTCACGACTTCATTTCGCTTGACAAGCTAGAAATTCTTGACACGTCAATCTTATCAACCTGTGTAATTACACAGAGGCCGTATTAGAAGTCTTCTTTACAATAGAATGCACTCAGTGAAATAAAATAACTGGGAATAATACTGGATGTGGCTAGGGGGGAAAAAAAGCACAATTTGAGATTCAAAACAATGTATTCCTTTAGTGAATCTAAATACACCTGCCAGAAATAAAAGTTTGCACGATTTCTTGCCTGGCATATGTTGCTGCATCTCGTCAGGTGCATATTGCAGATGTACATATGATTTTATGTGACAGAATCACTGACACTTTGGCTGAGATATGATGTACATGGTCGCTCACCTTGCGCGGATTTGTAGAACATTATATCCACGGAAGTCTATAATTAGAAATTATGTTTTATTGAAGCAAAATATGGAGCACAGTGCCAACAATCAACTGTATTGAGAAACGGTCAGATACTTATTCACGTGATAAGACTACACCAATACAGCGTCACCCGAGCAGCACTGATGTTTAGCTAGAGCTGAATGAGGATAAAATGCAGACCTGACTAGCAACGGATACGCGCTGTAACAAAGGCAGCTCCCACACAAAGGAAGTCAACACTTCCTTGCACACAGCCCACACAAAGGCAGCGCTCACACAAAGGCAGTCAACACTTCCTTGCACACAGCCCACACAAAGGCAGCGCCCACACAAAGGCAGTCAACACTTCCTTGCACACAGCCCACACAAAGGCAGCGCTCACACAAAGGCAGTCAACACTTCCTTGCACACAGCCCACACAAAGGCAGCGCCCACACAAAGGCAGTCAACACTTCCTTGCACACAGCCCACACAAAGGCAGCGCTCACACAAAGGCAGTCAACACTTCCTTGCACACAGCCCACACAGACGCAGCCAATACTTCCTTGCACACAGCCCACACAAAGGCAGCCAACAAGTCCTTGCACACAGCCCACACAAAGGCAGCCAACAAGTCCTTGCACACAGCCCACACAAAGGCAGCCAACAAGTCCTTGCACGCAGCCCACACTAAAGCGTAGTTCAGGAAGGTCTTCCTAACCTGGCGCAGAGGGACAACAGAGACAATGAAAATAATACGAATACGAATGTGTTTAGTCGAACCCTGTCATCTGGTAGACACAGTTTGATCGAGCCTTTCTATTGCTGTAGCGAGACCAGGCTTAGAAAGGTTAAACACAAGCGAACATTATCACACCGACTGCCTTCATTGCCCATGGCATTTCCTGGTACCAATTTTACGCTGGGTCGTCCTGGGATGCAAGGTCTGTTTTTACCATCTGCCTTAATGTGAATTCGAATCCATGATCAATGGGCCGGCAGACGAGCGTCTAGCCAGTAGCCTAACGCGCCTCCCAGTAAGCAATGCCTGAGAAGGATATGCAATAGACCAAATCACCAGAATGAAATGTGTGATGTCTCCAGACCTTTTTACCTATATAGTAAAAGTCAAGCATTTTAAATACTGCAAAAATAGATGTGAAACCACGAAAAAACGCACACCACGGATAAAGAAAATAACAAGGTTGTGGAAAGCAAAGGTAAAGAAAGCTGTAAAAGACAAAAAGGGAATATATATATATATATATATATATATATATATATATATATATATATATATATATATATATATATATATATATATATATATATATATATATTGTAACTTGTAACTTGTAACTTATGTATTGTAATTGTTTGTTCTTTTACTCTGACTGCAAGAGCTGTGAAGAAAAGGCAGGACAGAAAAACCACTGCAGGAAATCCTCCTCCAGAAACGTCAAGCATTCTTTGCCCACATTGTCAGAGAACATTTCGAGCCAAAATAGGCCTTATCAGCCATCTTAGAACCCACGGCTTCACACCTTCAACCCCACTGGATGAAATGAATGGTCATCATCATTCTTGATGGACAAACAACACATTATTATATATATATATATATATATATATATATATATATATATATATATATATATATATATATATATATATATATATATATATATATAAGTGGTTGAAGAGCAAACAGGAATGTAATTACATAGAACATAGAATAGCGAGAAGACATGTGAATAGAATAGCAAAGAGAGAAAAACAAAAATACTTGGAGAAGTATGGATAACCCCTAATTAAAAACTACAAGGAGGCAGCTAGAAACTTTTACAACAAAAAAAAAATAACTGAAATGAAAACCAGAGGAGAACCCTTTGACCCAACTGAACTAATTAACAACGAAAACGGAGAGCCAATAAGTGAACAAAAACAAATCCTAATAAGACGGAAACAGTACTTCGAACAACTTCTGAACATCCGATCAGATGTCACAGGAATTCAAGAAACCGACATAGACGCCACCGAAAAACTAGAACCAGACATACTGAAAGAATAAATTATAAAACCGTCATATTAGCCTTATTGAACAAATCACGGGACAAGATGAAATACCAAATGAACTAATTAAAGCAGAAAGAGAAGTAGAAACAGCATGGTTACATTATCAGAAAACAAATATTATGGTTGTTTCGAAAAACAAGAAAAATACAACAGTGTAACATCCAGGTACATGGGAAAATTCTTAAACAAATGAATCTGTACAGTGGCAATAACATCTAATGGAAGATACCCTGCAGCAATTAGAATATGAATCGTTACGGCATATGTGGCTTTTTGCGAGATGGAAAACATGCTCATCAATAATAGGCTTTCAATTGCAGTGAGAAGAAAGAGTGTAGAAATAATATATAGAACCCATACTGTTATATGAAACGTGAACATTTAGCAGACAAATAATAAAGGGAAATATCTCATGACGACACTAAATGTGATTTCTGAGGAAAATACAACGAATACCCTTAGTCAAACAGTAAATCGAATGAGATAGTTTTTTCAAGAAGCAAATGACAACTGTAAATTGATTACAGAAAATTACGTAGACAGCCACGATACCTTAAATGCCCTATCATGAGGAATAGACTTGAAAACTTAGTGACAACAGCAGAGTTGATGGGAACAAAGCAGGTCAATAGACTAATGACTGGATAGCGTAGCCACGCAGCATGATCGTACCAAGGACACAGGTCTGACCCACGGGTCTTGTGATCTCTGAATGTGGCCAACCATGACCACCCAGGCTTATAGGCACGGCACATTATGATAATGGTTTCACATAAGCCTTGTGACCATTTGATAAGAGACAGGATGACTCAGTCTCTTGTTAAGCACCCCTGCCGAATGAGGTGCCATGGTCACTGCCTTACTTCGGTTAGAATCCGTGGCCGGAGTGGAGATCTCTCAAACAATAGCTTGCTTTCACTCCATGGGAACACTTGAAAGGCGTGGGTCGGTTACGCCGTTGTCCAGGCTGTGATTCAACCCTAGAAACCCCGCCCGTAAAAGCTGTGATGATCTGGAGGTCAGGGAACACACTGAAATCCTCGCTAGGGCCATGATGTTCGTGTACTGTGCTGAGAACCTCCTTATGTGTTCTACTCCAACAAACTAGAGCGCCTGTATTGGGGTGCCTTGAAGGTGTTCTTTTACAAACCCTGCCCAGGGAAGTTCGACATGCTGCTGCTGATGCTGCTGCTGCTTCTGCTGCTGCTGCTGTTTGCCCATTGTTATTGAACCGTTTAGATGTATGCCAGTTGTTATTGAGGAGACCGTTTAGATGTATGCCAGTGCTAGAGTTGCTTCTGTGTGGCTGACTAGACCAATTCAAGTTAGGATACGTCTGCTTCAGTGAGAAGTGGGGAATGATAATTGCTAATCAAATAATATAATTTGACTTTTGTTATTCCTGCACCATTCTGATGTGTAAGTTGGGGTTTCATTGCGAAGGCTAATGGGCGATTCTTAAAAAAAGGTGAGTCTGGCATATGAGTCTACAACCTCCAGCATGAGAATGATGGTGGGAGCAGTCACAGCGGCACCCGTTGGTTAGAGGAGACCATTGCAACACACATTGTCTTCATCGCGGACTTAATGGGTATGCTTAGTAAGGCGGAGAAAGGAATGTTTCGTGTGGAATGGCTCACCTCGCTTCAGAGGTCACAGATTGTGAGAATTGTATGGACTTTGCCCTGCCATGCGGGAGTGCGGGAGAATAAACAGGCTGATAGGCTGGCAGGGAATGCACCTCTTGGTGGTAGATTACTTATGGGCACAGGGGAGGTTGTCGAGCGCCTGTGGGACCAGGTGGAGAGATGTGGAAACAGATTGAGAATCCGTATATGGACAGGATGAGATTGCAGGTGATTGGCAGGAGTTCTGGTAGAATCATAAAACTGGTAGGAAAATTTCAATCATATAGCGGCCGGAAAGATTAGTAGTGTGACTCTTCGCTCGCTGTTGAACGAGGGGACGGAGCGCGTGGGGGAATGTGATGAGTGCAGGGATGTCAGTTCTTAGCTCAACTCAACTCAGCTCTGATGAATATATAACTCGACTGTATAGCAACCCCTCAATTCTATACTAAATTACTTTAAAGGCGGCGTCCAGGCAGATATTTGACTGAGTCAGGCAGAATGGACAATTTCGTGCGCGCGCGCACACACACATACACATTCACATACTCACACACGCGCGCGCACACACACACACACACACACATACACAATTTTTAGAAAATGAGACTTTTGAGCTCAAATGCTATAGAACAGTTTTTAGAATATTGTAGAGCTAGAAGAAATTCTACAAGATGTGAACATGTAAGACAACTGGCCGGCAGACAGTGTCGTGTCTCGGACACTGAAATACTTTGGCCATGCTAAATGTCACAGTGGCTTGTTTGGAACGGTGATGGGAAGCTGGTTCCTGGTAGAAGAGGCTGTGCTCCTAGAAGGACACAGGACATGGCAGAAACCTATGCCACCAGTCTACATGAGGCGGGAGAAATAGCCATAGATAGAGAGGCTTTTCGACGCGCCATGGTGAGAGCCACGTTCTGTAGAGGACCTGCTACATGACGATGATAATGAGACAGAATGATCTGCGACGGTGTTCTCCCTCATGTTCAAGTCAGTCTCAGTATTGTTCATCGAGGCTTTCAGGCGGCCGTTGATGCATCACTTGTGCTCCCCACCACCAGATAGCTAGCTAGCTGCTCGACATAAAAGTCTTCTAGGCGCTCATTTGACATCCTTGCAGCACCTTAGAGCGAAACTCGAGTCTATTGCCTCTGATCTGACGTGGACAAGGCTTAAGTTTCGTGCCGGAATGTGATCAGCGTTGCCAGTAATGGGTTAATCCTTGTAGCAGTCGAACATATACAGTTTAAATGTTTCCGTAAACACTGGTCTTTCAGATCTATTCATTTAAAACTTTATTTACATCTAGAAATGCATCTTTAACGACGCGCTCCTTAATTTTCATTTTAAATGTATCTTTCATGTTTTAGTCTTCCGCCATGTTTCTGATCGTCACATTTGCGTTGCTTTAACGTTACAGTTGAAGATTTTATCTCGTGCGAGCTTTTGGCTTGCCGATACTCCTGTCTATTCCATTGTTCACATAGGGCAATGAGGAGCATTTTGTGTGATATTCACTGGCACAGGAACGGAGCAATACGGGGACGACACGTTGCCGTGAAGTTGGAACCAAGACTAATTAACTAACTAACTTACTAACTAACTAACTAATTTTCTCTTATTCTCATGTAAATTTTTGTTTACTTCCTTAAGTTTCATTATTACAAGAATATAAACTTCTAGATAGCCCTGCCCCACCCTCTTGTTTGGTTCTGTGAGAACGTTGATATGAGCTTTTGTGAAATAGACGCTCAATAATTAACGATCGTTTTACTCTAATCTGTTACACTAAAATTGTAGTGGAATTATGTTAGTTAGAATACTTTATTCCGAAATTGTCTCACCGACTAATTTAGCTGGAGTATATTCCGTTATCATCCTCGCACCGACTGTCAGTATGTCAGCTGTAATATTGATGTCACCATTGTGACAACGACTGTCCGTATGTCAGCTGTAATATTGATGTCATCATTGTGACAACGACTGTCCGTATGTCAGCTGTAATATTGATGTCACCATTGTGACAACGACTGTCAGTATGTCAGCTGTAATATTGATGTCATCATTATGACAACGACTGTCCGTATGTCAGCTGTAATATTGATGTCATCATTGTGACAACGACTGTCCGTATGTCAGCTGTAATATTGATGTCATCATTGTGACAACGACTGTCCGTATGTCAGCTGTAATATTGATGTCATCATTGTGACAACGACTTTCGTATGTCAGCTGTAATATTGATGTCACCATTGTGACAACGACTGTCCGTATGTCAGCTGTAATATTGATGTCATCATTGTGACAACGACTGTCCGTATGTCAGCTGTAATATTGATGTCATCATTGTGACAACGACTGTCCGTATGTCAGCTGTAATATTGATGTCACCATTGTGACAACGACTGTCCGTATGTCAGCTGTAATATTGATGTCATCATTGTGACAACGACTGTCCGTATGTCAGCTGTAATATTGATGTCACCATTGTGACAACGACTGTCAGTATGTCACCTGTAATATTGATGTCATCATTGTGACAACGACTGTCAGTATGTCAGCTGTAATATTGATGTCATCATTGTGACAACGACTGTCAGTATTTGAACTGTCACGTGACACCTGCATGGATCTGCGCAATGGAGAGGCCCTGTGGCCCAGGCGGACATGTGTGTTTTGTATTGACTTGTGTTCCCTAATCGAGCCAGTCTTGAATGGATCAGCATCATCATCAAGTGCCCTGCCGGCTGGCGTAGGCGTTCATGGCTCTCTACAGATTTCGGTCTTTGGTGTTCTGGATCAATGTGCTTATGATATTCCTCCATACCACCGTCTCAATCCGTCCAGCATCATTTCTCTTGGCTTTCCTCTGCCTCTCTTCCCCTAAGTCTTTCCAGTTGTCACGATGTTTTCCAATTCCTCTCTTCTCATCACATGACCAAAGAAAGCTGTTTGTCTCTGTCTTATTGTTGTATATAGTGTTCTAGTTTCATTAGCCTCTTTCAGGCAATCGTTGTTAGTTACTCTGGCAGTCCAAGGAATTTGCAACATTCGTCTTAGAAAACAAAATCTCTGTTGCTTCTAATTTCTTCCTAATTTGTTCATTTACATTCCAAGATTCGCTGCCATACAGCAAAACTGGTTCTATATAGCATTTTAAAACTCTCTTTCTTACATTCATTGATAGCGACTTATAGCATAAGATACTCTTCATTTTCTGAAATGCGGCTTTTGCCTGCCCTATTCTGTTCTTAATCTCTGTTGTACATCTTCCATCTGATATTATAAGTGCCCCAAGGTATCTAAATTATCCACTTTGTTGAGAATTTCCCCTTCTATTTCTTTGTCACATTTTGGTGTCCCCATTTACTTTGATATCACCATTGTCACCATTGTTACTGTTTTCTTGATATTCAAGGAGAGTGCTGTCTGTGCTCTCTCTGATACTACAATGTCCAACAATTGTTATAGTTCTGTTGCATTATCCGCTACCAATACTATGTCATCTGCATAGCTTATATTGTTTATATTATAACCTCCGATTAGTATTCCTGGCCTCTCTTTGATCTCTTTCATTATTACTTCGCTATATAGGGAGAAGAGATCGGGTGACAAGACACACCCCTGTCGTACTCCTAGCTTTATTTGTCCGTAACTACCCTCTTTATTTCCCATTTTAATTGATGCTGCTTCGTTCCAGTATATATTCTTTATTATTCTTAAATCTTTCCCACCAATGTTGATATCTTCCAACATTTTAATCAGCTCATAATGTTTTACTTTATCAAATGCCTTAGTATAATCTATGAAGCATAAATAAATGTCTCTCTGTTTCTCTGTTGACCTTTCTATTAGTGTTCGCAATATATATAGTGCATTGTTTGTACCCTTTCCTTCCATAAAACCATACTGTTCTTCACTAATTTCCATTTTTATTTTCTTTCTTGTTCTTCTCATTATAATTCTGAGTAGAAGCTTAGTGTCACGGTTTATGATGTTAAATGTACGACAGTATTCACATTCAATTGCTCCTGGTCTCTTTGGTATTGCTATAAATACAGATTTCAGCATATCGCTCGGTAAATATCCACTGTTGTAAATATCATTCAGCTTTTTGGTTAATATATCTACCCCAAATTCTCCCAATGCTTCTAATTCTTCTATTGTGATTCCATCTGACCCAGCTGTTTTTCCTTTCTTCATATGTTTCATAGCGTTAGCGACTTCTTCTTTTAGAATAGGTGGGCCTTCTAAGTTACTTTCATCTGTTAATTCTTCCCTTTCTCCATTATATAATTCTCTTATATACTTATTCCACCTCTTTATTATAGCACCTTCCCCCAATAATATTTCCTGTTTTTTGATTTCAAACACCCTGTATTTATTCTTATTTTTCTTCCTGTGAGCTCACTGATTTTTCTGTGCAAACTTTTTAGATCTTTAATGGAATTTAATTCAATTTTTTTTTTTGCATTGCTCGTTTCACCAACTTTCTTTTGCCTTCACACATTTATCTATTATTTCTTTATTTATCTTAGCATACTCTTGTTTGTCATTTTTATTATGTTTCCTTTTGTCCATCAGCATTAAGATTTGTCCATCAGCATTTAAGATTTGAATGGATAGAGAAAATATTCTGGACAGTCCAGATATCGGGGTGATGACGACCACATCATCCACCGAGTGTCCGTTAGTTTATTAAATAAACACGGTGCTTGTATCTTGTACACGGTGTCCAGGTCAGGACAAGAGTCCTTAATTTGCATTATTAGGCGTGCACATTTTCTAATTGTCATTATGCGCTGAGTTTGGTTTGTGTCATGCAAATGTTGTCGCCCGTCGGTTTCAGATGTACTATTTTTATGTAAGTGTATTAAAGATGTACCGGGAAATCCTGTCTTGAACACTACCAGAAGGCAAGAAAAAATGTGTGGTGTTGACATCAGCAAGGTAAACTCATCATTCAAGTAATTATTCCTGGTTATTGCTGGTGTCTCAATAATGGCAACAACACACCTTGTTAGTCATACAACACACGAATACTGCAGCAGACAGCAGTTTGTACAACAATCAACAGTAATGCAGTTATTGACTAATCTCACTGACTTATTGAAGCAGACCCAATACACACTCAGTAATGTCTTGTAAACACGATCATTCAATTTGTGCTCAGCCCACTGTTATCAATGACAAGACCTGTATGGAATGGGGAGGTCTGATTGATTATATCGTGCGGCCTGTGTTTCGCAGCTTCTAGTGTGATCTATTACACGTGATACTTCCGTGTTATGTGAACCTTGATTGGGGAATCTACCTGCCCTACTCTTGGCATCACTGACATCTCAGTCCTGGATGGAGGAGGTACCGCTTTTGAAGCCTGGGCTACAGCATTCTTCAGAAGGACGAGGCAAACCAGTGTCCAGGCTGTCTATGCGTCGCAAACTTTGGAAACAGAATCGAAAATTGACACGAGGACTCACGTGTGACAATATTGTATTCAAGCCTCCACCTGAGTTGTTAGCGGTAAGTTGACTTGGACGTTTTCTGAGACCGTTCGTTTGTATGTCATTGGTTGGGAGAGTTGGTAGATGCAAGGTGTAGGTCTGAGTCCGTTTGTTTATGTGTCGTTGGTTGGGAGAGTCGGTAGATACAATGTGTAGTCTGAGACCGTTCATTTGTGTGTCATTGGTTGAGAGAGTCGGTAGACACAATGTGTAGTCTGAGACCGTTCATTTGTGTGTCATTGGTTAGGAGAGTCGGTAGATACAATGTGTAGTCTGAGACCGTTCATTTGTGTGTCATTGGTTGGGAGAGGTCGGTAGATACAAGGTGTAGTCTGAGACCGTTCGTTCGTATGTCATTGGTTGGAGAGTCGGAAGATACAAAGTGTAGTTTGAGACCGTTCGTTCGTATGTCATTGGTTGGGAGAGTCGGAAGATACAAAGTGTAGTCTGAGACCGTTCGTTTGTGTGTCATTGGTTGGGAGAGTCGGTAGACACAATGTGTAGTCTGAGACCGTTCTTTCGTATGTCATTGGTTGGGATAGTCGGAAGATACAAAGTGTAGTCTGAGACCGTTCGTTTGTGTGTCATTGGTTGGGAGAGTCGGTAGACACAATGTGTAGTCTGAGACCATTCATTTGTGTGTCATTGGTTGGGAGAGTCGGTAGATACAAGGTGTAGTCTGAGACCGCTCGTTTGTTATATCATTGGTTGAGAGAGTCGGTAGATACAAGGTGTAGTCTGAGACCGTTGGTTTGTGTGTCATTGATTGGGAGAGTCAGTAGATACAAGGTGTAGTCGTATGTTTTCTGAGACCATTCGTTTGTGTGTCATTAGTTGGGAGAGTCGGTAGATGCAAGGTTTAGTCTGAGACCGTTCGTTTGTGTGTCATTGGTTGGGAGAGTCGGAAGATACAAGGTGTAGTCGTATGTATTCTTTTGTTCTGTAACTCTGTAGGTGTCACAATGAGTGCCACATGCGATCATTTCCTAGTCTTTCCAGTGTTCAACGCTGTAAATTCAGGATTGTTTTATTTGCCTGCCGCTTCACCGCTCGTCTTCAGCTATATTATTTTTCTGCCGCATCTTCTTATGATGCTGCTGCAATTTGTTCTTATTTTCGTCTTCTGCTTACTGCTACTGCCACCTCGTCTTATTCTTCTTCTGCCGCTACTGCCGCCTCTTTGTCTTCTTGTTCTCCTTCTCTTTCTTCTTCTTCTTCTCTTCTTCTTCTTCTTCTTCTTCTTCTTCTTCTTCTTCTTCTTCTTCTTCTTCTTCTTCTTCTTCTTCTTCTTCTTCTTCTTCTTCTTCTTCTTCTTCTTCTTCTTCTTTTCTTCTTCTTCCTTCTCTTCTTCTTCTTCTTCTTCTTCTTCTTCTTCTTTTCTTCTTCTTCTTCTTTCTTTCTTTCTTCTTCTTCTTCTTCTTCTTCTTCTTCTTCTTCTTCTTCTTCTTCTTCTTCTTCTTCTTCTCTTCTTCTTCTTCTTCTTCTCCTTCTTCTTCTTCTTCTTCTTCTTCTTCTTCTTCTTCTTTCTTCTTCTTCTTCTTCTTTTCTTCTTCCTTCTTCTCTTCCTTCTCTTCTTCTTCTTCCTCTTCCTTCTTCTTCTTCTTCTTCTTCTTCTTCTTCTTCTTCTTCTTCTCTTCTTCTTCTTCTTCTTCTTCTTCTTCTTCTTCTTCTTCTTCCTCTTCTTCTTCTTCTTCTTCTTCTTCTTCTTCTTCTTCTTCTTCTTCTTCTTCTTCTTCTTCTTTCTTCTTCTTCTTCTTCTTCTTCTTCTTTCTTCTTCTTCTTCTTCTTCTTCTTCTTCTTCTTCTTCTTCTTCTTCTTCTTTTCTTCTTCTTCTTCTTCTTCTTCTTCTTCTTCTTCTTCCTTCCTCTTCTTTCTTCTCTTCTTCTTCTTCTCTCTTCCTTCTTCTTCTTCTTCTTCTTCTTCTTCTTCTTCTTCTTCTTCTTCTTCTTCTTCTTCTTCTTCTTCTTCTTCTTCTTCTTCTTCTTCTTCTTCTTCTTCTTCTTCTTCTTCTTCTTCTTCCTCTCTTCTTCTTTCTTCTTCTTCTTCTTCTTCTTCTTCTTCTTCTTCTTCTTCTTCTTCTTCTTCTTCTTCTTCTTCTTCTTCTTCTTCTTCTTCTTCTTCTTCTTCTTCTTCTCTTCTTCTTCTTCTTCTTCCTCTTCTTCTTCTTCTTCTTCTTCTTCTTCTTCTTCTCTCTTCTTCTTCTTCTTCTTCTTTCTTCTTCTTCTTCTTCTTCTTCTTCTTCTTCCTCTTCTTCTTCTTCTTCTTCCTCTTCTTCTTCTTCCTCTTCTTCTTCTTCTTCACCATGCGATTTCTACCGCGGCTTGTGAACGGGGGAGGAGGGCAGCGTGTTTGACAATGTCCCGATTGCAGTGATGCCTATTCCTAAATTCTTGTATTTGTACAAGTAAATATATATGACCCGTATTTCATCCTAGTATTCATACAAGTATAACATGTGACTCGTATTAAATTTCTGTATTTCTAGAAGTAAAATATAATACTAGCATTTCATTCCTGTATTTCTACACGTAAAATAGTATTCCGCTCTAGTATTTCTACAGGTGACTTCATCTGGTAATCTGTGTATTGACACTTTAGACAGTTGTTTGGTATAGGCAGATCCAAGCGATGAGCTTTAGTTATGTCAAAGTATGAGCCTACATTTACCCGCAAACATGAGTTTATAAATAGGCTGTGTTTTAGTTCCTACTCGATGAGTTCAAGGGGAAACAATCATTTATTCTCCTACATTATAATAATTTATTATCTTACATTACAGTAATATTCTCCTTTAGATTATAATATTTTGTTTTTCTTAAAAGTTACAGGATGTCGCAATCACCCCTGGCATGTTTTATTGTTTGTGACTTTCTCGACAAATGTACGCTCAGTAGTTTATTATTGCTGTCTCAACGGGCTGACGCTCATACCACGTGACCACTCATGTCAAGCCATCTTCTTCCAAATGATCCGCGGCTGACTTCGAATCCGCTATGTCGGGGTTGCGAAATGACGTTCATGAACTCTAACCCACATCGGCTGCCTTTATTCTCTGATACTACAATAATTTTCAACAAATATCAAATGTTAATTTTGTAATTTAAACAAGCCGTCTCCGTGGCGAAGGCGTTACGGACGCTGTTCGTAATCCCGCTTATAACGAATTGGTATAGGAGCCGGTCGTTCAGAAACAATGGCAAACTACTGAACGTAAACATTCCAAGAAATCATAATAGCAGTGAAATGCTGGTATTGACAGCTATGTCCTGTAAAGGATATGCCGAAAAAAAAAAATTAAACAAAACCGAACCAGACTGTGGTTAGTAAAATGGTTATATTACAAACCGGAACCAATATGTGGTGAATGCAATTGTTATTATTACACAGGTGAAGGATTTTACATATAATAAATATAGTTGTTATGTTGTTACTACTCCGAACTAGTCTACATATAACAAATACAGTTATTATCTGGTCACTACCCCGAACTAGTCTACATATAACAAATACAGTTATTATCATGTCACTACCCCGAACTAGTCTACATATAACAAATACAGTTATTATCTGGTCACTACCCCGAACTAGTCTACATATAACAAATACAGTTATTATCTTGTCAATACCCCGAACTAGTCTACATATAATAAATACAGTTATTATCTTGTCAATACCCCGAACTAGTCTACATATAACAAATACAGTTATTATCTTGTCAATACCCCGAACTAGTCTACATATAACAAATACAGTTATTATCTGGTCAATACCCCGAACTAGTCTACATATAACAAATACAGTTATTATCTAGTCAATACCCCGAACTAGTCTACATATAACAAATACAGTTATTATCTTGTCAATACCCCGAACTAGTCTACATATAATAAATACAGTTATTTTCTGGTCACTACCCCGAACTAGTCTACATATAATAAATACAGTTATTATCTTGTCATTACCCCGAACTAGTCTACATATAATAAATACAGTTATTATCTTGTTATTACCCCGAACTAGTCTACATATAACAAATACAGTTATTATCTTGTCACTACTCCGAACTAGTCTACATATAACAAATACAGTTATTATCTTGTCACTACCCCGAACTAGTCTACATATAACAAATACAGTTATCTTGTCACTACCCCGAACTAGTCTACATATAATAAATACAGTTATTATCTTGTCATTACCCCGAACTAGTCTACATATAATAAATACAGTTATTATCTTGTCATTACCCCGAACTAGTCTACATATAACAAATACAGTTATTATCTTGTCACTACCCCGAACTAGTCTACATATAACAAATACAGTTATCTTGTCACTACCCCGAATAGTCTACATATAACAAATACAGTTATTATCTTGTCAATACCCCGAACTAGTCTACATATAATAAATACAGTTATTTTCTGGTCACTACCCCGAACTAGTCTACATATAATAAATACAGTTATTATCTTGTCATTACCCCGAACTAGTCTACATATAATAAATACAGTTATTATCTTGTTATTACCCCGAACTAGTCTACATATAACAAATACAGTTATTATCTTGTCACTACTCCGAACTAGTCTACATATAACAAATACAGTTATTATCTTGTCACTACCCCGAACTAGTCTACATATAACAGATACTGTTATTATCTTGTCACTACCCCGAACTAGTCTACATATAACAAATACAGTTATTATCTTGTCACTACCCCGAACTAGTCTACATATAACAAATACAGTTATTATCTTGTCACTACTCCGAACTAGTCTACATATAACAAATACAGTTATTATCTTGTCACTACCCCGAACTAGTCTACATATAACAAATACAGTTATTATCTTGTAACTACCCCGAACTAGTCTACATATAACAGATACTGTTATTATCTTGTCACTACCCCGAACTAGTCTACATATAACAAATACAGTTATTATCTTGTCAATACCCCGAACTAGTCTACATATAATAAATACAGTTATTTTCTGGTCACTACCCCGAACTAGTCTACATATAATAAATACAGTTATTATCTTGTCATTACCCCGAACTAGTCTACATATAATAAATACAGTTATTATCTTGTTATTACCCCGAACTAGTCTACATATAACAAATACAGTTATTATCTTGTCACTACTCCGAACTAGTCTACATATAACAAATACAGTTATTATCTTGTCACTACCCCGAACTAGTCTACATATAACAGATACTGTTATTATCTTGTCACTACCCCGAACTAGTCTACATATAACAAATACAGTCATTATCTTGTCACTACCCCGAACTAGTCTACATATAACAAATACAGTTATTATCTTGTCACTACTCCGAACTAGTCTACATATAACAAATACAGTTATTATCTTGTCACTACCCCGAACTAGTCTACATATAACAAATACAGTTATTATCTTGTAACTACCCCGAACTAGTCTACATATAACAGATACTGTTATTATCTTGTCACTACCCCGAACTAGTCTACATATAACAAATACAGTTATTATCTTGTCACTACCCCGAACTAGTCTACACATAACAAATACAGTTATTATCTTGTAACTACCCCGAACTAGTCTACATATAACAGATACTGTTATTATCTTGTCACTACCCCGAACTAGTCTACATATAACAAATACAGTTATTATCTTGTCACTACCCCGAACTAGTCTACATATAACAAATACAGTTATTATCTTGTCACTACCCCGAACTAGTCTACATATAACAAATACAGTTATTATCTTGTCACTACCCGAACTAGTCTACATATAACAAATACAGTTATTATCTTGTCACTACCCCGAACTAGTCTACATATAACAAATACAGTTATTATCTTGTCACTACCCCGAACTAGTCTACATATAACAAATACAGTTATTATCTTGTCACTACCCCGAACTATTCTACATATAACAAATACAGTTATTATTTTGTCACTACCCGAACTAGTCTACATATAACAAATACAGTTGTTATCTTGTCACTACCCCGAACTAGTCTACATATAACAATTGCAGTTATCTTTTCACTACCCCGAACTAGTCTACATATAACAAATACAGTTATTATCTTGTCACTACCCCGAACTAGTCTACATATACCAATTGCAGTTGTTATCTTGTCACTACCCCGAACTAGTCTACATATAACAAATACAGTTATTATCTTGACACTACCCCGAACTAGTCTACATATAACAGATACTGTTATTATCTTGTCACTACCCCGAATAGTCTACATTTAACAAATACAGTTATTATCTTGTCACTACCCGAACTAGTCTACATATAACAAATACAGTTATTATCTTGTCACTACCCCGAACTAGTCTACATATAACAAATACAGTTATTATCTTGTCACTACCCCGAACTAGTCTACATATAACAAATACAGTTATTATCTTGTCACTACCCCGAATAGTCTACATTTAACAAATACAGTTATTATCTTGTCATTACCCGAACTAGTCTACATATAACAAATACAGTTATTATCTTGTCACTACCCCGAACTAGTCTACATATAACAAATACAGTTATTATCTTGTTACTACCCCGAACTAGTCTACATATAACAGATACTGTTATTATCTTGTCACTACCCCGAACTAGTCTACATATAACAAATACAGTCATTATCTTGTCACTACCCCGAATAGTCTACATTTAACAAATACAGTTATTATCTTGTCACTACCCGAACTAGTCTACATATAACAAATACAGTTATTATCTTGTCACTACCCCGAACTAGTCTACATATAACAAATACAGTTGTTATCTTGTCACTACCCCGAACTAGTCTATATATAACAATTGCAGTTATCTTTTCACTACCCCGAACTAGTCTACATATAACAATTGCAGTTGTTATCTTGTCACTACCCCGAACTAGTCTACATATAACAAATACAGTTATTATCTTGTCACTGCCCCGAACTAGTCTACATATCTCCCGTGTGTTGCCGGGGCCCATAAGGGAAGCAAAGAATAGCAACACTGTAGCCTACCACGCATGTCGTAAGAGGCGACTAAGGAGACTTGATGGTTCCGTCGCCCTGCTACTGAGTGAGTGCGTGGCGCGACACTGTGAGCTGTGGGTTTCATGTGAAATGCTTTTGAATCTGCCTGAGGTTTTTTGGAACGTGACTGCATGTTCAGAGCGATGGCAGCTGGCTATGTCCCAGAGTTGACCGGTTTTTGCCTTATGCAGAAATGCGTGGCTGCTGGGCTTCTGGTTGACTGCCACTACCATCGACGATGAACTGTATTTTCGTGGACTGTGTGGGTGAACATCTAGGAAACATCCAGATGGGAAAATGACTGCCGATTCCATCAGAGATGAACTGGATGTTTCGTGGGGGACTATTGTGGTGACATTCTGGCGGCGGCATTATGCACAGTATATCTGTGCTGGCTGCTGTTTGTCGAGACTCCTGTCTTTTCTACTTTTCACATTGGGCAGTGGGGAGCGTTTTGTGTGAAATTCACTGGCACAGGAACGGAGCATAATGGGGATGAACCGTTGCTGTGAAGTTGGAACCGTGACTAACTAACTAACTAACTAGTCTACATACAACAAATACAGTTATTATCTTGTCACTACCCCTAACTAGTCTACATATAACAAATACAGTTATTATCTTGTCACTACCCCGAACTAGTCTACATATAACAAATACAGTTATTATCTTGTCACTACCCCGAACTAGTCTACATATAACAAATACAGTTATTATCTTGTCACTACCCCGAACTAGTCTACATATAACAAATACAGTTATTATCTTGTCACTACCCCGAACTAGTCTACATATAACAAATACAGTTATTATCTTGTCACTACCCCGAACTAGTCTATATATAACAATTGCAGTTATCTTTTCACTACCCCGAACTAGTCTACATATAACAAATACAGTTATTATCTTGTCACTACCCCGAACTAGTCTACATATAACAGATAAATTCGTTATGTTGCAACTACCCCGAACCAATTAACATATCCGTTCACTGTTGATGTTAAGCAGCCCAAGGACTGGTGGAGTTCTATCTCCTATCCTCAGCAACTCTCTTGGGCTCATCATACGTGTGTACCCCAACGCTCTTGGGCTCATCCTACGTGTGTACCCCAAAGCTCTTGCGTTCTGGTGTGACGTGCTTTTGCTTGCTTGCTTTTTGCTTGTGTTCGCTGGCTGTGAACTCCAGTGTGAAGTCCTGTATGTCGGATGAAGACTTCCCGTTGTCCAACATCAGTGTGATGTCATACAGGACCTGAGGTTTGCGTGAGCCGTGAGTAACAATTGTTCCATGTCTAGCTTATTGGTGTGCAGACTGGTGGTTCCTCGCCGTGCAGGCAGACACTCTCCGACTTCGGAGGAATCCACGATCCTACTGACTTTAGCCAGGACTCCGAAGGGACCTGTTGGCCAGGACGCGTCAATAGGTCTTGGCCAGTATAGAACCTGGCCCTGGTGCCTTGGAAACATCTCTGCGTCCCGCTGGTGTGATGTGATGTTGTTGTTGTTTTTCCAAACACTTCTCCTAGTCTATACATAAAACAAGTCCCTACCAGGGACCTCCTGTGGATATGTGACCATCACATTTGCTAGACCTGGATGCGCTGAGTCAGAGATACACAACATGGACCAGGCTGCATACATGAACACAATTGTTACATTGTAACAAGCCTTGGCCATTCTACAACCACTCGTGATATTTTTCTAATAGACATCGGCGGATTGTAATAATGATGTTTTGTACTAATAATACAGACATAAAGCAGTTTGTAATGATTATGGTATGTACTATTGTAACAGATATAAAACGGTTTTTAATTCATTTTTTTATGTATTCAATATGTCTTATCACTGAAAACTATTGTTCATGTATGTCTTTTCAGCTCAATTAAAAATAACTAAATTTATCACGAAACATGTGTTATGGTTTTTCTTTTATTTTTTGAACATTATTTTCGTTTTTATTTTCTTCATCTCATTTGTGTTATCTTCTTTTTCATTCAACTGTTTTATTTCCATGTATTTGTTTTTTAAACTATTAATATATTATGATTGTTTTGCTACTTTGTTATGCGCTGTTTTCTGAATTGAAAGATAGTTGACAGGTAAAATATAGTCTTTGATAGAATTGATAGGGAGGCTGCAAGTTGTAACAGAGTTTCCGAATAGCCAAATCAGATTGATGGAAAACGTTCAAGCGTGTCTCCTGGCATGTGCTGGGTGTTCTCTGAGCCAACCACCTCCCTCCACCCTTTCTTTCTCTGGCTTTTAATCTCTTATTCTCATTGATCTATTGGCTCGTGTATTTATAGAGCTCAGTTTCCCAAAATGCAATTAACTGTGATCGGCCAGCTCGCGGCAGCGACCTTCAGCCGGTGACACAAATATAAACTAGTGGCTTTTCCTGATTACCGCCTGGGTATCATGTGGTATAGCGCGGCCACCACACGCAGGCGCTTGTCAACCCGTGGCATTTAGCCATATTTGAGGTGTATAAACTTAGTCACCGATTGGACTAATTGTGCCAGCTCACATGCCAGGCTGCTAGCATGTTGTCCTGGCAATGCCAAAAATAACGTCATGAACTCTTATAAAATAACTCAAAGCCTGACTAATTGTGGGGGAAACTCTAGATATGGTTGTTGACTAATTGAGTTGAGTCAAAAACCGACATCACAGCACCAAGGGCATTCCCATAAACGCCCAGTCATCTTCAACAACCAGCGTAGAATTCCAATACTAGTTACCCGTTACAATCTTATTGTATGTCCGTCTTGCTTTACCACTGAGTGACGACTGTCTACCAGATCCTCTGACTATCCCCTGCTGCCGCATTCCCCCTAGACCAGTGGTTCTCAACCTTTTTTGGCCCATGCATCCCTTCACTATATATTCAGAATATCACCCCCCCCCCTCGTATTTCCTCCCTATTAACCCCTGCCCCCGCCTCTGCACAGTATACGTAAAAATGGAAGCTAAATTTAATAACACATACTAGAACAAGTTAGACGTCTACATAAAACGTGATTTGCGGGTCTTCTTGCGTTATAAAACGAATTTCAGAAGGGCGAGAAGTACATAACCGTAAAGTATGAAGGGAAAAACAATATCAAGTAATCAGTTCTTGCGATCTTGAAATAATCTTAATCCCCCCCCCCCCTTCCCCTGGAAACCCTAAAATTCCCCCGGGATGGGGGAGAATTCCCCACCGGTTGAGAACCACTGCTCTAGACCATGATAATATATCCGTTCTTCTGCATTATTCACGGTCTCCCAGATCTGCCTTCACCACATCTGCCTTATAATGCATGAAATTACCTCTCAGAGATGCAGCGCCAGCCAATCTGTCTGCTTGTTCATTTCCAACCACCAGCGTGTCCTGGAGGAAAGATCCAGCCATTGCTGACAACCCGCTACATCAGAATTGATGCATACCGTTCAGCACGAAGCATGACATTGTTCACCTTTGTTAGTATGCTTTGTGAATCAGTCACAATAACAACATCCGTATAAAAGTAGGTCTCCAATCACTGAAAAACCGCAGTAACCGCCTCCATCTGCATTCTCAGACTTGAGGTTGTGGTGTCATATGCCAAGCCCTTCTTTACTAAAGATTCGCCATTGGCTTCTGCTATGAATCCCAGGCACTTTCTTTGCCTTTTAATACAGAGCTACCAGTATAGTTAGTCAGTTATTTAGTCAGGCAGTTAGTTAGTTAGTCAGTCAGTCAGTCAGTCCGTCAGTTAGTTAGTTAGTCGACAGATCATCCTCGTTGCACATCGAACCATTCAGTCCACAAGTGCTCCGATCCCCTCCTCAGTAAATCCCGCAGCGTGTAGCGGCTAACGATACCAGTTCCGCGTTGGTTTATTAATCTTCTTTGGCTTCCTGCATAGTGTTCTTGTTTGGCCACACCTATTTTAACTTGCTGTTCTCGCAGTCTGGCCACGGATGCAGATTCACAGTCATCACTTGGTTCTCGCAAACGTCTTACTTCTCGTAAAGCATTCAGCACATCAGCCTGGTCCATGGCTCGTCCCGCCCTCCACAGTAGCCTTACGGGCAAGCATGTCAGTCTGCACATATCCCCGCCGTCTCCTGTCTGTTCTGGAACCCTTTATAAACACCATAGGCAAAAGTGGCTGCATTTGCCCAAGTATCTTTCCCTGACTGGTAACTTCACAAACATTTCGAGGGTCCTCCCTTTCTAAATATTCCTAAAGTTTAACAGCAACAATCTTCTCCAGCACCTTGCCAAAAGTAGGGTGATAATCCTGAATCCATTTAGCTTTGATTGATCGTTGTCTCGTTTAGAAAGTGGAATTAAATAGCTGTGCATGCAGTCCTGGGGTACCGATGACATCCTGATGCTCAGGTTAAAGCAAGCAGCCATCTCCATAAGTTCTCCATCACTCATATCCCTCATGTGGGCATACCTAAACTCATCGGGTCCTGTTGCGGTGTCATTTGCTTTCTCCAATACATTGCTGATATTTGCCATCTGTATGATATCTTCACAGTAGGTATCTTTAATAGTACCTGATAGATCCTCTCTACCTGAATCATCATCATGTCCCCGTCATTCTTATCTGTCTATGCTATACATCTCTCTGCAGGAAAGCTTCCTCTTTCTCTATTTCCGTTGTCAAAGGCGAACCACTATCTTTGTATATTGTACCCATTGTGGCATGACAATCTTTCGTTTGCATCTGTGTAATTTCCAGAACTTTCCCAGTGTATTATATCCTCGAATCTCATTCATAAAGTGGTCCGATTTCGCTCTTTTGGTCCCTGCTGCACAGCTCTTGAATTCTTCTTCTGCTGCGTTCATCCGGATTTTATTTTCGGATGTGCCTGCGTTGTGCCTGTTTACAGCAGAGCTGTGTTCTTGCGCCGTTAGGCCGACACATCCAACTTCTGCGGGCATTTGTTGACCGGGTTAACCTTCCCGGGGCTCTTGAATTCCTCCACCTTCTCTTCTCTTTCGAAGATTTCTCCATTTCCTCGAGGGTGCTTACGGGAGTTCGCCACAATTTTTGTAGCTGTTTAACCGCCACTCTATTTGATTTCTATGCCCGTTTCACTTCGAAGGTCCTCCGTGGAGGCTGAACCGTAGGTCCACCATAGATTTACTAGTGACACTGCATGCCCTCTGTCTGAGCCGTCTCGGAAGTGGATTTCCCCCCTCATATTTAAAGGGCTTACGTACTCTCACAGCCTTGGTCTTGTTGGACTTAGCCAGCAATACTGAAAAGATTAGATGGTTACTCCAATGATCACCCAGGACAGTCCATTTTACATTCAAAAATGCTGACTGGGTAACAAATTCCGTGTCTGAATTCCCATTCTCGTTGGCCTCTCATCGTTTATGCAGACTATTTCTGAATCCAACCATGGCTTCCGCCAGGGCATTTCCTTGTCGGTTTTCTCCAGTATTGTCCCACTCTCTGTGTCGCGCATTAAAATCCCCAAAAATTAGAAGCCTACTGCCTGGGATCATTTCCAGTTCCTTAAGCCAGTCCCAAGTTCCTTTGTGACACAAGAATTCACCGCGGCATATAATGTATTAAGTTCCAGCTCAGACCCCAATCTTTAACTTTATACCCTGTACTTGTCCTGTATAGTTATTCCACCGACTTAGGTCTAGAACCTCATATTTTAATCCATCCTTCGCTAGTAGACCCTGTCCATGTCTCCCTTGTCAAATCGGATTAATGTGGCTGATTTATCCATGGCACTGGTAGTCATCACCGTGATGACATCAAAGTCATAAATCAGTTTCTCCAGTTCAGCCACAGTCTGGCTGGCACTGCAACAATTCCAATAGCCCACTCTTATATATTTGAATCCTTGGCGTTGTGTTTTTGTGTTTACTCTCCTGTCTTCCCTCCCTTCTATTTCTATGTTGACGATTGTGGGGCGACTCTAGATATGATTGTTGACGATTGTGGGGCGACTCTAGATATGATTGTTGACGATTGTGGGGCGACTTTAGATATGATTGTTGACGATTGTGGGAACGACTCTAGATATGATTGTTGACTATTGTGGGAGTGACTCTAGATATGATTGTTGACGATTGTGGGGCGACTCTAGATACCATTGTTGACGATTGTGGGAGTGACTCTAGATATGATTGTTGACGATTGTGGGACGACTCTAGATATGATTGTTGACGATTGTGGGAGTGACTCTAGATATGATTGTTGCCGATTGTATGAACGACTCTAGATATGATTGTTGACCATTGTGGGAACGACTCTAGATATGATTGTTGACTATTGTGGGAGTGATTCTAGATATGATTGTTGACGATTGTGGGAACGACTCTAGATATGATTTTTGACCATTGTGGGAGTGATTCTAGATATGATTGTTGACGATTGTGGGAGTGACTCTAGATATTATTGTTGACGATTGTGGGAACGACTCTAGATATGATTGTTGACCATTGTGGGAGTGATTCTAGATATGATTGTTGATGATTGTGGGAGTGATTCTAGATATGATTGTTGACGATTGTGGGAGTGACTCTAGATATGATTGTTGACGATTGTGGGAACGACTCTAGATATGATTGTTGACCATTGTGGGAGTGATTCTAGATATGATTGTTGACGATTGTGGGGCGACTCTAGATATGATTGTTGACGATTGTGGGAGTGACTCTAGATATGATTGTTGACGATTGTGGGAACGACTCTAGATATGATTGTTGACCATTGTGGGAACGACTCTAGATATGATTGTTGACCATTGTGGGAGTGATTCTAGATATGATTGTTGACGATTGTGGGAACGACTCTAGATATGATTGTTGACTATTGTGGGAACGACTCTAGATATGATTGTTGACCATTGTGGGAACGACTCTAGATATGATTGTTGACCATTGTGGGAGTGATTCTAGATATGATTGTTGACGATTGTGGGAACGACTCTAGATATGATTGTTGACGATTGTGGGAACGACTCTAGATATTATTGTTGACCATTGTGGGAACGACTCTAGATATGATTGTTGACCATTGTGGGAGTGATTCTGGATATGATTGTTGACGATTGTGGGAACGACTCTAGATATGATTGTTGTCGATTGTGGGAGTGACTCTAAATATGATTGTGGACGATTACAGGAGCAGGTCTAGATATGATTGTTGTCGATTGTGGGGCGACTTTGGACATGATTGTTGACGATTGTGACAGTTCTTCTCTTTTCTTCTGCGAATGAACTGAGAGTGAAAACATTACGTTTGTGATCGAAATTGGAAAGGTTATTCTATTTTCTAGTACGTTGGCAATCTGTTGCGTATAACGTGAAGAGTGTCCTGCAGGTGGCATCACACTGCAAGCATCACAAGGCATCACAGTAGAATTAAAAAGATGGCCGACCTGCTGTGGATATGCAATCGGCTTGTTAGCGACGTTGATATGAAACTGCGCTGATGATGTAATGAGCACTGCCGGACGAGGGTTCGATGTATAGGTTTATCGCCTGCTAACTGAGGGAAAGACAGGCCACCTAATCCTCCGTGCATTCAGGCCTTCAATGTGATGGTCCTATTACATCACAGATCCATCGCAGAACACTGCTTCGGGACAAATTAATTAATTGGCTGGCACCTGATATGTGTTTGTTGTCCATTGCCCTTTTTTCTTCCTTGTTGTTTTAGTGGAGGTCGGTTGAAGCCTATAGATATCTATAGGTGATTGGAGGTCTTGTGTCCACCATGACGAATGTCTGCCACACGAGCATGTCTACGAGTAATGCAAGCGATGAGAATTATGTGAAATACTGTTGGCTACCTTGTCAGTTCCGCCGAATACAGTCTGTCACAGAATTATCCTGTTTTGATCTAGGTGAGGACACTAGCGTATGGAGTGTTATCCCAGTGTGCAGTGAAAGCAATCCTTTATGAAACAATTCATCATTTATTGTATCAGGTCGTAGAAATTTGCTCTCATCGTGGCCCGCCACATAGGTTATCGATCATTTGCCATTTTCCCAGCCTCGTGCATGTCATGTCCAAAGCGTTTTCTAGGACCAGTGTCCATCTTCGTGGGAAGAGACCGTTGCCTCTTCCCTCAGGAACCATACCTTCCAGCTCTGTTATTTCAAAACCACTGTGACAAAAGCGCCTGTGGCTCCGTGGAAGATGTATCTTTTCAATATTCTTTAATTTTGGTGTGTCATAGTCTTTCAATACTGTTTAACATTTCCGTTTATATGACCAGTTTAGATCTAACCTTTTTTTCACCTTTGGGAACAATTCGTATTGGTTATTTTTTTTTAATTATGAGCCCAAAGTGTTACAACTTTGTCACATTTCCCATTTCTTCAGTAGTGATTATTTTTTGATAATTACTTGTGTCTGTGCAAATTATTGCTTATTTTTTTTCTTGTTTAAGTTCACAAAAGCCGGTGGTCTTCGTTGTTTCTTTTGACAAACAGGATTACCACTTCTAATTCAAGGCACAATTTGTGATGAGCATCGTGTTATCTGCATATTTTTATAAAAACCAGACCTAATAAAATTCAGCTCTAAATAAATATGTAAAGCCTAAAAGATCCATTATTAATTAGAAAAGCAAATAAACACAATGGCCAGTAACATGCAAGAACATCTTCGTAAATGAAAGCTTGCAAATCACCGTGACACAACACAAGCGCCAAGCTAAGATTTAAGTGAGAGCTGAGTCATTCTCCTCGTTATGTATGGGGGAGATAACCACCACGACATAGTGGTTGTTAGCACACTGGCTGACTAACAGCTGCGGTCGTCTTCAATCCTCGGTTAAAGTTTTAGAACCGAGAGTCGACCGCGACGTCGAATTTTTTCACCCACAGAGTCGATCCAAGTGTTGGATTCTTTCATCCACAGCTGGGAGTCGATCCAGGTGTTGGATTCTTTCACTAGCAGCTGGAGTCGATCCAAGTGGATTCTTTACCCCACAGCTGGGAGTCCACCCAGGTGTTGGATTCCTTCACCCACAGGTGAGAGTCGATCCGGGTAGATTCTTTCACCAGTAGCTGGGAGTCGACACAGGTGTTGGATTCTTTACCCCACAGCTGGGCGTCGAATAAGACGTTGGATTCTTTCTCCTACAACAAACAAAATGGTTACACAACATTTTCTGTGAATAAATGGCAACTAGAAAGGGAGCTGGTCCCCAATTCGGTATTAAATATTCCTGACTTTGTACACACGGAGATCTACAAATGCTCGATAATGTGACAGTGCCTATCCTGGAATGTCCGTTGTCAGAACGTCATAAACCAACAGAAGGAAACGTCCATGTGTAAAACTGTCACCTTGTCAGGAGACATGTTCGGCCCTGCATGGTCATAGCCCGACATGTTAGCTGTATGGATTTGCTGACTCTGCTGACCAGATCTTCATCAGAACCCTTGTGGTACAAACCATACCCAGGCAAGTCAAGCATGGACACCCTGGCATTTTTAAGTAGAAGAAAACAAAAGTAAAGGAGCCTGTTACAAGACGCCTGGCTGCGTATTGTGTTTAAGGTCCACTAAAGGCTCACGTTTTCACAGACCAATAGGCACTCAGATAGTTTCTACGTCCCCAGGTCTCTACGAGATGTCAACGTCTTAGTTCAACTGACCGGTGTAGGGGTTGAACCCGCTACCTCGCCACCAGCACACCCGAAGTTTCAGAGCTAGGTCTCTTATCCATTCGGCCACGCTGCCCTCCACTCAGTGTGTTAGAGGCAAGAAAATCCGCTGTGTTGAACCGGGTTCTATCTCATTTGGTTCGGGATTCTTTCCACAGAGCGGTCTACGGAAAAATAGGCACAAAGACGTATGCCGGAAGCATCGCACAGAAACGTATGCCGAACTCTTGGCACAGAGACGTCTGTCGAAAGCTTGGCACAGAGACGTCTGTCGAAAGCTTGGCACAGAGACTTCTGCCGAAAGCTTCGCACAGAGCACAAACTCAGTAGCTTCAGCGATAACTGGTTCTCCGAATACTTGCACTCGTGAACCGATTGACGTCGGCGGGAAGCGAACTCACGACCTACAAAAAGCGAAGCAGACGGCTTGACCTCGTCATCAAGAAGAGCTCTGTGTGGAGATGTCGTCAATGTCATGACGTCACCTTAATTTCCCGAGACATTTTCTGGTAACTATTTTAGACTGGGTTGACCTGGGACGCCAAAACGATGCGAAATCGAACCAGCCACCACCGCGAGCTGACAAGCAATAGTCTAGCCACTAGACTGTCGCAGCTCAGCTGTCATAAGTTGAGTTCAGTCAGGAACCGACATCACAGCATTCGGGTCTTTCCCATGTGCGCTCTGTCCCCAATTTTACAGCTATCTAAGACTAAAAGTATCAGTTCCAGTCTGATTATGTGTTCGCCTGGTTTTTCCTCGGAGTGCTGAGTGTCGGCCATGTCCAGCATCACTGTTTCTAGGCTTTGATGACTGATTCATTCTGTCACAGAGTGCACATTATCCCCAGAGAGTATGCACATTATCCCCAGATAGTATGCACATTATCCCCAGATAGTATGCACATTATCCCCAGATAGTATGCACATTATCCCCAGAGAGTATGCACAGTATCCCACGTCTGCCCTATCGGGCACCATACCCCACCTAACGGCGCATACCCAGCCAATCTGTCCACCTGTTCGTTTTCCACAACAGCAACATGTCCATAAGAAAATATTCAACAGATGCTCCCGAATTGTTATTTTTGATTGAAGCATGTCTGTCTTCGCCATTATCAGCATGCTCTGTGAGTCCGTTACAATTACAACATGTGTGTGCTGTTTCTTTCCTTCAACCAGCAGAATGCCTCCACCTCCATTCTCAAACTAGATATCGTAGGATCATATGCCAGGTTATCCTGCACTAAACATTGTCTTTCTTTCTTCTTCAAATCTCCCCGCACTGAAGTTGTTTCACAGTGTTTACAAGATGTTAAGTTGTTACCCTGATCCGGGATATAAATGGCTAGTCTACCCCTCCTAAGGTTGTCCCGGGGGCTAACGAAGGAAAGAAAGCCCCATACTTTTCCTTTGATAAGGGATACCTCTACAGTGCCACCCGTTAATGTTATATTCTCACTGTCCATCCATCCATCTATCATGTGCCATGCCGGTATGCGTGGGCGGTCATGTTTTGCCATCTCACTCGATCACCAGAGTCGTGGATCAGCTCCGTGTTTCTGTCTCGACTATGCCACGAGGCCAAGCCATCCAGGTATTTGCTTCTCGGTCTTCCCCTTGGTCTGTTCCCCTCGATCTTACCAGTTGTCACCAAGCTCTCCAATTCATTTCTTCTCATAACATGCCCAAAAAATTTTGACTGTCTGCGTCTAATGTCTCTAATCAGTTTACGATCTTCATTTGTTTCTTGAAGGACTTGTTCATTGGTTTTTCTGTCTGTCCTTGGTATTCTTTGCATTTTCCTCAGAAACCACATTTCCACAGCCATCAGATGCTTGACTGTTCATTGTCCAAGCTTCACATCCATATAAAAGTGCAGGTTCTATGTAGCACCTCAACTCTTTTTTTCTCGTTTCAATTGACATCTTTTTATTGGTCAGTATGTTTTTCATCTTGCTAAAGGCTACTTCTCACTGACATCACTGTCTATATCTTGATGTTATTATTCTCTTTTATATCACTATCTATATCTTGATGTTATTATTCTCTTTTATATCACAGTCTATATCTTGATGTTATTATTCTCTTTTATATCACTGTTTATATCTTGACGTTATTATTCTCTTTTATATCACTGTTTATATCTTGATGTTATTATTCTCTTTTATATCACTGTCTATATCTTGATGTTATTATTCTCTTTTATATCACTGTCTATATCTTGATGTTATTATTCTCTTTTATATCACTGTCTATATCTTGATGTTATTATTCTCTTTTATATCACTGTCTATATTTTGATGTTATTATTCTCTTTTATATCACTGTCTATATCTTGATGTTATTATTCTCTTTTATATCACTGTCTATACTTTGTTGTTACATTATCATTTATATCACTGTTTATACCTTAATGTTATATTCTTATTTGTATCACCGTCTGTATCTTGCTATTATATTCTCACTTATATCACTGTCTATATCCGTTCGCCTGAATTTCTTCCAGCATGTTTTTATTTGTTTTTCTTTTAATGTAACCTAAATGTGAGATCTGTCTCTTCTTTATTTCTGCAATCAGCTCTCTTGTTGTCAGCTTCTCCTTGATTCTTACATTGGAAGGATGTTGAACATAAAGTAGGACAGGAAGGCTAAACAAAATGTGCATATTTCCTGTGCTGACTGATTCCGAGATTATGGCATGGAGATTATTCCAGAAAGTCAGCTGCATTTTACAAGAATGTGAGGAATAATGGCCGATTAATTTCGTCCCAGAAGATTGTCCTTCTTGCACATGAAGCAAATGGCGGCAGAACTCACCGATAATTGAGATAAATAGAAGGAGGAAGGATACTGTAAATTCCCTGCCACGGAAGAAAGAAGGCGAACAAATTCCAGAGATCGATCATCATTGTACATGCATGATGAAATAGCCGATCATGTGAAATACTAGCAGACTCAGCCAGCTGCAGCAGACACGGATGTGCCGGCTATCATGATGTATCACATCATTCTCTTGTTGGGTGAGGCGCGCAAACTGAAGACGATATTCCATCAAAAAGGAGCGGGGTTTTCCCGTGTCAAAACTCTTGGATCACTTGGTCTATTTATCTTACCCTGAATGTCAATAAAGAATTATCTGGCTGTCTGTGTGGAGAATAGCTTAGAGTGAAGCTTTGTTGGGCAAAATAAATGCAACGTTTTATATCAGAACAGCAGACCCCAGAAAGGGAATTAGATATTATAATGGGCTGTGTGTTGGCAATATAAGTGGTCGTTGTAAACAGCCCGGTCCTCTGTTGCTGTTGTGTCTCTAACAGAAGACTAGAAGCATCTGGGTAATCGTAGACACATGAAAGATGTAAACTTCAGCTCAGTTCACTTCAGCACAAGTGATGAAGAATAGCTTATGAAATATAGCTTTGTCAAAGAGGATGAGATAAAATGTTCATTAATAGTTGTATAGAGCAAATTATAGTGTGTGGAAGTGAATCATAGACAGTAAGCACCTTATTGCGATATTAATTAGAGGCAGCAGAGACTTAATCATTTACAAAACAAATGATAACAGCTTGACCACAGAAAACAATGAAAACTTCACAAGAATGGTGGGAATATCTCGGGCAGAAAAGATGCGTGTAATTGTCTGGAAAGTTTTGCAAGCCAGACATCTCCATGACTCATTGCTGTCCACGGTATTATCATCATTCTTATATATAAAAATGATGATAATACCGTGGACAACAATGAGTCATGGATACGTCTGGAAAGCTGTATAAGAATGATGATAATACCGTGGACAGCAATGAGTCATGAAGACGTCTGAAAAACTTTACCAAAATGATAAAATCTTGGACAGAATAGAGCAATTAAGACGTCTGTAAAGAAAGCAGATAACAAAGACAACTTGTTATTTGCGCCAAGTAGACAATCCACTTTCCATGAACGCGTCACGAGAAAGGGTGAAAGGTGGAATATTGTGATAACAAGACCATTTGATGAAACAGAAACAAGAGATGAGGTAATCGACAGATTAACATCGCGATATTATAAAACTTGAAGAGATTAGAACAAGAATTGCCATTGCGAAGGTAGCCTTTTGCAAGATGAAAAACATACTGACTAATAAAAATATATCAATTGAAACGAGAAAAAGAGTGTTGAAGTGCTACATAGAAACTGTACTTTTATATGGATGTGAGGCGTGGACAGTGAGCAGACAAACTGAAAAAACATCTGATGGCTGTGGACATGTGGTTTCTGAGGAAAATGCAAAGAATACCACGGACAGATAGAAAAACAAATGAACAAGTCCTTCAAGAAACACATGAAGGTCATAAACTGATTAGTGACATTAGATGTAGACATTCAAAAATTGTTGGGCATGTTATGAGAAGAAATGAATTGGAGAACTTGGTGACAACTGGCAAGATCGAAGGGAACAGACCAAGGGGAAGACCAAGAATTAAATGCATGGATGTCTTGGCCACGTGGCATGGTCGAGACGGAAACACGGAGCTGATCCACGACTCTGGTGATCGAGTGAGATGGCAGAACATGACCGCCCAAACTTATCGGCATGGCACATAATGAATGAATGAATGAATTGTAAAACACGATGATCACACGATGACACAAATAATCACTGTGAGATCAATGACGTTCTGCTGTTTTCTAGTGCTTCCTGTCATTGCGGCTTATATCGACAGTCATTTCTGTAACGTCTGCCTGCCATTGCCTTTCACTGCTCCACTCTAGCTCCTGGGGGATGGGGGGGGGGGTGTCAGTTTGTATCGCTAGTCCATGCTCGGTCCGACACGAGGGACCTATCCAGTGTCCATGTACCGGCGGCATTGTGCTTGAGCTATTGCTTACACACTATAGGTATGGATACACACGGGGACACAGGTTTAAGAGAAGGACATATTTTTCCAGCGACAAGAGGAAATATAGGTGATGATCTGAAAGAAATGTAAGTAACATCACACACAAAAATCACCTAGCAGAAAACAATGGCATTGTCAGTTAAACATTATAAACTTATAAGTATTTCAATCTATTTATTGTGTCTAAATAAATGCACATGTATTATCTGGGTACCGGATAATTGTGGGGGTTATCTGGAAATTGTATGGGAAGATAAGCCGCAGATTAAGAAAACTGGCTATTCCGTCTCTGTATTCCGTGGCCTAGAATATATGACCTCCGTAACACTTCACAACCAGCGACGGTCTCTGTCGCTGGACTGCCTGCATCGTGTTTGTTAGTAATGGTTTTCCCCACTGTAACGTTCACATTATAATTTTTATGGGCTGTCTAATTCATGTTTCTGCTTAACTTCCGACGACTGGAGAGAAACCGAAGTTTTCTGTGGAATGCCATAGAGCAGTGGTTCTCAAACGGTGGGGATTTTTCTCCTCCACCCCAATTAAGATTATTTAGAGATCACATTAATACAACAACCGATTACTTGATATTGTTTTTCCCTCCATACGGTTCTGTACTTCTAGCCCTTCTGAAATTCGTTTTATAACCCAAGTAGACCCGCAAATCACGTTTTATGTGGACGTCTAGACTTGTTCTAGTATGTGTTATTAAATTGAGTTTACATTTTTACGTATAATTTGTAGGGGCGGGGGGAATTTATAGGAAGGAAATACGAAGAAGGGGGGGGGGGGTGACATTTTGAACCTATGGTGAAGGGGTGTATGGGTCAAAAACGGTTGATAACCACTGCCATAGTGTTTTAGCATATACATGAGATGGCCTAATTCGACGTGACCAGTGAGAGAAACCGAAGTTTGCTCTGGAAAATCAGTGGTTTAACGTGTACATGAGATGACCTAGTTCGGCGTGCTCAGGGAGCGCAGTAAGTGTATTGATCTCCCACGTGGGTTCTCAGAGTAAAGAAACACTCTGTAACAAAACCTTGAAATGTAAAACAAAAAGGAAAAACCTCTATGTCTGCAAGTCGTGCCGCGAAACCCCCGCTACTTGTGACACATAGTCCCGTGGGAACATGGAAGCAAACGTCCTCTTGTTACACTGGTCTCCACTGTTGTCAGATTAGAGTTTAGATAGGCTACAGCTGTGCTCTATTTTCCCCTGCTCATAGGCGTCGTTTCTCTCTCCGTGATTAGCATTTGCACATCCAGTAACACTAGTCAGTTTAGATTAATGTACACTAGTGCCCGCTGTTGGACTTAAATATTGACTTCTCGTTCAAAAATCAATGGCAAACTACTGAAAGTAAAATTGATATAGAAAATCAACCTGTAAAGAACACGCAACAACAACTATAATATGTATTACCATAGGGGATGTTTACCATATAGGGCTGGGAGTCTCTGTGGCCAAGTGGTCAAGCCGTTTGACTCGTGCTCCGAAGGTTGTGGGTTCGATTCCGGGCCGCATCCTTCGGTTTACGAGTTAAATTTTTCGGAGACTCCTGTGGGTCGTCGCTAAAAGCTACGGAGTTCGTGCTTTGTGCGACGCTTTCCGTGCTGCGGAAAGAGACCGAGCCATATGGGATAAAACCCGGTGCAATGAAGTCGACCTTGTCGACTTTTAAGCGACTTTTTAAGCGACCATAGGGGATATTTACAGTACTGTCCTCGTTGTGCAGATGAGTGTGGGGATATGCAACAACAACTACAATATGTATTACCATAGGGAACTTGACAGTACTGTCCTCGTCGTGTAGATGAGTGTAGGGACATTTCCCAGGATATTTGATCCACTTCATTAACGGCTGGAGATAAACCCAGTAATCGTGGTGAATACCATAGTGTGTGAGTCTCTATGTCTCTATGAGATGGCTTCCTGCGGCCAGTAAGTTGGAGTATGTTGACAGTGAAGTAGCTCGACTCTGTGTAGAACATACCACCAGCCCAGGCCTAACTCCAGTCTGTCGCGCCTGCTGTGCTGAATCATGGCCAGGTAACATCCTAATGCAGCTTCTCCTCACGTGAGATCAGGGCATAGGCTGGCACTCCCCGCTGGTTTCTGGGCTTGGGCTGGAGAAGGACAGTTCAGAAATACGACGCCCTTGTTGATGGTACTTCGGTACAAGGTCAGGAGAAGAGTCTCTGTCCCAACCTGACTCGGATAGATGGAGGTCCTTGTCACATCTCCACCACCTGACTCCGATAGATGAAGGTCCTTGTCACATCTCCACCACCTGTCTCCAATAGATGCAGGCCCTTGTCACATCTCCACCACCTGACTCCGATAGTTGCAGACCCTTGTCACATCTCCACCACCTGACTCCGATAGTTGCAGACCCTTGTCACATCTCCACCACGTGATTCCGATATATGCAGGCTCTTGTCACATCTCAACCAAGTGATTGCGATAGATGCAGGCTCTTGTCACATCTCAACCAAGTGATTGCGATAGATGCAGACTCTTCTCAAATACCACTACGTGACTCCGGTAGATGGAGGCCCTTGTCACATCTCCACCACCTGACTCCGATAGATGCAGGCGCTTTTCACCACCAACTATAACATAACTGCTACTGTCATGTAACATGATATAAACTATAACATAACTGCTACTGTCATGTAACATGATATAAACTATAACATAACTGCTACTGTCATGTAACATGATATAAACTATAACATAACTGCTACTGTCATGTAACATGATATAAACTGTAACATAAGTGCTACTGTCATGTAACATGATATAAACTATAACATAAGTGCTACTGTCATGTAACATGATATAAACTATAACATAACTGCTTCTGTCATGTAACATGATATAAACTATAACATAACTGCTACTGTCATGTAACATGATATAAACTATAACATAACTGCTACTGTCATGTAACATGATATAAACTATAACATAACTGCTACTGTCATGTAACATGATATAAACTATAACATAAGTGCTACTGTCATGTAACATGATATAAACTATAACATAACTGCTACTGTCATGTAACATGATATAAACTATAACATAACTGCTACTGTCATGTAACATGATATAAACTATAACATAAGTGCTACTGTCATGTAACATGATATAAACTATAACATAAGTGCTACTGTCATGTAACATGATATAAACTATAACATACGTGCTACTGTCATGTAACATGATATAAACTATAACATAAGTGCTACTGTCATGTAACATGATATAAACTATAACATAAGTGCTACTGTCATGTAACATGATATAAACTATAACATAAGTGCTACTGTCATGTAACATGATATAAACTATAACATAAGTGCTACTGTCATGTAACATGATATAAACTATAACATAAGTGCTACTGTCATGTAACATGATATAAACTATAACATAAGTGCTACTGTCATGTAACATGATATAAACTATAACATAAGTGCTACTGTCATGTAACATGATATAAACTATAACATAAGTGCTACTGTCATGTAACATGATATAAACTATAACATAACTGCTGCTGTCATGTAACATGATATAAACTATAACATAACTGCTACTGTCATGTAACATGATATAAACTATAACATAAGTGCTACTGTCATGTAACATGATATAAACTATAACATAACTGCTACTGTCATGTAACATGATATAAACTATAACATAACTGCTACTGTCATGTAACATGATATAAACTATAACATAAGTGCTACTGTCATGTAACATGATATAAACTATAACATAACTGCTGCTGTCATGTAACATGATATAAACTATAACATAACTGCTACTGTCATGTAACATGATATAAACTATAACATAAGTGCTACTGTCATGTAACATGATATAAACTATAACATAACTGCTGCTGTCATGTAACATGATATAAACTATAACATAAGTGCTACTGTCATGTAACATGATATAAACTATAACATAACTGCTACTGTCATGTTAGTTAGTCTTTCCTCTTGAGCCTAAGGCGGCGCATAGGGCAGAAGTCATGGCTCTCCATGCCTGGCGGTTCGCTGCTACCTGTTGTAGATCTTGGATATTTACTTGGCCATTGAATGAGCCTTCTCTAATGATGGTTCTACGCAGGGTCTCTCTTGGTCTTCCCCGTTTTCTTTTCCCTACTGGTGACCATATGAGGGCTTGATAGGGGAGTCTTGACTTGTCCATTCTGAGTACATGGCCGATGTAGTTCCAACGGCGCCTTCTTATGAAATTGGATACTGTATCTTGCTTAGTCTCTTGTCTTATTTGCGAATTGGTTCTGAAGTCTGTCCAGTGGATGTTTAGAAGTCTTCTAAGACATTTGTTCTCAAAATTGTCTAATTTTTTTATCTAAAGCTACCGTTGATGTCCAACTTTCACATCCATACGTTAACACTGGAATCACACAAGAGTTGAAGATTTTAAGTTGTGTGTGTTTTGTGTGTTACTGTCATGTAACATGATATAAACTATAACATAACTGCTACTGTCATGTAACATGATATAAACTATAACATAACTGCTAATGTCATGTAACATGATATAAACTATAACATAACTGCTACTGTCATGTAACATGATATAAACTATAACATAATTGCTACTGTCATGTAACATGATATAAACTATAACATAAGTGCTACTGTCATGTAACATGATATAAACTATAACATAAGTGTTACTGTCATGTAACATGATATAAACTATAACATAAGTGCTACTGTCATGTAACATGATATAAACTATAACATAAGTGCTACTGTCATGTAACATGATATAATCTATAACATAACTGCTACTGTCATGTAACATGATATAAACTATAACATAACTGCTGCTGTCATGTAACATGATATAAACTATAACATAACTGCTACTGTCATGTAACATGATATAAACTATAACATAACTGCTACTGTCATGTAACATGATATAAACTATAACATAACTGCTACTGTCATGTAACATGATATAAACTATAACATAACTGCTGCTGTCATGTAACATGATATAAACTATAACATAACTGCTGCTGTCATGTAACATGATATAAACTATAACATAACTGCTTCTGTCATGTAACATGATATAAACTATAACATAAGTGCTACTGTCATGTAACATGATATAAACTATAACATAACTGCTGCTGTCATGTAACATGATATAAACTATAACATAACTGCTTCTGTCATGTAACATGATATAAACTATAACATAAGTGCTACTGTCATGTAACATGATGTAAACTATAACATAACTGCTACTGTCATGTAACATGATATAAACTATAACATAACTGCTGCTGTCATGTAACATGATATAAACTATAACATAACTGCTACTGTCATGTAACATGATATAAACTATAACATAACTGCTACTGTCATATAACATGATGTAAACTATAACATAACTGCTACTGTCATGTAACATGATATAAACTATAACATAACTGCTGCTGTCATGTAACATGATATAAACTATAACATAACTGCTTCTGTCATGTAACATGATATAAACTATAACATAAATGCTAATGTCATGTAACATGATATAAACTATAACATAATTGCTACTGTCATGTAACATGATATAAACTATAACATAAGTGCTACTGTCATGTAACATGATATAAACTATAACATAACTGCTACTGTCATGTAACATGATATAAACTATAACATAACTGCTGCTGTCATGTAACATGATATAAACTATAACATAACTGCTTCTGTCATGTAACATGATATAAACTATAACATAAGTGCTGCTGTCATGTAACATGATATAAACTATAACATAACTGCTTCTGTCATGTAACATGATATAAACTATAACATAACTGCTACTGTCATGTAACATGATATAAACTATAACATAACTGCTGCTGTCATGTAACATGATATAAACTATAACATAACTGCTTCTGTCATGTAACATGATATAAACTATAACATAAGTGCTACTGTCATGTAACATGATATAAACTATAACATAACTGCTTCTGTCATGTAACATGATATAAACTATAACATAAGTGCTACTGTCATGTAACATGATATAAACTATAACATAACTGCTGCTGTCATGTAACATGATATAAACTATAACATCACTGCTTCTGTCATGTAACATGATATAAACTATAACATAACTGCTTCTGTCATGTAACATGATATAAACTATAACATAACTGCTACTGTCATGTAACATGATATAAACTATATCATAACTGCTGCTGTCATGTAACATGATATAAACTATAACATAACTGCTGCTGTCATGTAACATGATATAAACTATAACATAAGTGCTACTGTCATGTAACATGATATAAACTATAACATAACTGCTGCTGTCATGTAACATGATATAAACTATAACATAACTGCTGCTGTCATGTAGCACACTAAACTAAATAACTATAATAGCTTCTGTCATATAGCACACTATAAGCTATAACATAACTGTCGTTGACATGTGAAAAACATTAAACTAAAACATAACTGCTGATGTCATATAGCGCACTTTTTGATATAACAAATCTGCTGTTGTCAAGTAGCACACCAAACTAAAACATAACTGCTGCTGTCATATAGCACACTATAAGTTATAACATAACTGCTGCCGTCATGTAGCACACTATAAGCTATAACATAACTGCTGCTGTTACCATGATGCATACTATAAGTTATAACTAAAAATAAAAACTACGGCTGTATTAACTAGGACTATCGATACGGCAGTGGTGTGTTTTAGAAGTGGTTACAGAGTACAATTATCTGGGCAGTGTTTTTGAAAGAGGATGGAAGACTAGATAGATAGTTAGAAACGATAATACAGAAAGAACAAAACATCAGCTATCAAATGGCATCTATCCTAAAACATCCAAATCATACATACATGAAAGCAAGTGATAGGTGTGTTATTCTTCTTGCCAGATATGGACAGTCTTAGAAACGTGTATGCGTAGTATCACATCATGTGAGATTAAATGCATTTGAAACAGGGCTGGAAAACAAGAAGAGACAGAAAGCAAACACAAAACTAATGACAAGAGTAGTGATAACACTGATTACGGACTTTATAGAACCCCAACTAATTAAATGGTGAGGTTATTTAGCTCGAATGAAACAAGATCATCCAGTGACTAGGGTGTTCTACATGAGATCAATAGGATACACAGCGAGAGGACGACCCAGGAATAGATGGCTAGATGGAGCAACAGAGACATTGCGGGGGGGGGGGGGGGGGGGGGAATCAAATGTGATAAGCGAAAACCTGAAAATTACATCCACCTCCTCTCTCCGAAGCTTCACGCCAAAAGCAAGAGGAGAGAAGAAGAGGAAGAATCCATGCTGAGGCCAAGAACACAAGTACGGTTTGGGGCTGCTGACGGTATCACAGAGCCAGCTTAAAAGGTGTGATCGCATACAGAATGCAGCCATGCGTGTGATCTTGGGCTGCACAAAGGACACACACATTTGCATAAGGCATATCCTTGCACTACCAACAATTGCAAACAAGCACAGGGTCCTTCGAGTCAAATGGTACCTAAGAGTCGCTGCAGACAGGGATCAACCCCTGCATGAAGCCATGGATATGGTCAAGGGTCATAGACTAAGAAGAGGCAGGTCCTGGATGGCACAGGCAGAAATATCTATAGCCAGGTGTGTGAAATAGAGAACACCAATCGTGAAAAAGAGTGGGTAAAAATATCGGAAGACATATCGGATGGCACAAGGTAATAGTAACACTAGGTAGTGACTGCAGAGAATGGGCAGCAGGCCGCACAGAGTTTGAGATGCAACAACTTATCCAGGGCAATATACATCAAAGTGACATAGTCATCTACATCAATGGATCATTGGTGAGAAACATACGTAGTGGCTGGAGTTTCATTGCGAAGGCTAATGGACGATGTGTCAACTGGCAACATCGATGGGGAAAAGAACAAGAGGAAGCCAGTTAAGTAAATACAGTGGAACCTCGCTTAACGAGCACCTCGCATAACGAGTAATTCGCATAACGAGCAAAATAAATTGTAAAAAATGACTCGCTGAATGAGTGACATAACGAGTGACGAGGGGAGGGGAAGTCCCGGATTATACGCCTGCAATAGCGAGGGTCGGAATCTTGCTTGTTATGGACAACGCTCCTGCCCATCCTCCAGGACTACAAGATGACCTTCTTGAAGAATTTAAATTCATCAAGATCCAGATTCTGCCTCCCAACACTGCTCCGTTACTCCAGCAGGGTATTTCTAACTTTAAGAAAATTTACACTAAAGCGCTCTTCGAGCGTTCTTTTGAGGTGACTGAACCAATATCACACTCAGAGAGTTTTGGAAATATCACTTCCACATCGTTGCCTGCCTCAAGATGATCCAAAAGGCGTGGGAAGGGGTCACCAAGAGAACTCTCACTTCTGCTTGGAAGAAGCTTTGGCCGGAGAGCGTTGTCGAATGTGACCTTGAGGAGTTTGAGACAGTACCTGTGGAGCCTGTAGTCAACGAGATTGTGTCTTTGGCCAAGATCATGGGACTGGAGGTGGATAACAAAGATATCGATGAGCTTGTGGAAGAGCATAGCCAAGAGCTGACCACCGAAGAGCTTATGGAATTACATTGTGTCTCACAGCAAGAAGTTGTGCAGGAGAGTTTGTCCGAGGAGGAGGAGAAGGTAACAGCAAACCAACAATCTCCTGGAGCAATAAGAGAAATGCTGAATCATGGGAAACTGCTGCATCGTACATTGAAAACCATCACCCTAATAAGGCAGTGGCTATGAGAGCTACTAATTTATTTAATGATGATGCTGTGTCGCATTTCCACCAAATTCTGAAGGGTCGGCAAAAACAAATTTCTCTAGACAGCTTTCTAGTAAAAAAGAATTAGGTATGTATTATAAATTGTAAATTAATTATTTCAAATTTTTATTTCTACAAATCGAATTCTCATTCCAGGTTCGTTCATTCCGCGATAGAAGAGGAAGATGAATCACGCTCCTTAACAATGTGTGTGTGTGCGTGTGTGTGTGTATATATATATATATATATATATATATATATATATATATATATATATATATATATATATATATATATATATATATATATATATATATATATAATTTTCTTTGAATAAACGTTATACAAAATATTTCGAATATATTTTCGGCACGCAACGCATTATCGTATTTTACAATAATTTGTATGGGAAAAACTGTTTCGCTTAACGATTGTTTCGCTTTACGAGTAAGGTTCTGGAACGAATTATGCTCGTTAAGCGAGGTTCCACTGTACCTGGATGGCTTAGCCACATGGTAAGGTCGAGACAACAACACTGAGCTAATCCACGCCTCAAGTTATCGCGTTAGATGACGAAACATGACCGCTCAAGGTTATCGGCATGACACCTTGATGCATGAATTTATGGACGATGCTTGAAAAGGCTGGCATGGAAGACCACGACCTCCAGCATGAGTATGGAGGTGGAGGCAGTAACAGCGGTCTGCCGATGATTTGAGGAGACCGCTTCAACACACACTGTATTCATTACGGATGCTTAGTAAGTGGAGAAAGGAATGTTTCGCGTAGAATGGCCTGCCATGCTTCAGAGGTCACAGATTGTGACACTTGTGTGGATTTTCTGCCCTGGTCATGCGTGAGAGCGGGGAAATGAACAGTACTCTGCCAGTTGGCGTAGGCGTTCATGTCTCTCCACAGATCTCGGTCTTTGGTGTTCTGGATCAAGTCTACTGATGATATTCCTCCATGTCACCGTTTCAAACCATCCAGCATCACTTCTCTTGGTCGGCCTCTCTTCCCCGTGAACTGACGTACGCGCACCAAACAGGAATAAACAGAAAACTGATTATTCAAAAGTATCAAACTGATAGAGAAATCTCAAAAGTAAAGAGAGCAAAGAGGGGGGGGGGGGGG
This sequence comes from Cepaea hortensis, assembly GCA_963921405.1. Taxonomy (NCBI): domain Eukaryota; kingdom Metazoa; phylum Mollusca; class Gastropoda; order Stylommatophora; family Helicidae; genus Cepaea; species Cepaea hortensis. The sequence continues at coordinate 61,545,055 of OY992887.1, forward strand.
GGGTTGTGGCATGTCCCTTCACACAAGCAGAGATGTAAATCTGTGTATTCGCAGTAAAAATGTATTCAACACACAAATATGCGTGCGAGACTTACTTGTGATATGAAAAAGCTTAACAGTTATCTTTCTCTGGTATCACGTAGGAGAAAAAAACAGGATCATCTTGAAATAGCAGGACCATCTTGAAGACTCCACAGCTCATGTCGTATGGTGGTGTATAATCCTCAATATTTACAGTCTAGTGATCACGTAGGGGCACAATTTATTGTTTGTATTATCATATTTCATAACCCTTGATCGGAATTAAGCAGCCATTCCAGTAGTGTAATAAACGATACAGTGAAGTTCCTTTTTTATATTTCATTTAGACTCACAGACTTGCTCAAACTAGTCATGCATATGTCATACGCTGTTAGTTGGTGTTCTGTGTCTTGTCATCGCGCAGAGGACATTAGTGTACCGACATATCGGTTCTTTTATATATATATACTAGCTCACCCGGCCCGGCTTCGCCCATTCCCTGGTGGGAAGCATCTCATTTAATTCATATAAGTAGTCATATAAGTTCTCGTTCCCGTTACCGACTGTCTGTCTGTCTGTCTGTCTGTCTGTCTGTCTGTCTGTCTGTATGTATGTATGTATGTATGTCTTTCTGTCTGTCTTTCTGTCTGTCTGTCTGTCTGACGCGGCCCGGCATCGCCCAACTCCTGGTGTGGAGCATCTCATTTAATTCATATAAGTAGTCATATAAGCTCCCGTTCCCGTTCCCGACTATCTATCTGTCTGTCTGTCTGTCTATATGTCTGTCTGTCTGTCTGTCTGTCTGATCCGGCCCGGCTTCGCCCAGCCCCTGATGGCGAGCATCTTATTTAATTCATATAAGTAGTCATATAAGTTCCCGTTCCCGACTGTCTGTCTGTCTGTCTGTCTGTCTGTCTGTCTGTCTGTCTGTCTGTCCGTCCCTCCCTCTCTGTCTGTCTGTCTGTCTGCCTGTCTGTCTAATCATTTATTGGTTGCAGTTAGAACAACCTTAGATAAACGAAGACCAACTTACAAAAAGCATTAGAAAGAGCACTTGAAAGATCTTTACATCTTCCCCAACAATTAACTTGGGTAAATGGAGCGGCGGCAGCAGCATCAGCAGAAGAAGGAAAAGGAGGAGTAGACAACTGCAGCGAAAAGGTGGGTCTGTCTATCTATCTGACCCGGCGTGGCTTCGCCCAGCTCCTGGCGGGTAGCGTCTCATTAAATTCATACAACAAAAAAAGTAACTTAAAAGAATGTCCTTCCACACACCATCCATTATTTTTAATGAAAACTCTTTCTAATCACCTGCATGACTACAGTAACTTCTTAAGCATAAAAAGATGAGTTACAATGTTATGCATTGTGCATTATTTTTATGAAAACTTTGAAAATGCCTTAAAGATTGTATCATTATTTATTATAACTCATATGCCGGTACATAACTATAGACACAGAGTTTATAAATCTTTGAAAACGATGCCACAATATGACTATAAGGTATACAGAAAAGTTATTCCCCTTGAAATAACTTTTACAGAGTTAGGTCTCCTGAGATAAATGAAATTATAATGAAAAATGAAAAATTAAATAATATTGGGCCTAAGCAGCCGATTTCACACTAAAAAATATGACAGTGGGCTGCGCTGGAATGAAAGGAAGGCGTGTAGAAAAAATTTCATCTCAATCGGATGGGCCGTTCGCGAGCGCATAAAGGACATATGGACATACAGACAGACGGAGATCGCCTTTTATATATAAGATATTGCAATTTAAATAACAGGTTATCTTGCAATTCCTGTGGATTTTTTCCGATCTCGCAGCTGTGTGTGTCTTTATGTTTGTGTGTTAATATGTCTTTCAGCCTGTTCGTATGTGTGCCTATCTGCCTGTGTGTTAGTGAATGTGTGTGTGTGGGCGTGCAAATGTAGTTGTATATATAATAATGCACTGGTTCTTTGATTTACGATAGTTTCATTCACACGGGCTAGCCACACAGCAACACAAATAGTGTCCGTGTATTCATGTGAAATCCCTATACCACGGCCCTAATTCACAGGTGATATATATATATATATATATATATATATATATATATATATATATATATATATATATATATATATATATCTTCTTCTTCTTCTTCTTCAGCGTTCCGAGCCATTGAGGTTCTTTGCTGCAAATACAATCCGTCTCCATTCGTCTCTCTGGTGGACCTTCTCTTGCCAGTCGTTGATTCCAAGTGCTTGTAGGTCTGTACATGTGTTATCTCTCCACCGCCTTCTTGGTCTACCTCGGGGTCTACGGTCATTTATTTCCTGAGTGTAAGCAAGTTTTGTTTCCCTATTATCTTCCATTCTTTCTAATAATATATATATATATATTAGGGACGTTCATTTGAAACCCGTTCCAGTGGCTTTATTACAAAAGCATGAAAGAAACATTAACTGGTGTGGTAGAATTACATAAAGCTCATTTTGAATGAATTATGCACCATATTCACTGCCTTCATTAAGTCTGCATCTGTGTGAAATCGTTGCTCCTTGAATGTTTTTTTTTAGAGATCCGAACAAATGAAAATCACATGGTGAAAAATCAGGACTATAGGCTGGATGTTGCAGCATTTCCCACATCCTCCTTGCTAATGCCTCCTGCACAATCTTTGCGACATGCGGACGAGCATTATCGTGCAACAAAATCACACCGCGAGAAGCATGCCGGGTCGTTTATTCTCGATGGCTTTTTGCAGCTTGTCTAGGTGTTTGCAAGTAGTGGGTAGAGTTGATGTTGACACCAGGTTCTTTAAAGTCGGCCAACAATAGCCCTTCATGGTCAAAAAATGCTCTCAGCATAACCTTACCAGCGGAAACCTGTAACTTGAATTTTTTGGCTTTTGGTGATCCAGTATGCTTCCATTACATGCTCTCTTATTTGCTGCTCGGCTCAAAGTGGTGACACCATGATTCATCGCCTGCCACTATGCGAAAGAGAAATGCATCACCCTCCACTCTGTAACGCAGCAAGTGGTTCAATCACTAACTATCCCATGCGTTCCTCTTTTTGGTGGTCGGTCAACATTCGTGGTACCCACTGTGAACACACCTTCCATTATTGCAGTTTCTTACGAATGACCTTTTGAATTGTCCCAATTGACAATCAAATTCTTTCGCTAGCGAACGTATGCTTCGACAACGGTTCATCTGTACTGCTGCATCAATTTTGGCGATGGTTTTTTTTTTTCTGTTGCAACAATATGCGCTTGACCTGGCCATCGAAGATCTGTCGTGAACTGACGTCCTTTCTGAAACAGTCATGCCCAGTCTGTCACTGTTGTCTTCGACACACATTTGTTACCGTACACTGCCTGCATTCTTCGAGGAATGTCCACTGGTCGACATCCTTCAAATGAAAGAAACTGAATCACCTCTCTTTGAGCTTCTTTGTACGGATTTTGGATCAACCCGGACATTTTCTCACCGGTCAGAAACAGAACCTATGCATCATGGGACGATAAGCACTTGAACTTTTATTCATTGATCAGTACTTATCACATGACTATGACATGATCATGTTCAATGTACGCAATTACACGCGGTGCGGCACGAACGGATTTCAAATGAACGCCCTTTATATATATATATATATATATATATATATATATATATATATATATATATATATATATATATATATATATATATATATATATATATATATATAGCCGGCTCCATGGCCGAGGGGTTAGCAGCTTTCTCCGCTAACCCCGAATACTCTCGTCACGTGACGCGACGAGAATTAGCAGTGGTTCGAATCGCAAAAGTGACTTATGAGAGTATGGAGCCGGTCGCTCAGAAAGTCGTGGCGTGCTATTGAGCGTAATCTAGCCTAGGAATCAACATACAGCTGAAAGATGCTGGTGTTGACCGCAATATCCTGAAACAGGATGGAAACGCGGGGGGGGGGGGGGGGGAACATATATATATATATATATATATATATATATATATATATATATATATATGAGTGTGTCTGTGTCAGCACTGGTCAGAGTGACTTCAGTCATTGGCTTCTTGTTCAGACATCAGTCAATGACAAACTATTCTGCTGCCCTGCATCTCCCATTGGGGCATAGGTCCTCACACAAACTGAACGTCAGATTTCCTAGACAATCAATCTGGGATTGGGGTTGGTCGTAATGTCCTGCAAAGGACACGCAACATTCGATATATTTAACTAGGGCAGGAAACAGCCAGTGAAGTGGTTCAGCCATGTAACTAGGCTACCAACTACAGGCTACAGACCAAATGGAACCAGAAGAAGAGGCCGACCATGTAAACGGTGGACAGAAGGAATAACAGAATATATGGGAATCACGATACCTGAATCCAATATACGGGCACTCTCCCGTTGTTTATGCTTCACCTCGGCAAGGCAAGAGCAACAAGATGAGATGAGATGAGAAGCAATTACATGAGATAGGGCAGAAATCTGTCCTACTAATGAGCGCGTCCACAGAAACTCGTCGACACGACGATAAGAAAGACCTTACATGTGTAAACCACATATAAAGAGCATACTGCAAAAAAAAACAAATTAGTGGTATAAAGATGAGAGCTGTGCGACAGGGGTGTGTAATGTATTGAGACACCTCTCCCTCCCCCCAATCTTAATAGTCCCTACCGTGTGGCGTTGGAGATCGTGTCTGAACAGTTGTCTGTCTCGTGTACTGCCAGTAATTTATGATGCTGATCCTCCATGCCATACATCAAACTGTCCAGCATCGTCTCTCTCGGTCAGCCCATGCCTCTCCTCCGCTTCAACTATTCCCCGCGGCACCCAAGTCTGTCGTCGACACGCGTGTAATGTTCACGGGATTCTGTCATCTATCGCCTTGTGAGCAAGCATCTTTGGCCAGGCTTCTGTGTTTGCAAGTGATGGCGATGTTCTTGTTGGTTTCTACAGCACATATTATGATTTATCCCCCACTGTCTGGCGCAATCAGACAGTATTGGCACATGTAACAATGTGTTCAATATTTATGATGATGAAATTGGAACAGGGAAGAGGATGTCTAGATTACAATAAATCGATCATATAATTGACACGGTGCTCGCCTCAAACCTCGGTGTGCCCCTTCCCCCTACAATTATCATGATTTACTGTCCCTCTAGAAACACGGCTGGTCCTCGAACTCCGCTGGCCATTCGTGAACACGATCAGACGCTGGGTGGACCACTGGGCTCGTCACTTGTCATAGTGAGGGAAAGACTGGCCGCCTCCACCTCCTTGCTCTAGACATGCAATATGTAATGGCACTGTCATATCACAGACACACATCAGGAAACTGCTACAGGGCCCTTGTTTTTCTTTCTGAGGGAACCACATGCCCCGCCCAGAAACATTGTCGTGAACTGTGTGTGCTTGTGAAACATTGTCATAAACTGTGTGTGCTTGTGAAACATTGTCGTGAGCTATGTGTGCTTGTGAAACATTGTCGTGAACTGTGTGTGCTTGTGAAACATTGTCGTGAACTGTGTGTGCTTGTGAAACATTGTCGTGAACTGTGTGTGCTTGTGAAACATTGTCGTGAACTGTGTGTGCTTGTGAAACATTGTCGTGAACTGTGTGTGCTTGTGAAACTAAACAAATAGATGTGACGGGGTGAAGCAGACGGCACTGCTAAAGAATACTTCCTACAGCAGAGTAAATGCATTTAATTTATTTCTGATTGTTCTCACAAAACTTGTCTTTTTGGCATGATGAGATCAGTTGCAGAATAACATTGTACTGGCTAAAATCTTATGGTCGAGACAGGAACACGGAGCTGATCCACGACTCTGGTGATCGAGTGAGATGGCAAAACATGACCGCTCACGCTTAATGGCATGGCATATGATGGATGGATGGATGGCTAAAATCTATTCCTTGCTGTCAATGTCTCCAGATACCTCTGATTGGGACATTTTTCCTGAAGTAATTACATTAATTAACGAGTTGGCCTCAATGCTACGTCAGCGTAATTAGACGCGATAATGGCCAGAAAATGTGCGTTTAAACATTGTTCTCTACATTTATATGGCAATCGGTTACGGTTGATATTTACACATGTGGTGTTACACTGCATTCTGATAACCGGTGTATTTGGAATTAAGAGCATCAACGATGTTATCACAATCTAGACTGGAACGAATGTGATTGACAGGTCTTGGGGCCCGGCTCTTTCTCAAAGGTGATTCACTCCGTCCCCAAAACAGGGTTGGACATTTTTACAAGAAACAACCGAAAGAGATCAGAAACAATAGGTCCCGCAGATAATGGACTTATTGCAAATCTGAACCAGTAATTTCCACCTTGTATGCAGCTCACACCAGAATTCTTTCCAGATATTTAATCTTTACCGCCCACTGAACAGCAAAGCACCGATGGAGAAGAAGAGAGAAGACAACAAGGAGAAGTTGATAATGATGATGATAATGATTAAGGACAATGAGGAATAAGATTAGTGGAGAGGAAGAAGATCGGGAAAATTATCAGAAAGAAGAAGAAAACTTATGGAAGAAGAAGATAAGGAGAAAGAAGGAAGAATAAGAAGATGAAAAAGAGAGATGGAAGAATAAGGAAAGACGAAGACGCGAAGAAATAAGTGTGAAGAAAGCTAGGGCTGTACGTAACGTAACAGGGTACGGAAGTCTGCATTCACCTGACATAACGTAACAGGGTACGGAAGTCTGCATTCACCTAATTTGATTCGAGCTGTTATCTTATTTATTCGGTACTAATTTTAGGGAAGTCATCCATGTTGTGGTCTTTCAATCAATCAATCAGGTGCCGTCTCCACAGTGAAGGTTGGCTGCATTGGGTCTCCAACCCTGTCTATCTCTCGCCTTGACTGCATATTCTGTCTGACTGCTGTTCGTCTATCTTGTGACGTTATCTTCCCATTTGTATCGTTGTCTACCTCTTACTCGCTTGCCTTCAATCTTACCCTCCAGTGTGTTTTTTTTTTTAAATATAAGTTGTGTATTTTGCCGCCTGCCTGGCCGAGGGGTTAGCAGCTTTCTCTGTTAACCCCGAATACTCTCGTGGTCGACGTGAGAATTAGAAGTGGTTCGAGTCGCGCCAGTGACTTATGAGAGTGTGGAGCCGGTCGCTCAGAAGTGGCGTGCTGATGAGCGTAATCTAGCCTAGGAATCAACATACAGCTGAAAGATGCTGGTGTTGACCGCAATATCCTGAAACAGGATGGAAACGCGAAAACAAAATTTATGTCTTTTAACGTGACCGAAATATTTCACTGGATTCTTTTCTAATTCTTGCATCAACTCTCGTTTCATTCCCAGTTTGTTTTTTAGAACTCCTGTATTTGATTATATTTGTTTCGATAAAATACGACATATTCCTCTGTATATCCACATCTTCGAGACCTCTATTCGACTTTCTAATTGCTTGTTCATTGTCCAAGCTTCCGCACCATTTAGTTAGTTAGTTAGTTAGTTAGTTAGTTAGTTAGTCTTTCCTCTTGAGCCTAAGTCGCCACATAGGGCAGAAGGAATGGCTCCCCATGTCTGGCGGTTCGCTGCTACCTGTTGTAGATCTTGGATGTTCACTTGGCCGTTGAATGAGCCTTCTCTGATGATGGTTCTACGCAGGATCTCTCTTGGTCTTCCCCGTTTTGCGCCATTTAGTAGTGTTAAGTAAATATAACATTTGACAATTCTCATTTTAATGCGTTGTTAATCTCTCTAGATGTAAATACTGATTTCATGTTGCTAAAAACATGTCCTATTATCTTTTTTATTTCTGTTTCACTTCTGCCATCATCTGTTATTACATGTCCAAGATAGGACAAACGTACTACTTGTTCTAGTATCTCCCCGTTTCCTGTGATGTTCATTTGATGGCCTCTCCTTTCCACTGCTAATTATCATAGTTTTCGTTTTAATTGTTTTTCTTAATATATATTATCTAAGCCACATTCTGCACTACGTCTGTTTACTTGTTCCACTAAGGTGTATAACGCTTGCTCGCTTTCTGCTTGTTGATTCATTGATTGATTGATTTAGGAATCGACATCACAGCATTCGGGACATTCCCATACGTGCTCCGTCCCCATCCTCAGCAGCCAGTGAAGAGTTCCAACACTAATAGTACCAGTAGCAATCTGATTATATGTCCGTCTCGCCTTTCCTCTGAGCGTTGAGCGTCGGCCAGATCCCCTCGTCACTCCTCGCTGTCTCATTCTTGCCAGACCATGGTAATCCATTTGCTCCTCTGAGGTGTGCACGTGCTCCCACAAGGCCGCAACCACGTCTGCCTTGTCATGTATCAATACTCCACCAAGTTCTGCAGAGCCAGCCAATCTGTCCGCCTGTTCATTTCCCAGCACACCGGCATGCCCCGGAGAAAAGATCCAGGCGATGCTTCTCACCCATGACCTCCGAAGCGAAGCAAGCCACTCCGCACGAAGCCTGCCCGTCCTCACCCTCGTCAGCATGCTTTCTGAGTCAGTTACAATCACGATGTGTGTGTGTATCGTATTCTCCATCCAGCGGAGAGCCGCAGTGACCGCCTCCACCTCCATTCTTAAGCTGGATGTTGTGGTATCATATGCCAGGCTCTCCTGCCCCAAAGCTTTCTGCTGCTTGTAACACTCTTTAGTCAACACACGTCAGATTGTTTATGATTCTTCCATTAATGGTATGTCCAGGCAGTTCGACATGCTTAAACATTCTTTCTGTGTATACGTTAAAGAGGCTGTGGGCAGGTATGCATCCCTGCCGCAGTCCTCCTGTTATTTTGTATGAGCGATGAGAAAATATTTCAATATCTAATTGTCGCCACTCGCTCCTACAGTACATAAATAAACACAATTTATTGTTTGGCTCTCATAGTAGGAGAAGAAGGAAGTAGAGATTAGAGGAGGCACTAGACAACATGAAATTTGAAAGTTATAGTTACCGACCGGGATTCGAACCTGTCACCTCCAATGACGACAGCGCCTCTCTGCAGGAACAGGTGTACTTCGACGCATGACCAAAGAAGTGTCTTCATTAGTCATGTCTATCATACAGGTGAACCTACAACTATGGAATACGGACAAAATTCGTATCAAACCATTGAGATAGCACTACACAACGTAACAGGCGACGGAAGTCTTCATTCAAGTCATTTGATTTGAACTGGTATCTTACATAGCCGGTACGAACTAGTTCCTAGTACAGGTTACAAATAAGTCTGATGTCCTTTCCGTCTGCGCCTATATTATAAAGGCATGTCATTAATCTTTCATGTAGTCAAAAGCTTTCTTGTAGTCTATAAAACATACATATTTATTTTTCTGAACTGCTATATATTTTTCAATCAGTATTCTCAAACAGCCGGCCTCCCTGGGCTAGGGGTTACACGACTTTCTCCGTAATTCCGTATACTCTCGTGAGTAACGTGACGTTGCGCGAGAATCGGTAGCGGTTCTCTCCAAGTCGGTAACTTAATGGGTATGTGAGCCGGTCGCTCAGAAAGCAATGGCAAACTACTGAGCGTAATCTTGCCAAGAAATCAACAATCAGCTGAAAGATGCTGATGTTGACAGCCATGTCCTGTGAAAGGATATGCGAACCACACCACACAAAAATAATCTCAAACAGATTATGGCTTCTCTGGTATTCTTCAGTTACTTCCTAATCTATTTTATGTTTAATTATTTCTTATGTGACCTTGAGGAGTTCATAAAGCTAATAGTTCTGTATTCCTCACAATCAACATCTCTAGACTTCTTGGACAGTGTGATGAATATATATATATATATATATATATATATATATATATATATATATATATATATATATATATATATATATATATAATGTGTGTGTGTGTGTGTGTGTGTGTGTGTGTGTGTGTGTGTGTGTGTGTGTGTGTGTGTGTGTGTGTGTGTGTGTGTGTGTGAAAAAAGAGTGAAAAGGAAAGGGAAGACTAAGTTTCCTTTGCTACGGTACTAAGGGGAGAAGAATGCAACCCTGACTGCGTTAGGACCAAAGAAGAAAAGGAGCAAAAAGAGAGAGAACACCACACCGCCACTGCTTACAAGAAAAGGGATAGTAATTAGTTAAAAGATTCGAGATTCTGGGACAGGGACCTCAACTATGACTGATATTCAGGAAGGAACTATCATTTTGAAACCCAGACAGTGAATTAAGGTGTTAGATTATTGTAGATAGTGAGTATGAACTAAAATTGACTAAACAAACAAATCAAGATCAATACAAAAATAGCTCTTTATTGGTAATCTTTCAGGGACAACTGATGCTCATATACATCGAAGCATAAACCCCAATACATCCATTGAAGTGCAATAACAGATACTGCATACAACTGCAGATACCAAACAACAACAGTGGGTAGTCCCCAGCCAATCACAAGCATATAAGGCAATAGGGTATACCAAGTACCACAACACAGATGCTCCAAACAATAGAGGAGTAAAATGACCAAATAAAGCACTTTGACACAGACAATAATAAGACACTTACAAAAACATAGGTTAAACACCAGTATACACTTGAGTTACAACACTACTAGACACTAACAAGCACTAACAACACTAGCAAACGCCCAAGAGAGCTCTGACACTACAGTCAGCTACTCCTGTAAGATAGACAACAATATATGATTATATGCTCCAAACAATCAGTTAAAACATGCATACATTATAGATGTCCATATTTCTACATTCTCCTTCTTCGTGGTGACTACATCTCTAATTGTAAGGTGTAATATTCACCATTGTATACCACTGTTATGATACCATGCCTGATGTTGTTGGCACCAATTGTCCTTTGTTGCTTCATTCTCAGACTGTTCTACCTTCTCATGTAGCACAGCATTCACTTACATAATGCCTTCAATTCAGTAGAGCTATCACATACAGATCCCAACTATACCAGAGATGAAGGATTGGATTTATCTGGTCCAGCTGTAACCATATTTAACTATGAAGTGCACCAGGCACACATACAGAGTGGAATTACAATATTTGTATAATGTGGAAATATAACACTCGCATATAGGGGAGATACAATACTCAAAGAAAGTTAAAAATAAACTTGCATATCAAGTGGAAGTACAATACTCATATGTCAAAGTGCACCACTCATATGAGACAGAATGAAAGTGCAACAAAGTCCATGGTTGGATAAAGAATATCAACAATAATGTGACACAATAGTTTAGCATCTCATATCATTACAAACAAGTAACCAACGATTGATGTTTAAGGCCAAACACAATCTGTGTACTACACTTTGTTACTGGACAACAAATGTATAGCTATCTTCTCTGTTCCCCATTCCTTCTACGGTACACCGGTTATAAATCCGCCTTTACTACGCTTCATGTTGCATAACCAATACATATAAACATCTTTGCGAAAGGTGATACATAGCATTAAACCACACGCTTTCCCTGACACGACAAGTGTCATGTTTAACTGCATAGAAACCTCAGTCCGAAGATTCCGCTATTAGTCTGATACACCTATACAAACACCACTGTAATCTTGACTTTAGGTCTGATGTCAAACTCCAACAATTGATAAATAAATTCCTTTATTATGTAACCATTTTTTAAATCTGCCAAATGGTAACTAATTAACTAAATGGTATGCAATTTTAATATTCAAGCACACTGCAGCGATTCATTCATGATATCATAGTTAGTTGTGTACTTACTAAGCACATATATAATTTTAGTTCTTCTCCTCTGTTGCTACACACATATCTTAACCACGTGTCCATTTAGCCACTAACACATCATTGCCACAGAATAATGCTGTAGCCGTATCTTCCTACTGTGTGCGTGCGTGCGTGCGTGCGTGTGTGTGTGTTTGTGTGTGTGTGTGTGTGTGCGCGCGCGCGCACATGATCATTCAATTTTCCATACTCACTATTGCTTAGGAGTGATCATTCCCAACCAAAAAAAATATTCAATCTTGTGCCAACATGACAAGCATGACACCGTATGATATGACTTCAGTCTCTACAATATTTAATGATAACTAATGGCATATACTTTACATTTCACATCCTACATTCCTGTCATCTACTACAATATCAGTCACACTGCTTAGTTGATTTTAATTATCAGAAAGAACTGAATTTATTATATCAACACTTCACAATACCTTCCTGATTGCTTATATCTCTGTGTATTAGCCTGTTATATCTTATTTACGTACAGCTTCGGTGACACTAAATTAATCTGTAGAGCAGCCCATTTTAGTAATATTTATTTATACTATTCATATAAATCGCTATATTATTCATCCACACAATTTCTAATTGTTTTATGTGTCCATGTAACGTTCACCACACAGGCAGTTTCGAGTTGGTATCCTGGATGCAGCCCTATAATCTAGTAAACTTCATTATATTATTCACTTTAAACTTACAGTTCTGTGCACTAAAGACTGCCAACAGATCACAATCAGGGAAGGCTTCCCACATCCCAATACTTCAAAACAGGGCTAGACTCCAGCAGTCAGGTGGACAGGCCACAAGATTATTTACTTCACCGCGTTCGCCTTCATTGTTCAGCAAGACACAAAGGGTTTAAAAATAGCCTTTGTCTAACTGTTTTCCTGTGGCTTCCAGATATTTATTTTAACAGGCCAAATCTATAAAGATGTCCAGATTTGGTACTGTTTCATATATATATATATATATATATATATATATATATATATATATATATATATATATATATATATATATATATATATATGTGTGTGTGTGTGTGTGTGTGTGTGTGTGTGTGTGTGTGTGTGTGTGTGCGTGCGTGCGTGCGTGCGTGTGTGTAAAATGCGCCTGGCCCTGCAGCTAGCCTCTCCCTGGAGGGGTGAAGAGCGAAAATTAGTAACCTGCCGATGACCCGCAGACTACACAAGTCAACCCCCACCTCCACGTGGTGCAGACCGGGCAACCATGACCGCGAGGTCATGGGCTAACGGGGCTATGGCTCGCCATAGGGGATGGACTCCCTGTGGTCAGATTAGTGTCCTAAACCTGCGACTGGCCTAGCAAGCCGGCAGGGGATTTTCATACTGCTCATAGAAAAACTAAGAAGTATAAACGGACTCACCCAAACGGCTATCGACCCGGCAATGTTAATGGACTACGAGATAGATCAGCGATTCAAAAAATAGGCACAATGAACGTCTGTGGTTTCAATAGTAAAGAAGAAGAGCTTATAGAAACAATGGACGAGAGGAAAATTGGAGTGATGGGAATAGCGGACACCAGAACAAAGGGGAAAGGATGCAAGGAGCTCCACGTTTGTTTACTCTGGAGTAGACCAGCAAGAAAGGGCAAGACACGGTGTGGGAGTAGTCATCGAACCATGATAAGCAAGAGGAATACTAAAATAAAATATATATCAGAAAGAATCATAACAGACAGAATAAAAGAACAAACAATTACAACATATGTACAAATATACGCACCATGTAATGCAAACAATAATGAGCAAGAATGCGAGGACTTCTACGAAGACATACATGACGTGCTAAATAAAATAGATAAGCAGGACAACATCATAGTTATGGGAGATTTCAATGCACGACTAGGACGTAACAGAGTGGGCATAGAAAAACATCTGGGAGCATTTGGAGATCAGCCAAATGAAAGGAATGGTAACGGAAATAGATTGATAGTGCTTTGCAGCCAACACGACCTCTATATAACAAACACATTCTATAAACATAAAGATTCATAAGTATACACCTGGTATAAATGGAACGATCTAGATACTAAAAGCCAAATTGATTTTATATTAACAAGAAATAACAGAAAGAGAAATATATTAGATGCAAGGGCAGTGCTCAATTTCAGTATAAACACAGATCATAAAGCAGTCTTTGCCACAATAAGAACCACCAGAAGAAGAAAACAAAGAGCAGGAAAATACATGCCATGCGAATCAGTAAACTTAAAGACGAGGCAGTAAGGGAAAATTATGAGAAAGAACTAACTGAACTCTTTGTAAAATTACCTACAGAAAGAAAAACAGTGGAAGAAGAATGGGAGATGTTCAAATCAAGCATTTTAAATACAGCAATAATAACATGTGGAACCACGAAAAAACGCAAAACACGGATAACGAAAATAACAAGTTGGTGGAACGCAGAAGTAAAGAAAGCGGTAAAAGAAAAAAAGGAAAAATATAAACAGTGGTTGAAGAGCAAACAGGAATGTGATCACAACAGAAATGAGATTCCTGAGAATACTCAATGTATCACACAAGATCAGAAATTGAGAAATCAGGACTAAAGTGGAGGTTATAGCTGCGCTAGATTTTATTAAAAGGCAGCAAGTCAAATGGTTTGGCCATGCAAGTAGGTTACCAACTAATAGCATATCACAACAAGCAATGCTGTAAGACCAAATGGAAGCAGAGGAAGAGGCCGACCACGTAAACGTTGGCCGCTGGGAATAACAGAGTCCATGCGAATATCGATACATGAAGCCCATAAGCGGGCACTCTCCCGCTGTTTATACTTCACCTCGACACCATAAGGTACAAGAGGAACATGATGAGATTAGATGACATGAGATGAATAACATGTATATTCGAAGGCATTTATGCGCTGTTCAACTTGTTTAGTAAGTGTCCAGGTCTCACAGGCGTTTGTTGCAATGGGTAAGATGCATGCTCTTAAACATCCAATTTTTGTAGTTCTATCTGCCACTCTCCAGAATTTATTCAGTTGTGTTAGTCTTTGAAGAGCAAAAGATATTCGTCTTTTAATTTCTTTCATTGTGTCACCATTGTTGATAATCGATGACCCAAGATATTCGAAATTTTCAACCGCCTCTCATTTTTCCTCAGTAATTATATTTATATAATTATGTGCTATTATCAATGATAAAGTTGCATATAGATTTTATCATTTCCGTTGTTATCTTGTCATGACGTGAAGCCGTTCCTTGTTTCATCGTTGTAATAGCCTTCTCGACTTCAGCCATTAATATGTTTGATCCATCTTGAGTTGTATACAGTGTCGGTTTATTGAACCTGCTGTCCCAGAACAAATCTTCTGTGTATTCTGTCCATATTTTTATTATATTGGTATGTTCTGTAATAATTTCTCCATCTTTTCCTCTAATACAATCGCTTCTTGTTATATTCTTTTTTTTTCTGTTTTGTTAATTTTTTTTTATAGTTTAATGCAATCCTTTTGAGTTGTGTTTTATTTCTAAATCGTCTATTTCTTAACATTTTATCTTAACCAATGCTTATATGGCAGCTCTGCACACGTGACTTATTTCTCTGCCTATTAATTTACATTCTGGGTTTCTTTTTTTTTTTTTTTTTTTTTTGAGTCATTTTGCTCAAGATTTCATACTTTTTCCACAATTGCTTTTTTTTTTTTCTTATATACTAGTTTATACACATTTAAATCATGTATTAATTTTCTCATCAGGATTTCCATGTCGGTATTGTACCATGCTTTCAACAATTAGCCTATCATATTTATTTTATACTTCGACTAGATATGGCTGACTTTATGTCTGGTTGTTTCAATGCTGATATATCTATTTGAGGCGTTCTCGATGTCCTTATTCCTGAGTTGTTACGTTTTATTTGTAATTTTATAAATACAGGTTTGTGATCAGAGATGATATCAGCACCAGAATTTGTTTTGGCATTTTTAATATTGTTTTTATATCTATTCTTAATCATCTCCAGGACTTTCCCACAGTTTCTTTGGGTAATGTTGGAAAGACGTGTTACAAATAATATGGTTCCCTTCACAAAACTGTATCAGCCGGTCTCCTCTGTCGTTTCTTGTTCCCATACCATGTTGACCTATTATCTGCTTATATGTATTTTTCTAACCTTTGCGTTCATGTCTCCCATGACAATTAGGACCTCTGATGATTATACAACTGTCAGTGTTTGTTGTAGGTCTTCATAATATTCTTCTAGCTGTTCATCGATATAATCGGTTGCTAGGGTATATGTCTGTAGAATGATTTAATATGCCTTAATTTCGAATGTATCATTCTATCTTTATGAGCTCAGATTTCACTAACAACTTTCTCTAAATTTCTTTCTATTAAAATTCCCACTCCTTGCTCGTATAAAATAACATCACAGCAAACAAAAAACAGCAATACATAACTAGTTAAACTGGAGTGTGATGCTTTGAAACACACAGTAAATTCCTCTGTGTGTCTGTCTGTCAGTCAGTCAGTCGTTGGATTACACATCATTTTAATTTGCTAAGTACTCTCTTTTGTTATTCTTATTTATTTATATCATATTTTACTTGTTCGTTGATAAAGATTTTGGTTGACATGTTTTCCTGTATCTGTGTATCTTCCACTGTGTGTGTGTGTTTGTGTGTGTGTGCGCGCGCGCTCGCGACATGTCCTTTTGGACTAGGGGTCTAACCAAGGAATCTGTTTCTACATCTACATTCTCCGTGTTCTTTCATTGACAAAGATTTCTAGGCATCTATACAGAATGTAGTATGCCGCTTTCCTTCTTTGCAATGATGATAATGGTCGATGGCCGTAGCCATTGTCTCCGTGAAGAAGTCGTTTGCTTCCCATCAGAAACAGAATGCCTGTTCCACATGACTATGGTCGGCGATGTCCAGATATTCCAGCTTGCTCAAGTCTGTTCCGTGGGGGATAGCGCACTAAAGAATTGACTTCTCCTTTAGTTAGTTAGTTAGTTAGTTAGTCGCAGTTCCAACTTCACAGCAACGGGTCGTCCCCATTATGCTCCGTTCCTGTGCCAGTGAGTATCACACAAAATGCTCCCCCTGCCCAATGTGAAAAGTGAAAAAGACAATAGTCTCGACAAACAACAGCCCGCACAGATACACTGTGCATAATGCCGCCGCCATAATGTCAACACAATAGTCCCCCACAAAACACCCAGTTCATTTCTGATGGAATCGGCAGTCATTTTCCCATCTGGATGTTTCCTAGATGTTCATATACACAGTCGACGAAATACAGTTCATCGTCGATGGTAGTGGCAGTCAACCAGAAGCCCAGCAGCCACGCATTTCTGCATAAGGCAAAAACCGGTCAACTCTGGGACATAGCCATCTGCCATCGTTCCGAACATGCAGTCTTCTTCTTCTTCTTCTTCAGCTTTCCGAGCCATTGAGGTTCTTTGCTGCAAATACAATCCCTCACATTCAAAAAAACCTCGGGAAGATTCAAAAGCATTTCACATGAAACTCACAGCTCACAGTGTCGCGCCACGCACTCACTCAGTAGCAGGGCGACGGAACCATCAAGCCTCCTTAGTCGCCTCTTATATAGATAATTTGATAGAGAATACTCCTGCCTTTCAAAGTTAGTCTAGTTTCTTTTCTTACTTCTCTTTTAACGAGTAAAGGGTGAATAAAATATCCATTTGTTATATTTTTGTTGTACCCGTTAATGGGCTATATATAATGACTCTCTATGATTTTAGGTATTCGTATTGCTGAATATATGGTAATTTCAAGAGGAGGAACGGCTAAATAATCTGGCCACATACAAATATGACCATTAAAAGAACGGAAACATACAAATACCTGGGTACAATCTTCAACTGTTCCAACATAATAAGGGAAGAAATACAAGCTAGAATCAATTCTGAAAATAAGATATACTATGCACTACAACATCTGCTAAATTCAAATGCGCTATCTCGTAACACCAAAATCACAATATACAAAACACTGATCAGACCAGTTGTGCTGTATGGTTATGAAACATGGAGTACAACTAAAGGAGACGAAGCCTTGTTACAAACGTTTGAGAACAAAGTCTTAAGACGCATCTTTGGGCCCATTAGGGATACACAAAGTGGAGAGTGGAAAAGAAGAAGCAACAAAGACATTTATTATCTGTTTAAGTCCCCGCTAATCACTGGTATCATGACGGCTAATAGACTGCAATGGCTGGGGCATATAGAAAGAATGGAAGATAATAGGGAAACAAAACTCGCTTACACTCAGGAAATAAATGACCGTAGACCCCGAGGTAGATCAAGAAGACGGTGGAGAGATAATATACAGACAGACCTACAAGCACTTGGAATCAGCGACTGGCAAGAGAAGGTCAACCAGAGAGACGAATGGAGACGGCTTGTATCTGCAGCAAAGAACCTCAATGGCTCGGAATGCTGAAGAAGAAGAAGAAGAAGAAGAAGAAGAAGAAGAAGAAGAAGAAGAAGAAGAAGAAGAAGAAGAAGAAGAAGAAGAAGAAGAAGAAGAAGAAGAAGAAGAAGAAGAAGAAGAAGAAGAAGAAGAAGAAGAAGAAGAAGATTCTTATTGCTACTGTATAGGGTAATATAGCCTGTGTATGTTTTGGTGGTGTTACTACCAACTGTGTCTGTGATGCGACTAATATTCTAGTGTGACTTATGTCTGGCAATGATACTGATAGATGTGTCACAATCTGGGGTAATCTCGTGGAAGATACTGTCTGGGACGGTCTTCTAGATGTTGTACAATATCGATCAACAAGTTGTATGTTATGACTATTCTAGACACCCAGCAGTAATTCTGACAGTGTTGACTATGACAACTATAGACAAGGAACACACCAGCATGTATTTTAGATTTGTACAACAGAAATAGCAATTTAAGGAAACAGGAAAAAAACCTACCACACGCCACTTCAAGAGCTAAATATCTAAGAGGGTTGGCTATTAAAGACGATAAAACAAAGAAAGGGGATACATTTTGGTCACTTGAAACGTCATGACAGTTTGGAGAGAACAATAATGAAGGAGTATATGCCTGGGAAGAGAGGAAGAGGAAGGCCAAAGAGAAGATGGGTGCAGGATGTGGCGGATGATCTCCAGATGGGTGTATCGGCCGCGGGACATCTTGCTTATGATCGAAAGGTTTTCTGGAAGGTTGTTATGGGAGCGAGGTTCTGCCAAGGACATGCTACTGAATGAATGAATGAATGAATGAATGAACGCGCCTTGAGACATACCGGATATATGGTGCTAGCCATATGTTTTATAGACCAATCAGCAATGGCTTGCTATGGTCAAGATCACATCGGCCGCTGTTACTTCCAATGGCGTGTCTCGATGACCATGTTAGACTGGGTTGCCCTGCAAGCCCAGGCCAATGTAAGACTCCACGTGGCTAAGGGTTTCGAACACACGACCAGCGGGCCGCGAGGCAAGCGTGCCAGCTATGGAGCTGCCGCAGCTGTCGGTAGCCATGCAGGCTAAAAATCATGTCCTGGCTAGTAGTCATCAGCTGAGAAACCGGTTGACCTGTTCAGTTTGATTTGGAATCAGCAGTGAATCCCACAAGGCTTCGAGGATTCATCCACTGTCCATCTAGATCAGAGAAAGAGAACGATCAAATCTGTGATAACCAGAGGAGAATCTTTCTACTTCTACGCTGCAAGCAAGATACTTGCAAGAAGTCTCCTAGATCGACTCACGAATCCCAGATGTAGAAATGGACTAGGAACTGTTGGCGTGATCTTTGCAGCAACTCATCTTCCAAACAACAAGAGTCAATGGCAGCATGTCTTCACCTCCATACCACGTCTCTTTATCTTACCACAGCTTTTGTCTTACTTCGCTACGGGGGTTTGTTGTAATTAGAGTGGCCTTGATCTTCATGATAAACTTACCGACTCAGAATGAGAGGCTTGGACGTTAGAATTGATGGGCCAGATACGAGAGACACATCGGGAGAATGCGGGGCCTCGTCAACGCCCACAGAACTGGAACTACCAGCCGCGGACGCTGATACGTATGGTGTGGCAGGATTTGAGCACCTGTGGAGTGCAAGGATGATACCTGGCGAGCTTGAGTCAGGCAACCGACTTCCATGTGCACCTGACTAAAGCAGTATAAAGACACCGGGAGAAGCATCAGTGAAGAACCGGGGTATAGACCTTGAAGGCTGGAATAGCATCGTTGCGTAGTCTAATGTCTGCCGGCACGACCACTCTGGAACAATGTAGGATCAGCGAAGCTACACTGATGTGTGCCATATTAAAATTCTCGCTAGGCCACAGACAGTTGGACAACAGAAAGTCCTGCACGGCATACTATTAGTAATTACAGTCTTATACTGCCTATAGTACCTTGCGGTGTAGGACAGGAGATCTTCAGCCTAAGGAATTCAGGCCTCCTGGCCTGACTAGTGCAGTCGCCGCGAACTGTGCAGGTTAGAGGCATACTATTACGACTGTGGGATAGTTCTTACATTAAATTATTGCCTACTTTATCTTACAAGGTAATATAAATTAACATTTGTTTTGCGTATCAGTAACTCAATGGCTCGGAACGCTGAAGAAGAAGAAGAAGAAGAAGATCAGTAACTACGTATTTTAAGTTATGCGTGTATTTATATCATAATTGGTGAAGTAATGTGATATATAAAATAGAATTTTGAAATGATCATTAACGTATGACTGAAAGTATATAGTTATTATCCATATGACACCCCCCCCCCCCCCCAACCAAAAAAAAACTATTTCAGTAGTAGCATCACATTTGAGGTGCTTGTCCGTGTGTGCATATTGCCGTAGAACTTATGTTTACCTTTGTGGAGCTCAAGTCTATTCTGAGACCAAGGATTGTGACTTCCGCAGTCGTGTCCAGCAGTCATCCTGCAATTGAACAGTTGATTTTCTAATTGATTCTATTGGATTTGTCTGTTGATAATATGTAACTTGAATATCTGGTTGTTGTGTCCTGGCGCCTTCTTTGGCCAGTGTGTCCAATTACATTTCCTGGCAGCGATAAATGGGCTCTGCTGAAGCCAAGCTTGTGACAGAATACAATCACTAAATATGATGCAGAAGCTCGACGGTTGGAAAAACACGCACAGAAGTATTCATCAAATGGACAAATATATATATATCCATCCATCATGTGCCATGCCGATAAGCGTGGGCGGTCATGTTTTGCCATCTCACTCGATCACCAGAGTCGTGGATCAGCTCCGTGTTCCTGTCTCAACCATACCATATTGCCAAGCCATCCAGGTATTTACTTCTCGGTCTTTCCCTTGGTCTTTTCCCTTCGATCTTGCCAGTTGTCACCAAGTTCTCCAATTCATTTCTTCTCATAACATGCCCAAAACATTTTGACTGTCTACGTCTAATGTCTCTAATCAGTTTATGATCTTCATTTGTTTCTTGAAGGACTTGTTCATTCGTTTTTCTGTCTGTCCGTGGTATTCTTTGCATTTTCCTCAGAAACCACATTTCCACAGCCATCAAGTGTTTTTCAGCTTGACTGCTCATTGTCCACGCTTCATATCCATACAAAAGTATAGGTTCTATGTAGCACTTCAACACTATTTTGTTTTCGTTTCAACTGATATCTTTTTATTCTTCAGTATGTTTTTCATCTTGCAAAAGGCTACCTTCGCAACGGCAATTCTTGTTCTAATCTCTTCAAGGCATCTCCCATCAGATATTATGACTGTTCTGAGATGTCTGTACCAATTCACTTGCTTAAGAATATACCCATTTACTCGTATATCACATTGTGATATTTCCTTCTTCCCAGTGACGACCATAATCTGTGTCTTCTTACTGTTCAATTCTAACCCTAGTTGTTCACTGTGTGCAACAACCGCATCTACTAAATTCTGCAGGTCCTGTTTGTTGTCTGCAATCAGAACTGTATCATCTGCACATCTAATGTTATTGATGTACCGTCCCCCAATGTTGATTCCTTCTATATCTTCTATATTTCTGAAAATATTTTCACTGCGCAGGGAAAACAGATCTGGAGACATTATACATCCCTGTCTCTCGCCTCTCTTAATAGGTTGATATTGACCTACATCGTTATCACTTCTGATGGCAGCTTGTTGTTTCCAATATATGTTTTTTACAAGTCCAAGGTCTTTTCCATCAATTTGTAGATCTGCACGCATCTTTATCATGTTGACATGTCTCACTTTATCGAAAGCCTTTGTGTAGTCAATAAAGCAAAGATATAGATCTTTGTTTACTTCTATAGAAGGTCCATTTACTGTTCTCAGTATACTCACAGCATTTACTGTACCCTTGCCTTCTTCAAACCCACATTGTTCTTCTCCTATTTCGGGTTGTATTTTCTTCCTAACTCTTTGCATGATAATCCTCAGCAAAATCTTCGTGGTGTGGCTCATTATACTAATTGTTCGATGTTGATCAGATTCCAAGGTTCCTGATTTCTTCGGGATTGCAATAAATATAATATTACATAATTCAGGAGGTATATCTCCAGTATCGTATATTGCGTCAGCAGTCTGGTGACTTGGTCTATTCCATATTCTTCTAAGACATTGATCATTTCTATTGTGATGGTATCTATACCCGGGGTCTTGCCAGTTTTCATATGGTTAAGAGCATTCTGAACTTCCATCTGCAAAATTGATGGTCCTTCATTATAATTCCGATGATCATATTATCCTTCTCTTGTATCACCATAAAGGTGTTTCACATAATCTGACCACGCATGTAAAATCTGATCTTTTTCTATTATCATTTTGCCATCTTTGATTTTTAGGCAACCCGTTGATGTGTGTGTTATTTTGTAAGTGATGTCATTTATTCTTTTATGCATTAATCTGGTATTCCGGGTGTTGTGTTGGTTTTCAATTTCCTTGCAACTTTCCTCAAATCATGTTTCTTTTGCCTTTTTGTATAGCTTCCTAATTTTCCTGTGAATCTCTTCATATTTTTCTTTGTTATTTTTGTTATTTCTTCTTATTTCCATGAGTTTTAAGAAGTCTTCCGTCATCCATTTCTTGCGTCCTATTATCTTTATTTTTGGGATGGTTATTTCTGCAGCTTGGTTGACTGATTTCTTTAATATTTCCCATTAGTCACTGACGTCTTGAAATAATATTTCCATGTCGGACAATGCATTGAATCTGCTCTTTACCTCTACGTTGAATTTATCTTTTATCCCCTCACTCTTCAGTGCCTGTAAATCAAATTTTATGTGTCTTGATGTATATTTGACTTTCTTTAATTTTATATGTAAAGTGTTTAAGATTAATCTATGTTCGCTGTAGCAGTCTGCGCTTGGTATAGTTTTTGAGACTTTAAAGGCATTTCGAAATCTTCTGTTGATGAGAATGTAATCACTCTGCTTCCTTATCTTATGATTAGGACTCCTCCATATTATATATATATATATATATATATATATATATATATATATATATATATATATATATATATATATATATATATATAAACGAACAACACAAATTAGTACCTTCCTGAACGGTGTCCAGTCCACGAGACCGATAACTGAAAGAAACTACAAATTAATGCTGCCCTGAACGTGTCTAACTAATCCAGCAGACTGGGAACTGAAATAAATCACAAATTAGTTCTGCCTTGAACGTGACTAATCCAAGAGGTTGAAAACTTAAAATGGCTTCCAGTCTCCTGGATTGGACACCGTTCAGAGAAGTGTCTATCTATCTATCTATCTATCTATCTATCTATCTATCTATCTATCTATCTATCTATCTATCTATCTATCTATCTATCTATCTATCTGTCTGTCTGTCTGTCTGTCTGTCTGTCTGTCTGTCTGTCTGTCTGTCTGTATCTGTCTGTCTGTCTATATCTGTCTGTCTGTCTGTCCGTCCGTCCGTCCGTCCGTCCGTCAGCCCGCCCGTCTATCTATCTATCTATCTATCTATCTGTCTGTCTGTCTGTCTGTCTGTCTGTCTGTCTGTCGCTTGAAATATGTCTATAACTGTAATGTTGTCTCTTGTACGAATTTAACTCTTTCTTTAGTTCACTTAGCGGTCCATAGAGTTTATCTTCCACTGTCGTCTCTATAGGTCAGAAGATTTGCCTAGATAATGTTATATGTTGGCAGTCTTGGAGTATGTGCTCTGCTGTCTGCGACGCCAATCCACATGTGCTCATGGCTGATTCACCAATCTTGAATTGTGTATACATGTGGTTGTGCAATCTATTTTGTCCTGTTCTGAGGTGCAGAATAATGACTTCTTTTGGTCTGTCTATAACGTGGTAGTCATCTTGAGCAGGTTTTGGTGGCTGTCTGACTGATTTGATCATTCTTTTCTTTTGGTGGTATGTAACGGGCACATCAGGCTGTTCTTCTTTTGCTCCTTCCTCAGCCAATCGATTAGCTCTGTTGTTTCCGGCTTTATTGAATGGTTTAGCTATTAATATGATGAATAATGGATCTGTCCTAATGTTCCTTTTTTCAGATTCTACAAAGTTGTTTCTCTTTAGTCTTCCTCTATAAAGACCATTACCAATCAGGTACATGGAGTGGTCTGTCAGTCGTTTAAAATGCTGTGCTTGTTGCTGTGCTCTGCTATCTCTTCTGTCTTGCATAGGTTGTTGACATGTGATCATTTCCAATTTATGAATAGATGCAGTTTTCATGTCTTCATCTATGATCCGCATTCCTTGATTAAGGTGATATTTAACTGTTGTTGCCTAAGCTGCAATACCTTATTCAAATACGGACCTAACTTGTCCAATGTATAGCCCCAAGAGAACTGTCTCATCTGCTCCCTATGTTGTCTTAGCAAGATTTTTCATGATCGCCATTGCCTTTCTCTTATTTGGGTTGTCTCAACCTGTGTTTTCCATATTAGACGTCGATCAAGGGTAACGCCTGTGTATTTTGGGCGTTCTTCCTAAAGCACTATTTTTCCGTTCAGCACTAGCTCAATTTTCTGTAATTTTTCTGAGATGGAGAAAACTGTGCATGTTCTTTCTCCTCATTGATCTTCACTAGCTATGTCTTTGACTATACCGCTAGCATTAATATGGCTTTCTGCATAATGTTGTTAGCTTTATTAATATATCTTTAAGAGCTCCACATGGCTGCACAGATGGAGGTGTGTGTTTTGATAGGGTCATTTTCTGCGATGTTGGGAAAAGTATTGGTGAAAGAACTCCTCCCTGGGGGACACCTTGCACCATCATCATATTCTTGCTGGTTTGTCTTTGTACAGGTATCCTCTATGTCCTGAGCTATATAGGTTATTTGATCTTTTGTGGACCTGTACTTTCGGAATCCTGCTTGTTGTGGATTTAAGACATGTTTTCCCCCAGATGCCACAATAGCCTGTTATTAATAATGCGTTCCGTTAATTTCCTTACACAGCTGAGTGGCTTGATAGGTCGATAGCCATTTGATTCAGCCAAGTCTTTATTCTTCCTTGGGACCGGAATTAATATAGCTTCTTGCCATTTCTGTGGGACTACTCCTCTCTCCCAGCTGTAATTTAGCACATCTAATAGTTTGTTTTTTGCAATAGCATCCAATACTCTTAGAATTTCGTTTGTAATTTCGTCATTTTCAGAAGGTTTCTTCTTTTTAAGAGCTCTCATTGCCTGTTCAATTTCTTCCATATTTAAAGTTGCCATTGTCTATCAGTTTTGTAGCTCTGAGTTGTTATTATTGTATGTTTGTTCTGCTTTGGTGACATTTTCTTGTTCTCTTCTGACATTATTGCAGTTTACCCTAGAAATCAGGAGCCTTGGAATATGATCAGCATAGAACAATTAGTATAATGAGTCACATCACGAAGATTTTGCTGCGAATTTTCATGCAAAGAGTGAGAAAGAACATACAACCTGAAATAGGGGAAGAACAATGTGGGTTTGTAGAAGGAAATGGTACAGTAAATGCTGTGTATATGTTGCGATCAGTTATTGAACGTTCTATGGAAGTAAACAAAAATATACATCTGTGCTTTATTGACTACACGAAGGCTTTCGATAGAGTAGACATGTCAACTTGGTAGATATGCTTGCAGATCTACAAATTGATAGGAAAGACATTAGACTTATTGAAAAAACATATATTGGAAACAAGCTGCCATAAGGATTGATAATGAAGTGGGACAATATCAACCTATTAAGAGAGGTGTGAGACGGGTGTCATATATTCTGAAGGGAGTGGGAGATCACTGTAGTGCATGCCCCATTTCTAACAAAAGAAATTGGGCCCCATCCTCTTCTATCTTCAATAACCCCAGAATATGACCCTCGAGTTATCTGCAGGCTTCGTCTTATTAATTTAGTCTAGGAGATGTAGATTATGGCCCTGGTGAGAATAGTAAATACCAACTGGGATTCTGCCTCTTCTTCAAGGATTCTTTTAGCTCTTGAGCCCCCCCCCCCCCCCTTTTATCAATTCTGAGGAAAGTCTGGAGAATTCTCTCAGCCTGATTTATGTTAAGAAATCATGGATGTTGAGCAGTTGATAGATCTAGAGTCTTCTTTCCCAAATTTAGTATCTCATCATGAGTAGATGTGTTTTTAACAATTAAACATTTAACATATTCCAGTAGACCTTGACAACATGGTTTACACACATAAGATGGAGAATCAACAGATAGGTTGAACTGACAAATCAACAGAAGGTCAGTTAAGGTTCAACATTTATTGACTGGGCCTGTGTCTTTAGGCCTCTTACATACATTTTCTGTTGTGGTTTACACAGGATAAAATAGAAAATGGCATATAGGCCCAAGTTTACAGTCAATCAACAAATAAACATCAATGCATAAGATGTTAACAAGTGTGGACACATTTTAAACATGTAAATGTTGTGCCAAGTGTGAAGATGATAAATCAACAATTAGGTATCAGTTCCTGAAATTGGGTGTGGTGTATTCCAATGAGAAAGGTAACCTGGTGATTGGAGATTAGGATAAGCCTGGGTCCATTGTCTGATGGATCCACTTCAGGTCTGCCCGTGTAGCTCCTCTGAAGGCTTCCCATACTCTGCTCATGGCCAAGTCATCTTCCATCTCACTTGTGGTTCATCTCTTTCTCTCGGCTTCCCTCTTTCTGGTCTGATTTGGGTGGTTGGTTGGTTTGTTGATTTATTGGGTGGTTGTTGGTAGCCACCAAGAATTCACTGTGTAAAATTCACATAAATATGTATAATCCTACCAATGCAATAATCTAGAAGTAGGTCGGAAGAAACCTAAATTCCTGAAGTAGGACATAGTCCCCCCCCCCCTCTCTTCTTTTCTCTAATCTAGTGTTGGGTTAATTTGGGGTGGTCAGAATTTATCACACTGTGTACGTCTGGTATCAGCTGGTTCCTGCTGTACGTAGGTTCTCATTGGACCTGGGGTCAGTGAGACGTGTACAGTAAGACAATGACAAGAGTGAGGAGGTGTTAAGATGCGTGTACATAATTAGCATACATTTATGACATTTATATCACTCAGTTGGGTTTGTAGTGTGTATAAATGGTTCTCTGTGTTTTCCAATTAACCAACTTCTCCTTCTTCTTTGTATATTAACTCCTCTCCCATTACCTGTTGTTGTTGTGGTGTTGAGTGTTGGGTGGTGTGGTGTTGTGTTTTAAGTTATATTGAGTAGTGGGTTAAGTCAACTTCTGGTGATGGAGTTCCGCGAAGCATAACTTGTCTGATGTAATGCAGTTCATGAGTGCCCTTATCTAAGTAAAATCTGACATAAATATAAATATTTATTCCATCAAACCCTATTTATTCAATATATGAAGGAGAAAGGGAAGATATGATTTCTCTTTCAGCTCTCTAGATTGTAAATAGGCATAGATAAGTCTGTTTTAAAACGAGGCACTTGTTCTAGTACACGAACTGTCTTATGAGTTGTAGATAGTGATAGCAATTTCCAGAAGTGTTTCTGATGAAATGCACAAGATTGCTTTAGAATCATCACTTCGTACAGTTGTCTAGATTAGAATGTAGTATTATTATGCACTTCTTAAAGTTAATAACTATCTTTAAGAATATCAGAGGTTGCAGTTTCTGTCGAAGAGAGTATTAGATTGTCAGTTTGCCCGGGAAACGGCTCTGCGTAGTCAGAATCTAACAGTCGAGCATTTTACATTTCAGAGGTTTTAATTTATAATAATACATTTCAATTGACATTACAAACACTGGATACCATTACTTGATACTTGATACATCTGTTCATCAATTTAATCTAAGGATTCACAAGCCTACCTCGGATCTAGACATTCTGCTGTCCCTGTTTGAAAATTTTGTCACCCCAGCTTTTCACGTCTGTTCGTCAGGCGGGTTGCAGTAGCAGTGCGCGATTAACATATTCTAAGCGGGCTTTCGAATGGAGGCGTTGTCACGTGTCTGTTTTTATCCAATGATCTCCTGAGTTTTGGCTGATGAAATATTTCCTAGAATTGACGTCATCTGTCACTTGTTCAGTTTCAGTTTGGATGTTGCGTTAGTTTTTAAGTTTTGGTTTCAATTTGAGTTTGTGTAGTCAATTGTTTTATATTTTCCCCTCTCTTTGTCGTGCATTCTTGTCAACTGAATAATGGTGGTTAGTGGTTATGCCACAACGGGGATGTGTAATATCTCCAGATCTTTTGTCCCTATACAGTGAAAATATTTTCAGAAATGTAGAAGATATAAATGGAATCAGCATTGGAGGACGAAACATCAATAACATTAGATATGCAGATGATACAGTGTTAATTGCAAACAATGAGCAGGATCTGCAACAATTAGTAGATGCGGTTGTTGCACACAGTAAACAACGGGGGTTAGAATTAAATTGTAAAAAGACAAAGATTATGGTCGTCAATAGGAAGAAAGGAATACCACAATGTAATATACAAGTAAATGGGAATATTCTTCAAAAAGTGAATCGATACAATTATCTCGGAACAGTCATAACATCTGATGGGAGATGCCTTGAAGAGATTAGAACAAGAATCGCCATGGCGAAAGTAGCCTTTAGCAAGATGAAAAACATACTGACCAATAAAAATATGTCAATTGAAACGAGAAAAAGAGTGTTGAGATGCTACATGGAGCCTGTACTTTTGTATGGATGTGAAACTTGGACAATGAGCAGTCAAGCTGAAAAACAACTGATGGCTGTAGAAATGTGGTTTCTGAGGAGAATGCACAGAATTCTATGGACAGACAGAAAAACAAATGACCAAATACTACAGGAAACAAATGAAAATCGTAAACTGATTAGAGAAATTAGACGTAGACAGTCAAAATATTTGGACATGTTATGAAAAGAAATGAATTGGAGAACTTGGTGACAACTGGCAAGATCGAAGGGAACAGACCAAGGGGAAAACCGAGAAGTAAATACCTGGATGACTTGGTCACATGGCATGGTCGAGACAGGAACACTGAGCTGATCCACGACTCTGGTGATCGAGTGAAATGGCTAGTCATGACCGCCCACGCTTTCCGACATGTAACATGATGGATGGATTATGTATTTTGCTTTCAGAATGGTATTGGCATTGTTGATTTCTTCTCGCTCTGCTGTTTTCCTGGCAACTTCGACTTGTCCTCCAGTTTGTAGTTCTTCTGTTCAGTATGGTTTGTAATTCTTCCTAGCCTCTCTGTAAATGCACTCAATGGAGGTCTGAAGTATGGCATTGTTCAGAGTTTCCACAATTGTTTTCATTTCCCATGTCTTATTATTATTTCCTCACAGTACTTGTCTGTAAGTATGGCATATCTATCACAGTCATCTCGTTTGTAATGCGAACGTGGGAACAGCTTTTGCTTCTGCGGAACATGCGACACATCCATTACATATATTTGGAATGTCTGTTGTGACTGTCTGCTAATTGGTTAAGCTCATGGCGATCAATTTTCTGGAAGAAGTCGCCTGTGCTGAGTTAAGTCAGGAGTGGTACTGGTAGACCACCTTCTGGAGTAGAAACTGGGTTTGTCATCTAGTTTGTTGATTAAATGGAGATTGGAATATATTTCCCAGTCCTCCACTTCATTTCCTTTGTTATCGGTATCTGGATATCCCCATCTTTGTGGACGACTATTAAAATCTCCGAGCATTATGCAGTTAGAATAATTTATTTATATGCTTGATAGCGCTAGCTCTTTAGATGCTGGGCTGTATATTTTGTAAATTATGTTTTTCAATTTCTATAACATTATATGAGCCCCAATGATTCTGCTTGGATGTTAGTGTTCACGGAGATTTCACTACATGGTACTAGAACGTCATCTTTGTGTACTTCACGATCAAGATGTATTGTCTGATATCCCCTTAACAGAAATCTGTGATGGATGATGAGGTGTGTCTCTTGTATGCATGCTAAATTAATGTGTCTTCATAAAGGCGATGGGCTAAGAAGACTTGTTTTTAAGGACTCCTTCACTGTAGTATATTAAGTGGCCGAGGTGTTTGATCAGTAATTGTTGCCTTATCCTGCTGTGCATTGACTTATATGATGTCATCATTAAACGTGATGCGATGCATTGTTTTGTCAAGCGTTTGGCTCATGTACTCAGTACATCCGTCTTCGGCTGGGAGGGGGGGGGGGGCTAACCTTCTCTTGTCTGTTACTTTTTGTTATGTACTGTGTGATATGTCATTGGGGGTACGAAATTGTTACGAGGCAAACCTGGCCCATGAATTCTAGAATGATAAAAACATATTTGAAACACGTGAAAAGAATCAAATTTGAAAGAAGTGAAACCCTTAAATAAGTCACTGCTCCTGTCAATGATATCTATAGAGTAGAAGCATTTCTTGCCCCAGCGTTGTATCGTTACCATGAACGCTATTGTTCTATGTCGAGAAATTCACAAGACATCTACCTCGATTAAGATATTCTCGTTATTATGATTATCTGAATGAAAGCAACAGATCATACGTTGCTTCCGATAATATTTGACTTTTGCTCAAGTACCCTATCAACAGGCGTATGTGTTCATTTCTCCCCACAACCACTGCTCTCCAGAAGAAGGAAGAAAAAA
Organism: Cepaea hortensis; assembly: GCA_963921405.1. NCBI lineage: Eukaryota > Metazoa > Mollusca > Gastropoda > Stylommatophora > Helicidae > Cepaea > Cepaea hortensis. The sequence continues at coordinate 61,575,851 of OY992887.1, forward strand.
AAGAAGAGAACAATCAGGACCATCGAAAACTTGCATTGTTCTGGCGGGAAGAGAGTTTGACATGAGTCGGAAGCTTGGTATCAGCAGACGACGCAGTGGTGAATGGGAAACACAGGGACATTGGATGACTGAGACATCTGTCAACTTGTGGCTACTCTATGGGATATTTTATCCCAGCTTCTGATTGCTGTGTTCCTAGGGAGTAGGGACAGTCTGTGTCATCTAAGCTGCCGTGTGATCGATCACATTACTTGTTTTACTTTAGCCACACGTGTAATTACATTACTTGTCACATACTTCCGTCCACACGTATAAAACATCACATTAACAATACGTCCGGGTGTCACTTTCCTGCTGTCACCGAACATAACAATTTTTTTCTAATTACAGAAGCAAAGTTACACGGAATGGTTGCAATAAGATGCTTCTGCCGTTTAAAATAAGGTGTGTGCTATAACAAGAATATCACTTTTTCCGCGTTTCCATCCTGTTTCAGGTTATTGCGGTCAACATCAGTATCTTTCAGCTGTATGTTGATTCCTAGGCTAGATTACGCTCATCAGCACGCCACGACTTTCTGAGCGACCGGCTCCATAATCTCATAAGTCAATGGCGCGAGTCGAACCGCTTCCAATTCTCGTGCGCTCACGTCAACCACGAGAGTATTCGGGGTTACGGAGAAAGCTGCTAACTCCTCGACCAGGAAGACCGGCAAGAATATCACTAATTCAATGAAATGAGCAAGCTCGGATATGAGAGATTATTCGGGCCATGGGGGGAGGGGGGCAAAACAGATTATCAAAAATGTTAACTAGGCTACCGTGGTAACTAGAAACACAATTCGCTTCATACATATTCGCACAATACCATGGTCTGGTAAGAATGAGATAGCGAGGTGTGACGAGGTGATCTGGCCGACGCTCGACGCTCAGACGAAAGGCGAGACGAATATATAATCAGATTGCTACTGGAACTATTAGTGCTGGAACTCTTCGCTGGCTGCTGAGGATGGGGACGGAGCTCTTATGGGAATGTCCCGAATGCTGTGATGTCTGTTCTTAAATCAATCAATCAATCAATCTAGAAGCACAATAACAAATGGTGAGGATGAAGTGAAAGACAGAAATAATTGATACCTACGATCATCATTTCTAGGATTAAAATCTGGCATTCTACAAAGTGTGCGAGATCTGGATATCCAAACTTAGGTGAAAAACAGGAAACATTTGAAGTCTTTCAAACAAGGTTATTGCTTTACTGAACGTAACTAATGTTCTACAACAGTCCACCAACTATTTTCATTCAACAGGTATGTTATACTGCTCGATCAACTACCAAGTTTCCTACAAGTAGCCTTACTACCCAGACCTTACTACCCAGACTAAAAAGTGAATGGAATGAGTGAGCAGGAGAGTGAATGAGTGAGCGGGAGAGTGAATGAGTGAGCGGTAGAGTGAATGAGTGAGCGGGAGAGTGAATGAGTGAGCGGGAGAGTGAATGAGTGAGCGGGAGAGTGAGCAGGAGAGTAAATGATTGAGCGGGAGAGTGAATGAGTGAGCATGAGAGTGAATGAGTGAGCGTGAGAGTGAATGAGTGAGCGTGAGAGTGAATGAGTGAGCGTGAGAGTGAATCAGTGAGCGGGAGAGTGAGAGTAAATGTGTGAGAGTGAATGAGTGAGCGGCAGAGAGAATGATTGAGCGGGACAGTGAATGAGTTAGCGTGAGAGTGAATGAGTGAGCGTGAGTGTGAATGAGTGAGAGTGAATGAGTGAGCGTGAGAAGGAATGAGTGAGCGTGAGAGTGAATGAGTGAGCGTGAGAGTGAATCAGTGAGCGGGAGAGTGAGAGTAAATATGTGAGAGTGAATGAGTGAGCGGCAGAGTGAATGATTGAGCGGGACAGTGAATGAGTTAGCGTGAGAGTGAATGAGTGAGCGTGAGAGTGAATGAGTGAGAGTGAATGATTGAACGGGAGAGTGAATGATTGAACGGGAGAGTGAATGAGTGAGCGGGAGAGTGAATGAGTGAGCGGGAGAGACAGAATGAGTGAGCGGGAGAGAGTGAATGAGTGAGCGGGAGAGTGAATGAGTGAGCGGGAGAGTAAATGAGTGAGCGGGAGAATGAATGAGTGAGCGGGAGAGTGAATGAGTGAGCGTGAGAGTGAATGAGTGAGAGTGAATGAGTGAGCGGGAGAGTGAAGGAGTGAGCGGGAGAGTGAATGAGTGAGCGTGAGAGCGAATGAGTGAGCGTGAGAGTGAATGAGTGAGCGTGAGAGTGAATGAGTGAGCGGGAGAGTGAATTAGTGAGAGTGAGAGTGAATGAGAGAGAAAGAGAGAGAGTGTGTGTGTGTGTGAGCGTACGCATGCGTGTGAGTGTGTGTATATGAAAGAATACAGAGAGAGAGAGAGAGAGAGAGAGAGAGAGAGAGAGAGAGAGAGAGAGAGAGAGAGAGAGAGCTGAGCAGATGCATGTCATGTAACACGCATGTTATGTAACACGCGAATCCATATGTTTGTGTATTCTCATCTGTCATATTATCAGTTAAATACCATTTTATTTTATCATGTATAATCTAAACTTATGTTCATTACTGTAGTTTGAGTGAGAGAGTGAGTGAGTGTGAATGAGAGACAGAATGAGTGAGCGTGAGAGTGAATGAGTGAGCGTGAGAGTGAATGAGTGAGCGTGAAAATGAATGAGTGAAAGTGAATGAGTGAGAGTGAATGAGTGAGCGGGAGAGTGAATGATTGAGCGTGAGAGTGAATGAGTGAGCGGGAGAGTGAATGAGTGAGAGTGAATGAGTGAGCGGGAGAGTGAATGAGTGAGCGTGAGAGTGAATGAGTGAGCATGAGGGTGAATGAGTGAGCGTGAGAGTGAATGAGTGAGCGTGAGAGCGAATGAGTGAGTTGGAGAGTGAATGAGTGAGAGTGTCTGTGTGTGGGAGTGAATGAGTGTGAGTGAATGAGTGAGCGTGAGAGTGAATTAGTGAGCGTGAGAGTGAATTAGTGAGCGTGAGAGTGAATGAGTGAGCGGGAGAGTGAATGAGTGAGCGGAAGAGTGAATGAGTGAGCGGGAGAGTGAATTAGTGAGAGTGAATGAGTGAGCGGGAGAGTGAATGATTGAGCGGGAGAGTGAATGAGTGAGCGTGAGAGTGAATGAGTGAGAGTGAATGAGTGAGCATGAGAGTGAATGAGTGAGCGTGAGAGTGATTGAGTGAGCGTGAGAGTGAATGAGTGAGAGTGAATGAGTGAGCGTGAGAAGGAATGAGTGAGCGTGAGAGTGAATGAATGAGCGTGAGAGTGAATCAGTGAGCGGGAGAGTGAATGATTGAGCGTGAGAGTGAATGAGTGAGCGTGAGAGTGAATGAGTGAGCGGCAGAGTGAATGAGTGAGCGGGACAGTGAATGAGTGAGTGCGAGAGTGAATGAGTGAGAGTGAATGAGTGAGCGGGAGAGTGAATGATTGAACGAGAGAGTGAATGAGTGAGCGGGAGAGTGAATGAGTGAGCGGGAGAGTGAATGAGTGAGCGGGAGAGACAGAATGAGTGAGCGTGAGAGTGAATGAGTGAGCGGGAGAGTGAATGAGTGAGCGGGAGAGTGAATGAGTGAGCGGGAGAGTGAATGAGTGAACGGGAGAGTGAATGAGTGAGCGGGAGAGTGAATGAGTGAGAGTGTGTGTGTGTGAGTGAATGAGAGAGAGAGAGTGTGTGTGTGGTGTGTGTGGTGTGTGTGAGTGAATGAGTGAGAGTGAGAGAGAGAGTGTGTGTGGTGTGTGTGTGTGTGTGTGTGGGACGCGCTGGCATCACTACTTTTACGTCACATACTTTTTATGTACACATTTTTCTCCATGTTTAGCCTTGTTTATGTTTACAACATTCATTTCACAATGTTTATTTTTCTTCCTATGTAAATGTATAATGCTCTTGATGAACGAAAGACGAGTGATTGGAAGGGCCGAATGTAAGACGGGCCTGCGCGCCCAATTTGTGACCCTAATAAAGTTGATTTGATTTTGATTTGATTTGACCTTTCCCAGATCAACTGACAAATACGAAATTAAAACCAAATGCGGGCCATTGGCCTACGACTTGAAGTCTCAAATTTATTTCTAAAACTACCAGGTACAGGAAAGAACACGCTAAGATGGGTTCTGCCCGGTCCGTTCAGCTTATAGCGACTATATTCAGCACATTATTATTGTCTAGCATGTTCTTTGATGTCTATCTTGTCTAGCTGTCATACTTTGACTTCTGTAACCATCTTACTCGTCCTTCTATGCCTGTCTTACTTCGCCTTCTGTAACCGTCTTACTCGTCCTTCTATGTCTGTCTTACTTCGCCTTCTGTAACCATCTTACTCGTCCTTCTATGCCTTTCTTACTTCGCCTTCTGTAACCATCTTATTCGTCGTTCTGTGCCCGTCTTACTTGGCCTTCTGTAACCGTCTTACTCGTCCTTCTATGCCTCTCTTACTTCGCCATCTGTAACCGTATTACTCATTCTTCTATGCCTTTCTTACTTCGCCTTCTGTAACCGTCTTATTGTTCTATGCCTGTCTTACTTCGCCTTCTGTAACCGTCTTATTCATCCTTCTATGCCTGTCTTACTTCGCCTGCTGTAAACTCTATGGCTGTCTGATGAACAAATTCTACTTCACAAGTGTGTCCATGTGGACACAGCCAACACAATGATGAAATATTCTGCTTCACAAGTTTGCCTATATGGACAAAGCCAACACAATGATGAACATATTCTGCTTCACATGTGTGCCTAGATGGACAAAGCCAACAACTGAACAAATTCTGCATATTGCTGGTCTGAAAATAAAGTCCAAAATACAGACAACATGAGAGAACACCCACTACATAACTGTGAAGACAGCTATCGTAAGAAGAAGAGAAGCAGGCACTAGACTTCTTTTTTTTTCGCATATCCTTTACAGGACATCGCTGCCAACACCAGCATATTTCAGCTGATTGTTGATTTCTTGGCAAGATTACTCTCTGTAGTTTGCTATTATTGCTTTCTGAGCGACCGGCTCACAAATCCTGTAAGTTACCGACGCGGAGAGAACCGCTAACGATTCTCGCGGACGTCACGTTAGTCACGAGAGTATAAGGGATTGCGGAGAAAGTCGTGTAACTCCTAGACCACTGAGACCGGCAGGTACTAGACCATCTTCATAAAATATGCCCTCACCTACTAGAACCAGCGACTCCAGACATAATGTTAGCTTCGATTTTCTCATGTTCCACGAGGCAATTTCTTCTCATATGTTGCAAAATATTCACTTTACATAGAAAGTTATGTGTACAGCACTCTCCCAACACTGAAGCTAACCACGCCTGCCCCGTGACGTATGTAATGTATGTTTCATGTTCTTTCTCTGGCAGCAACCAAGACGTCTCAGCTCCGGGTCCATCACTAGCGATGCTGAGAGCGAGAGCACAGAACCCGACCCCCCTGTTGTTCGCCGAGGACGACGTGCAGCCATCTATGAAACCAAGGTCAGTTTTTTTTTTTTTTTTTTTATTGCATATTCCTTACAGGATGTTGCAGTAAACACCAACATTTTTCAGCTGCTGTTGATGTTCTCGGCAAGATTACGCTCAGCAGTTTGCCTTTGCTTTCTCAGCGACCGGATCAAATACCCCGTAAGTAATCATCGCGACGAGATCCGCTGCCGAATCTCGCGCAGCTGTGTTCCTCACGTGGATATACGGGATTACGGAGAAAGTCGTTAACCCCTTTGACTCATGTATCCGCTTGACAGCGTGCCTGTGGTCGCTAGAACGCTTAACGTGCATTGTCAACATTATAAACAATGTTTCTGGTCAAACAACAGACAATGATTATGTGTAGCTAGTCTGTAGTTACAGAACACTGTCACTTTTTGGCCGGTAGTCATCATGTTTATGCTGTCTCAATATTCATGTGTGTGATTTCTGTATGACTGCCTCTGTCTTTGACTGTTTATGTTTCGTCTTTCTAATGAAATTCATCTAATGACAGTTTTGTGATGATGTTAGGATGTCTCCTATGGTAACTGTTATATTCCATAATTTATACTTGTCAGCCGTACCAATGTCAGCTTGGTCGGTCTGGCTAAACGGAAAGGGCACTGTTTTCTACGTCCTGAGTATATGGTTCTGGCCCCATTATTTATAGACAACCCAACACCCGATAGATCATGCGATCATTATCCCACTAGCATCCTTTACTTCTCAGAACGTTTTCTGGTACCCATTATAGGATGGGTCCATCTCGGAGTCTAGGTCCATCTAGGAGTCTAGGTCCATCTAGAAGTCTAGGTCCATCTAGGAGTCTAGGTCCATCTAGGAGTCTAGGTCCATCTCGGAGTCTAGGTCCATCTCTGAGTCTAGGTCCATCTAGGAGTCTAGGTCCATGTCTGAGTCTAGGTCCATCTCTGAGTCTAGGTCCATCTAGGAGTCTAGATCCATCACGGAGTCTAGGTCCATCTAGGAGTCTAGATCCATCTAGGAGTCTAGGTCCATCTAGGAGTCTAGGTCCATCACGGAGTCTAGGTCCATCTAGGAGTCTAGGTCCATCTATGAGTCTAGGTCCATCACGGAGTCTAGATCCATCTAGAAGTCTAGGTCCATCTAGGAGTCTAGATCCATTTAGGAGTCTAGGTCCATCTCGGAGTCTAGGTACATCTAGGAGTCTAGGTCCATCTAGGAGTCTAGGTCCATTACCGAGTCTAGGTCCATCTACGAGTTTAGGTCCATCTAGGATTCAAGGTACATCTAGGAGTCTAGGTCCATCACGGAGCCTAGGTCCATCTAGGAGTCTAGGTCCATCACGGAGTCTAGGTCCATCTAGGAGTCTAGGTCCATCACGGAGTCTAGGTCCATCACGGAGTCTAGGTCCATCTATGAGTCTAGGTCCATCACGGAGTCTAGGTCCATCTAGGAGTCTAGGTCCATCACGGAGTCTAGGTCCATCTAGGAGTCTAGGTCCATCTAGGAGTTTAGGTCCATCTAGGAGTCTAGGTCCATCACGGAGTCTAGGTCCATCACGGAGTCTAGGTCCATCTATGAGTCTAGGTCCATCACGGAGTCTAGGTCCATCTAGGAGTCTAGGTCCATCACGGAGTCTAGGTCCATCACGGAGTCTAGGTCCATCTAAGAGTCTAGGTCCATCTAGGAGTTTAGGTCCATCACGGAGTCTAGGTCCATCACGGAGTCTAGGTTCATCACGGAGTCTAGGTCCATCTAGGAGTCTAGGTCCATCACGGAGTCTAGGTCCATCTAGGAGTCTAGGTCCATCACGGAGTCTAGGTCCATCACGGAGTCTAGGTCCATCTATGAGTCTAGGTCCATCACGGAGTCTAGGTCCATCTAGGAGTCTAGGTCCATCACGGAGTCTAGGTCCATCACGGAGTCTAGGTCCATCTAGGAGTCTAGGTCCATCTAGGAGTTTAGGTCCATCACGGAGTCTAGGTCCATCACGGAGTCTAGGTCCATCACGGAGTCTAGGTCCATCACGGAGTCTAGGTCCATCACGGAGTCTAGGTCCATCTAGGAGTCTAGGTCCATCACGGAGTCTAGGTCCATCACGGAGTCTAGGTCCATCTAGGAGTCTAGGTCCATCTAGGAGTTTAGGTCCATCTAGGAGTCTAGGTCCATCACGGAGTCTAGGTCCATCTAGGAGTCTAGGTCCATCTAGGAGTTTAGGTCCATCTAGGAGTCTAGGTCCATCACGGAGTCTAGGTCCATCTAGGAGTCTAGGTCCATCTAGGAGTTTAGGTCCATCTAGGAGTCTAGGTCCATCACGGAGTCTAGGTCCATCACGGAGTCTAGGTCCATCTATGAGTCTAGGTCCATCACGGAGTCTAGGTCCATCTAGGAGTCTAGGTCCATCACGGAGTCTAGGTCCATCACGGAGTCTAGGTCCATCTAGGAGTTTAGGTCCATCTAGGAGTCTAGGTCCATCACTGAGTCTAGGTCCATCTAGGAGTCTAGGTCCATCTAGGAGTTTAGGTCCATCTAGGAGTCTAGGTCCATCTAGGAGTCTAGGTCCATCACGGAGTCTAGGTCCATCACGGAGTCTAGGTCCATCTAGGAGTCTAGGTCCATCTAGGAGTTTAGGTCCATCTAGGAGTCTAGGTCCATCACGGAGTCTAGGTCCATCTAGGAGTCTAGGTCCATCACGGAGTCTAGGTCCATCACGGAGTCTAGGTCCATCACGGAGTCTAGATTAGTTGTTACAACCTAACAAATATAATAAATCAATACGTAGAGCATATTAGAATGTCCCGAGTGTTATAATGTCGGTTCTTGACCCAATTCTACACAACGCATGTCATAAACACACCATACTATATAATATGAATAAGAAAAGATCCCCATGTAAGTCCTTGGCTGATACCTAGAATATTTACCTCATAACTTACTACGTGATAATTTCTCTACTAGCAGTATGAAAATCCCTTGCCGGTTTGCAAGACCAGTTGCAGATTTAGGACAAAAATCTAACCAAGGGGAATCCGTTCTTCCTTCCCCTCCCCCCCCCCCCACACCCCGGCAAGCCAGAGTCCCGTTACCCATGACCTCGTGGTCATGGTTTTCCGGTCTACACCACGGAGAGGTGAGGTTGACTTGTGAAGATTGCGGGACATCGGCAGGCTACTGATGTTCGCTTTTCACTAAGAAAAGGCATTTGATAGAGTCAATAGAAACAGCTGTCGGCAATCTTTAAACGATATGGACTGAGTACACATCTAACAAACTTATGTAGAAGCTTATAAACAAAAGTGAATGCATAATGAGAACAAATTGCGGACACTCAGAACCCTTCACCATATGATCCGGAGTACGACAAGGTTGTGTCCTGTCCCTCCACTTGTTCATAACCTATATAGACAGCATACGTAAAGAAACCAGCCAAACAGAGACCGCAACAACACCTCATGATGCGCAGAACACAGAAAAAGAACCAACAGCAAATTACACCATTAACGAACTCCTATTTGTGGACTCGAGGGGAAGAGAGGCAAAGGCAGACCAAGAGAAATGATGCTGGATGGATTGAGACGGTGGCACGGAGGAATATCAGCAGCAGAGTTGATCCAGAAAACCAAAGACCGAGATCTGTGGAGAGCCATGAACGCCTACGCCAGCCGGCACGGCACTTGATGATGATGATTTGTGGACTATCAAGTGCTAATAGCAAAATCAGAAGCAGAATTACACTATCACATAAATAGTCTAAACGAAATGCGTAAGGAACATAACATGAAAATTAGCAACAGTAAAACAGAGGTAATGACCGTAACCAAAGAAGAAAGCCTACAAAGATTTATCTAACAGAACACCCATTGAAACAAGATGAGAGCTTCAAGTACTTAGGAAGTATAATATCATCAAATGGCAAATAGAAGACTAGATCGAAAATAGGTGCACTATGTCAAACCAGCTCATTGGACACATGGCACCAATACTAAAGAACAAACACGTATTAATAGCAACAAAGAAGGCACTCTACAACACAATTTTTCCACCAACTCTATGCTACGAATGCCAAATCTAGACAATGACAGAAAAAGATAAAGGAAATATCATAACAGAAATTAGATTCCTGAGAAATATACTGAATGTATCAAGAAGAGAGAAAATCATATAAGTAGAAATCAGGACTAAAGTGGGAGTTATAGCAGCGCTAGATTTTATTAGAAGGCAGCAAGTTAAATGGTTTGGCCATGTAACTAAATTGCCAACTAACAGTATACCACAACAAGCAATCATGTACAGACCAAACGGCAGCAGAAGAATAAGCCGGCCACTTAAACGATGGACAGAGGGAATAGCAGAGTCCATGAGAATCTCGATACATGAAGCCCATAAACAGGCATTCTCCTGCCGTTTATACTTCACCTCGACACCGCAAGGTACAACAGGAATGAGATGAGATGAAAACTTACTACTTGTACCAATTTTCACCAACCCACTCCCTTATATCGTTCACATTCTGTTTTTTTTTTTTTTTTTTTTTGTTATTTTTCTGGCCAAAATCTCAGCTGACTTATTTTAAAACGATCGTTGACCGCTGAGATTTAGCCAAGTATGTTACAACGACGGTATGGTATCGAAAAACTGGGTGACAGCTGCCGTTAAACCAATGAAGACAAGAGCGAAGACGTTCACAGATAAAAGCCACCAAAGTCGTTTATCAAACATATGAAAACAAACGAATACTTAGCAAGAGCATAGAAATAGCACAATCACAAACAGGTAAATCACATGTTTCAACGAATATCACTAGCAAAGCTTTTAGTTCAGAACAGGAAAACCAGGAAAGGGGGAAGGAGTTAAGATGTTGAAAAACGAAACAGCAACGAAGAAAAAATATATTAGATGAAAGTATGCTGAATATTGATCCTCTTGGTTAAGAATCCTTAAACATGTGAATGGGGCATTTTCCCAAATCATACGAGTAGGGTGAGTACGGGAGCCAGAGGTTAAGGCATTGACAGAAATGTTGGTTTCTTTAAGGTGTTCAGGTCTGTTGAAATAGACAGAGACTGGTTAGTTACCTCAGTATGAATGTTCGTGGAAACGGTCCGCTATCTTCTTGCCGATTTCACCATGTTACATCTGTTGCATGCTTGGCATACATTAGATTGATGGATTCACCTGCGAATTCACACCGAGGGCGTCTCAATAACAAACCCTCATGTTGTGCATCTAGTGTGAGCAAATGTGGTCGTCTAGAGGAGGGGCTGCGTGGATCAGTAGTCTTCTTATAGCCAGTATGTCCTCTATGTTGTGGTCTCACCTGTTAACTACTCTGTGGCTGTTATTAAAGATCAGCTCGGTGTCGGATCAGAGCGAAGCACGATGAGGCAGAAATGGAAGATCTTCTTTTAAGCAAGCTAAGTTGTTAGGATGGACGGTAAGGATCAATTTATTTCTTTTAGCGATGGGATGAGAGTTCGTTGGATATCTCTTTCCGGGTGGGGAAATTTACATTTGGCAAAGATTTTTGAGAAGGGGTCTCCGTGGCGGAATGGTGAAGCTTCCAGCTCTGAAAATCGTAGGTTCGTTTTTGGACACAGTCATTCGGTTATACAAAATTCCACATACACTGTGAAGATTGAATGAGAGGAAATTCATCAATTCAAGAGCAATGCACATGGTCCAGGGTGATGGCATAGAGGAATGTCATCAATAAAATAGGCCCAGAACACCAGGCCCGAGGTTTCCGGGGAGACAAGAATATAGGCCGCGTCGCCAGGTACCGGATGTGTGTCAGAGGGCCCATTACTTTTACTGTACTTCACATTTCAATTGTGCGTGTCTTTGCAGGATTTGCGATCAACGCCATATTGATATTCTAGGCTATTTTACATTCGGTGGTTTGATATTACTTTTCTATACAAAAGAAGCCACCGTTGAAGTCAGACTGACCGCTGTGTGGAATGAACCCACTTCCCAGCCGTCAGCGCACAGGAAGTTTAAGCGCGATAAAGCACTCGGCCACTATAAATATATGCTTGTTCTGGCAGGACGTTGCAATCAGCCCATTCGCTGTTTGCTGTGTATGATTTACTGGGCAGTTTTACGTCCACTGATTTGTTGTGTGTGATTTACTGAGCAGTTTTATATTCACTGATTTGTTGTGTGTATTTTACTGTGCAGTTTTACGTTCACTGATTTGTCATTGCTTTCTGAACCAGGACTCAACATTTCGGTCCAAATGGCCGGTGTGTGGAAGGAAACCATTGCCCCGCTGTCAGCGCACAATAATTTACATAAAGTCATGAATGTCAGTTGGTCTCCCTTGCGAAATAGTTAAGGACGCTGTTCGTAATCTCGTATACCCACGTACGAAACACAGCTGCGCGAGATTCGGCAGCGGATCGCGTCGCGTTGGTGTCTTACGGAAAGGTATGTGAGCCGATCGTTCAGAAGGCAATGGCAAACTACTGAACGTCAAATTTGCCAAGACATCAACTTCAGCATCAACTTTATAGAATTAACGTGATTTTTGTATCTGGTAATTAATTGGTGAAACAGCAAAACATGTTTGATTGGCTGTTCCTTTGAGTCGATGATGCAAACGTTGCGTGACATCATCTTCCAGTCACATGATCGACTTAAACAGCGATGAATGAAACATTATTTTGTTATTGCACCAATTATCAGATATAAAACCGCACGCCAAATGAGATCGCATCTATCAGTTTCAATGCGGGTGTCAAGCCACCTACATAGGCGGAAAGAAACTAGGTTAGGGAATCGAGTAGAACACATGCCCGAGTGGGTAGAAAAGCAAGTAAACGGAAATCCTCTGCAGCAGACGAGTCAAAAATATCAAATTCGTCAATAGCGCGCCAGCTATTGACCTTTGGTCACGTAGTCAACACAGGAAATACAGTTTGCATGCTGTATGACACGAACAATAAACTATGCTATGTAATTTTGCTGAAGCTGTGGTCATATGCAATCTAAACCCGCCACTGTGTAAACAGAAAGAGATATTAGTGAATCTGAGATTACCATTGTGACAAGTACGTGTACATTGGAGTAGTATCTGTGAAAATATGTGTTATTCATAAGCCTAAACAAAATTCTGCTATTCACTTCATAAGATAATTAATTCTGCAGTACGCACCTGATAAGTTGTGCAATCTGTTGTTTATGTTTGTTTTCTGTGTTCACGATACAGTTAGATCTGCAAAGAAATAGAAATAACAGTTGCGGACATGTACATACGAAAGGGGAGAATTCAGACATCGCAGTGCAATATACAGTTGACGAGATAACACTGGTGGAGGTGGTGGGAGAAAGTATATTGGAATTAGTACTAGAGTAATGTGGGAAAGTGGTAAACACTCCGCCACGTAGCAAGCACGATAGGAGGCTTCTGCTCATCAAGGCTGGGACCGTGCTATGTAGTTGAAACACTTATTTGTAGCAATCATTGAAATCAAGGAAATGTTGGCCGAAGTCCAACCTCAAGCCATTAGTGGTATAAAACATCTTGTGAGTACTGCACGCTATAGCAAAGACGGAGTGAGGGCTGGGAAGCCCAAATTCACAACCAAAGTAGCCCAGAGAAAGAACTGGCTTCCTGGAGACGAGTAGGAGTGTGGCTCCGTGAGCCAGGGGCATGTAACGAAGAAGGCAGCATGGTAGGACCACGTGTACTTGTGCTTAGCGAGTCGCTATCGTGGAGGTTTCTCAACATTGATTTCAAATTTACAGAGCTGGCAGTATGAAGGGGTCAGACTCCTGTTCATGTTGTTCCTGGTGGTGGTTTTTGAATCGTTCTGCCTTGTCTAGATGACTACGCTATCGGTAAATTGATCTTTTAGGCAAGTGATGACGTTTGGTGTGTCTTTTACATATATGAGAAATAGTTCGCAACTCGGTGGTGCTGATCCACGAGACAATGCTTCCTTCAAGTAGTACTATAGGAGGTTTTGCCCCCTTAAATTCCGGATCCAGATCCGGAATATTTCGTTACATGGCGCTATGTGATGTCACACACGATCCGGTGAAAAATGGATCCAGATTCTCAATCCGGATCCAATGGGCTATAATTCATTTCTGGTCTTATTAAATCCCTTTAAAATCCGGCCGGTGATCGGTGAGTGTGCGTGTGCGCGTGCGTGATCGGGTACGTATGTGCGGGCGATCGGGAGGGTCGCGGGGGGTCGGTGTTTTAACCTAATAAAATATGTGACATCACTGGGTACGTGTTTATTATTAGTCATGGATCCGAGGTGGAAACATCCTTTTACGGCTTTGATTGCGGGCCAACGGGGAGTGGAAAATCCGTCTTTGTGCAAACGTTCCTGGCCCATCTTCCCGTTGGCCCCGCAATCAAAGCCGTAAAAGGATGTTTCCACCTCGGATCCATGGATAATTATAAACACTTACCAAGCGACGTCACATATTTTATTGGTTCGAACACCGACCGCCCGCGGCCCTTCCGATCGCCCGCACACACGTACCCGATCACGCACGTGCACTTGCACCGATCGCCGGCTGGATTTTACAGGGATGTAATAAGACCAGAAATGAGTTATAGCCCCTTGGATCCGGATTGAGAATCTGGATACATTTTTCACCGGATCGTGTGACGTCACATAGCGCTGTATAACGAAATATTCCGGATCTGGGTCCGGAATTTAAGGGGATATAACCTTCCATAGTACTACTCCTTCATGCACCTGTGTTCCAGTATTGATCGACTGAATGTTGTACCGTACAGCATGTTTAGCACTTCCGTACCGGCTGGAAGTAGGTCAAGGTTGGTCATGTCTCCTCCACCGGGTTCGTGAATTTGATTGTCATCATACCTCAGCCCAAGCTCAGAGACATTTGTTTCCAAGGCACCTCTCAGCTAAACAAGGTCAAAAGCTGCCTATGGAAACACAGACACAAATGTTACCAAAATCATGCGGCACTAACTTCCAAACATATGAAGTGTTGTGGAAACATAGAAAAGATCATGTAAGTGGATTCAATAGAGGAGACTGGACAAATGATAGAACAATGGCATCCAAACACACCTTTAAAAATACACATTTATTTGTCTCTTATACGTCTTCCGAATTACCCTACTACTAATTCTGCTGCCTCTACCACTGATTCTTCCAGTGGTCATGTTCTCCTATGCCTCTCTTCCTATAGTATGTTTCCAGTGGTCATGTTCTCCGATGCCTCTCTTTCTATAGTATATTTCCAATGGTCATGTTCTCCGATGCCTCTCTTCCTATAGTATGTTTCCAGTGGTCATGTTCTCCGATGCTCTCTTCCTATAGTATGTTTCCAGTGGCCATGTTCTCCGATGCCTCTCTTCCTATAGTATGTTTCCAGTGGTCATGTTTTCCGATGCCTCTCTTCCTATAGTATGTTTCCAGTGGTCATGTTCTCCGATGCTCTCTTCCTATAGTATGTTTCCAGTGGTCATGTTCTCCGATGCTCTCTTCCTATAGTATGTTTCCAGTGGTCATGTTTTCCGATGCCTCTCTTCCTATAGTATGTTTCCAGTGGTCATGTTCTCCGATGCCTCTCTTCCTATAGTATGTTTCCAGTGGTCATTTTTCCGATGCCTCTCTTCCTATAGTATGTTTCCAGTGGTCATGTTCTCCGATGCCTCTCTTCCTATAGTATGCCCAGAGAACAGTTTGTCTTTGTCTCATAGCTGTCTATAACGTTGCACTGTCATTACTCTCTTGCCGTCTCTGGATGTTAGTTATTTAGGCTGTCGAAGATGTCCGCGACATTCTTCTCAGAAACCACATGTTCCCTGCCTCCAGTCTCTTCCTAATTTGTTCATTCGTGTCCCAATGTTCGCTACCATTCATCTGAACATTCCACCACTCTCTCTCTCTCTGAATAAAAGTACTGTATTACATAAGATACTTGACAGCCATTCATTCACCCAGTATTGCTATCTATCTTCCCGACCCTTTAGCTTTTATTAGACAGTCATACTGTCGCACCAGATGGCCGATGACTGGGCTGCATTGCTGTAAAGGGCCTATGTATGCTATTACCATCAGATTATAGCACTCAGATATTGCATGGACCCACTGTTATTACTGAACTCTTGTTGCAGACATTGTGTACTTGTATGTAATCCCACCTAGACAGCTATTTCTTTACCCGGCCCCTGAACTAGTGGGACAAAAAGGAAGACACAGATTTTGCCATTTGAGTGCAGTGATCCGCAACGTGGCGACATTTCAGAAGCTACGGATGTTTGTCCGATTGAATATTTATTGCGGAATCATGTAATTATTGATTCATGGGGAGACGGCATAAATGTTTACAATCCATTCTTTACATTGTGTTTGATTTGCTTGCTAGACGACAGACAGACAGACAGACAGACAGGCAGGCAGGCAGGCAAGAAGGCAGGCAGGCAGGCAGAACACTTGGCACACATTACGAGGTTGAATGTCACAGAAAATCGATGTGTCCAGGGCAGACCATTAACTCCGTGTCAGCAGACACAAGGGATACATACGTCACCCATGACATCATCATACATTGCGGCCATTGTTCTGCCGCGCTAAGCTCTACGTCATAAAATATCCCGGTATATCGTTTCCACAGAAGCTGCAAACCCGACCAGTATAACCCAGATAGACAATGATATTCAGTAATCTACTGGGGAACGACTCGGGGCACAGTATGTTGCTGTAATAAAATTTGCATACTACTCTAGCGATAAAGCAGTCTGTGATATGGTGTGAGGATGAAAGGGTTGATCTGGTTACAAATGTTCGTCTAACACTTGACAAATATAACCGAAAGCTAGACATTACCACGCAGTGTATCACATTAAAGGTCGCTTAAAAGTCGATAGGGTCGACTTCATTGCACCGGGTTTTATCCCATAGGGCTCGGTCTCTGGCGTGTCACATTGTATAGACATAGTCAGACACTACTAAACATTGTCAAGTATGTGCCACATTGTATAAACATAGTCAGACACTACTAAACATTGCCACATTATCACGCAGTGTGTCACATTGTATAAACATCTTCAGACTAAACATGGTCAAGTAAACATTATAATGTGATGCGTAAAACTACTTCATGCAGGTCAGCTTGGCTGAATGGATAAGAGAGCATACTTTAAAATTTCCCGTGTTCTGATGCCGAGATAGCGGGTTCAGCCCCTACACTGGGCAGTGGAACTAACACGTTGACTTGAGGATGTAAATTGCAAGTACCTCAGATGTCGTCGTGGGTACGCGTAATGGCGAGGGATACTGGACAATAAGGAAAGTGAATCCACACTCACAAATCAGTCCAGTTCACTAGTAATAGTAGTAGCCAGTGTATGGACTACCCTAGAGTTAAAAGCGAGTGAAGGCAAACAAAACAAATGACTTCTTCATCAAGTTAGTTGTTCTGTTAGTCAACAGATCATCCTCATTGCACGTTAAACTATTAGTCCATAAGTACACAGAGTCTCTCCTCAGTACCTCCCTCAGCGTGTAGCAACTGAGGACACCCGCTCTAGTCATCTTTGGCTTCCCGTATGGAGCTAACCTCTATCTTGACCCCGTATGACTTCACATTCTTGTAGTCTGGTCAAAGTGACAGAATCACACCCATTCCTCGAGCAGGTCACTCCTGCCTCCCTATGGAAGTTCCAGATATCAGCTTGATCCATTGCTAGTCGACCGACTACAGAAGCCGTGCCCGCCAACCTATCTACTGCTTCACAAACATAGTCAGCTACTAATACTGAAATGTAATTTCAAACCTCAAAGTACTCCGGGGGGGGGGGGGGGGAAGGGCAGTGGCTAGCTTGTCTACCTGACCGTTTGTCATGTGTTCGAATGTCCAAACACACGGATCTTAAATTAACTTGGGCGACAACACGCATCAAGCATAATATTAGAACCAGAAAATATATGGCAAGTATAGGGGGCGACCGGTGTGACATTAACCATATCACTCACTGAGTGCTGACAACTCTTTAACAAATATGGCACTAGCACCATTTACCCAATACTCCACAAGACGTGAAGAAAAGACCAATATATTTTCTGTCGTCCTCAAATGTCTTACATCTTATCCGGCAAACGTCGTCGTTTCATGTGTACTGTTTGATACAGCCAGCAAGGGGGGTTGAGTGGTCTCGAGGTATGGTGTCCGCCTCGTGTGCTGGAGGTCCTGGTTTCAAGCCCCAGTGATGGCCGGGATTTTTTCACGTGGACTTCTTGTATAAAATTTCCTCTGGTCTCTGGTTAGTGAGATCGGACGCCCGTGTGTATTGTCGCGCACGTAAATCATCAATTGGCAGTTGGAAATCTGAAAAGAGTTACCTAGAGGCGCTGCCGGGGCAAAATATAGAATTAAAAATCTACCCAAAGTGTTTCAGGATCCTAGTCGGTGATACGGAGTTCCTGCACTGAGCTGAGATTCTCCGGACTATTTACGAGTAGAACGGAGCACTTATGGGTTACACCCATGTGTCAGAAGTCGGGGTGCCCCACCGGCTAGATGAAAGTATTATTCACTGGCGAGCAACCCCAAATAGTCAGAAACTGACTAGGGACAAAATCTATATGGCTGAACTATAGATTAGGCCCCTGAATATCCAACGTACAGCTTTAAGTGGCTCGTTATAAAATTGAAAATGAACTGTGCTGAATATTCGCCAAGGAATAGGAAAGAGAAGGTTAGCTAGGATAGTTTTTAAGTCTGAATTAAAGTTTAAGGACAACTATCCTAGTACAGGTTTTTCTCCCTGATTGCTCCTTTCCTTGGTGTGTAAGTGAACCCCCACCAATGTAAACACACAACACGTATGCACAATTGGAAAAAAATATAATGACAGAACTATGAGTTACAATACTACAACATTTATTTACTAATCATATTAAACATTGGATGTTATTCAAAATGATGATGATGATATCATATAGATAGTGATGAGAAACATTACATAACTTGTTACTTGATCTATCTGGATCTGTGGTCCAGATCCCTACTCTCCAGTAGACTCCAAAAAAAAAGAAACAGCTTGCCGGTATTCTGATGTCTGTCAGTCCTAGCACTACCTAGTTAGTAGTCTCTAAGCTTGAGATCTATAACATAGGTGCTCCTTGTGAGAGCTTGAAAGAAAGTCAAGAATGTGTTATATCTAGTTCTACATCAGCGCAATCTTAAGTAAAACATATTCTAGTAAACACATATACAATGACCAGTCTGGCCAAGTTTATCTTCCAGCTCTACTGCGTTCACCATCCTCCTTCTACCTACTGTCTTTAGTCTGGGACGGGCTTTTCAATTGTCTCACACGCCTGTAATGATTACATTTCTGCCGCCCATGTCCATGTCGCTAATACAGAAATTCTGTCGTACAGCCGCTCCGTCCAAAGTTGGTTTAGCCGCTCACAGGGTCAGTAATGGTATTATAATAGTACCGGGTCATCCGGGCTTACAAGCCGTGACCAGTAGCTGTGCCAGGTTCCCATGCATTACCGTGAACGCACGCCCACAATACACTGAGAAAGTTTAGCACCATATACCCTATACCAATTGTGGGTAATGTCTGTACCATTACACCTCTGCTTCCAACACAATCGTTTGCCAATGTGCCAATGCGCAGACAAAAGCATAACACTTCATATTGGTAGGTTTGCATATGACAAATCAATATATCAAACATCCAATACACATAAACATATTGATTAAACTAGACATATTATGATACTTTAACATCATAGCATAATGCACTAGTTAGTTTGTATGTATACGAAATGAGACGTATAGACACAAAAAGAATATGTACGAAGTATATTCCTAGCATCGTATATTCATATGAAATTACACATACATACATCCAACATATCCGTAAACATTATATTACTTCAAGATGGACATCTAATGATACTCAACATAATAGCATCAGGCATTATTAATGAGTACTAATATTGTATAGCTACAAAATGAGATATACAAGTCTAATTGAAGTGCCCACACAGACCAGCCATATTTGCTGATCTGCCCGGTTTAATCACCACTTAGTTACTGCTGTTGTAAGAATTAAATAAGTAGTCAGTTGACTATATTCTGTACAACAAATGCACACACCAAAAAGACAACTAGGATAGTGTACAAAGAAATGACAAGCATCTACCAAGACACCTAAAAGTATCCTTAGACAATGATATTTATTGAAATAACCTACGTCCGATATAGACTGACTAGTTACTAAGAAATAATTCTCCTAGTGAAATCTAGCAACATAAGAATCATACATATGACTACCAAACATTGAGCTGGCTGCCTACCTGTTCTGAAGTCAGACTTAATCTAAAGGGAACAGGTTTAGCATGGGTTTTTATACCTAGCCTAGCAGTAGACACTTATCTCCCAGGAATTCCATTAATAAATTCTTCTTATCTCCCCCTGACGTTAATTGCAATCCTAACTGCAAAACTTGCTATCACTCTCATTGCTCCAGTCTTGCCCTAATAAAATGTTTCACACATTCCTACAGAGCAGACTCCCCTCTGTCTGGTACAAAGCCCACAGGCCCAGTGTTAATTGCCTTATGAGACCTCGTTCACACCTCCCTGAGTCTGACAGTCTGAGTCTTATCAGTGATTTCACACCTTGCACCTCTAGTCTGTTTTCAGATGGAGGTCAGCCATCACGGTTGGGTGATTTCCTACCTCTGCTTATCAGGTGTCATGCCTGGTCGGTTTTAATTACACAGTCCATGGAGTCTGCCATCCTGTGGGTGTAATTATCAGTTTGACCCGTAACACTTTGAATCGGGACTGGCTGGGTAGTTTGACTGGTGTCAAATTACACTTCTCAGACAGAAAGACATTCCTGGTGGTTTGTTTACTTGCAGGCTTTGCAAGCTTACGTCAAGACGGTGTAGCCTTGAATATAGAGACAACAGTTTTGTTCGTCTGTTGATTCTCTACATGGCCTATCAAAAGTGAACCGAAAATTGTTCTGGGAAGTAAAGGCTGCAAATTCGTGACAGAGCTTCCCCCTTAAAAAAAAAGTTTTTGCCAGAAATCTTTTGTCAAAGCACGCCGTACATCCCAGAATCATGCCTAAGCACTCTCCGTTCTGTATCTGCCTAAAGGTTTCCAATATTCCTTGTGGCAGTGGGTTGTCCTGCATCTGCATAAATACGTTCCATTTCCATAATCCCAGGCTACTTTGGATAGGTCCTTGTACCTGGTTTTCGGCCGGGATTCCATGCAACAGCTTGGTATAATCGGGTAATTCTCAGGAGGTTGTATTTTTACCCCTCTGGGAAAGATCACAATCAACAGGATTCTTCTTCGTCTGTGGGCGACTGTCTTAGTCCACTCCCTCACGTGATTTAATCCTTTCAGCCGAGGATGTACCCGTAGTGAAGTCTTGCATAAGCTGGCCACAGCAAAGCTTGTCTCCGTGATTTTCCTCCATCCTTTATAGATTCTTAACTGATCCATCAATATCTTCCTTTCGAAAATAATAATGTTACACATCATGGTCCCATGATATAAATTCAACTGGCGCTTTCCTCCTTCCAAGTCGGGCGTAACAATCTTCCCTCCTCGGTGTCGCGGTTTCTTCCCCTGATATTCAGTTAATGGGCTGAGTTTCTCTGCATTAGAGTTTCTTGTACAAACCGTGCTAGAAATTGGAAATTTAGTGTGCCAAGTTGTCCTGCCTTGAGAAATAACATAGTTACTCCAGGGCGATAAAGTGGTGTTACTTTTGAATAAAGTATCCACAAATAGCTGATCTACTCCTATCAAATCAACCTGACTGAAGGGTAGATTGAGTCTTAAGAGTGTTGATTTCAAACCACTCTTGACTTCTGTTACTTCAGGTCCCTGTTGCTGGAATTCC
Organism: Cepaea hortensis; assembly: GCA_963921405.1. Classification (NCBI taxonomy): domain Eukaryota; kingdom Metazoa; phylum Mollusca; class Gastropoda; order Stylommatophora; family Helicidae; genus Cepaea; species Cepaea hortensis. Next base: position 61,597,210 of record OY992887.1, read on the forward strand.
CTGATAACTTCAGCTAATGAGATGATAGGCGTTTCTTCCTCCATCTTGTGCAAAGAATTTTCTTCTTTAGCAACTACAGGCAATGTTGTCTGCACAATATCAGAGTCCATATTCTGGCTCATGACAATTCCCGGTGATTCCTGAGTCTCCGAACTGGTATACTCTGAGATAACAACTGGAAATGTTTCCTGGTCTGGATGTTCCTCTCTGGTCGTGCTTTCATGGGCTAAGTCCAGTTGAGGTACATCCTGTGGTGGGCTGATGTCTAAACAATCCATCACATTAGGTAAATCATTTGAACTGAGATCTACTATCTTGTCCTCAGCTGCAGCCTCAAAGATCACACGGGGTTCCGGATCATCCTTCATCCCTATCTTAGTGAAATGTAATCCCACTTCTTGCTTGCTTGAGCTGAAGGGAATAATAATGTCGGTTACCTCTCCATCTTCGACCTCTTTAAAAGATGTCCTCAGGTCCTCTTCTTCTTAAGTTTCACCCCTCGTTGAAGTAAAATGAGATTCCTGGGAGTCTTGTACTGGCAAACCGTAGTGCAAACAGTTGTCCTCTGGGTAACTGTTAATAGTTAAATTATCTGAACTGATAATTGGTGATTCTTCCCGCGTTGCAGTAATAAAATTCACCTGGGATTCCGTTTCTTCCTTCCTCCCTATTTCAGTCAGATGTAATTCCACTTCGTGATTCTGTGAACAGAAGGGAATGTGAGAATCGGCTAGGTCTCTGCCTGCGACCTCATTAAAGGTTGTCTTCAGTTCCTCTTTCTCTCGAGATTCATTTCTCGTAGCAGTCAAGTGGTTTTCCTGAAGGTCCTCTACTGTTAAACCAGTTAGACCACAATTTCCGTGGTGCAAACAGTTATCACGTTTGTGACTGTTTGAAGTGCCATTGGCACGTTTTTTCTTCCCTCTTTTCCGTTTAGGACTGGGTCGAATGAGAACCTGTAGTTCCCGGTCCACTAACTCTGATTCCGTGGTGGCTGGGAAAGATGTCCCTTCCTTCCTGGTTGGGTGAGCATCCGTATCTCCTACTTTATGTTCCGCTAGAAAGGTTAGCTTCTCCGCATTGACTGCTTCCCTATGCGTTTTCTCCATCTTTACTCCTTCAGTTTTGCTACGCTCTTGTGCTCCAAAGAACTCATCATTTTCTTTAAACATAATTTCTTCTTCTTGGTCCCACCATTCTAACTCAGCTATGATATATGTTTCTAGTTGCTCCCCCTTTAAGCCTTTTCTTATGCCCCACCCTCTCGCGGACTCTGAGAAATCTGCGCGCGCCTTCATGTCCTCTTCGAGATTCCGGTAACGTAAGACCATAATTGCTAATGACTATATCCAGGTAAGCACTTATGTATATATCAAAAATCAGATATAAGCTAGAATGACACGAGTTAATTACTGACAGTCTACGCTATCCAATGTGTATAGTTTAGCCTCAGCAGTGAAAGACAACTGAAAATAATATTCAAGTAGTACCTGGCGACAGCAGTGAAGTAAGTGTGAGAGATATACTACACAGTAATCAACAGTAATATTTGCCTAAATAAACATTAAAATGCACTGCATACATGTCAAAATGAACATGGCATATATTAGCATAAAATTGCAAATCAGTCAAGCAGTTAAATCATCAAACACATCAATGTAAATATGATTAAAGTGTCCAATTATCAATAAATGATTAATGATAACACTAAATGTTAGATGATGGTAGTTTTCTCATAAGTTCTTATCTGTTATACTTTTGAAAAGTTATATATGTACTCTGTAACTTCCTCAACTAAAAGTAGCTACATTTGATGATAGTCTATTTTGATGATTGAAGATTACAAGAGTTAACTTTGAAAAGTCGTTTGTCTAGGGTCTAGTAGAATCACTTTGCTTACTCGAATCCTGGATCAGGATCTCGGACTGGACCCCAATCTGTCAGAAGTCGGGGTGCCCCACCGGCTAGATGAAAGTATTATTCACTGGCGAGCAACCCCAAATAGTCAGAAACTGACTAAGGACAAAATCTATATGGCTGAACTATAGATTAGGCCCCTGAATATCCAACGTACAGCTCTAAGTGGCTCGTTACAAAATTGAAAATGAACTGTGCTGAATATTCGCCAAGGAATAGGAAAGAGAAGGTTAGCTAGGATAGATTTTTAAGTCTGAATTAAAGTTTAAGGACAACTATCCTAGTACAGGTTTATCTCCCTGACTGCTCCTTTCCTTGGTGTGTAAGTGAACCCCCACCAGTGTACACACACAACACGTATGCACAATTGGAAAAAAATATAATGACAGAACTATGAGTTACAATACTACAACATTTATTTACTAATCATATTAAACATTGGATGTTATTCAAAATGATGATGATGATATCATATAGATAGTGATGAGAAACATTACGTAACTTGTTACTTGATCTATCTGGATCTGTGGTCCAGATCCCCACTCTCCAGTAGACTCAAAAAAAGAAACAGCTTGCCGGTATTCTGATGTCTGTCAGTCCTAGCACTACCTAGTTAGTGAGAGCTTGAAAGAAAGTCAAGAATGTGTTATATCTAGTTCTACATCAGCGCAATCTTAAGTGAAAAATATTCTAGTAAACACATATACAATGACCAGTCTGGCCAAGTTTATCTTCCAGCTCTACTGCGTTCACCATCCTCCTTCTACCTACTGTCTTTAGTCTGGGACGGGCTTTTCAATTGTCTCACACGCCTGTAATGATTACATTTCTGCCGCCCATGTCCATGTCGCTAATACAGAAATTCTGTCGTACAGCCGCTCCGTCCAAAGTTGGTTTAGCCGCTCACAGGGTCAGTAATGGTATTATAATAGTACCGGGTCATCCGGGCTTACAAGCCGTGACCAGTAGCTGTGCCAGGTTCCCATGCATTACCGTGAACGCACGCCCACAATACACTGAGAAAGTTTAGCACCATATACCCTATACCAATTGTGGGTAATGTCTGTACCATTACACCTCTGCTTCCAACACAATCGTTTGCCAATGTGCCAATGCGCAGACAAAAGCATAACACTTCATATTGGTAGGTTTGCATATGACAAATCAATATATCAAACATCCAATACACATAAACATATTGATTAAACTAGACATATTATGATACTTTAACATCATAGCATAATGCACTAGTTAGTTTGTATGTATACGAAATGAGACGTATAGACACAAAAAGAATATGTACGAAGTATATTCCTAGCATCGTATATTCATATGAAATTACACATACATACATCCAACATATCCGTAAACATTATATTACTTCAAGATGGACATCTAATGATACTCAACATAATAGCATCAGGCATTATTAATGAGTACTAATATTGTATAGCTACAAAATGAGATATACAACAAGTCTAATTGAAGTGCCCACACAGACCAGCCATATTTGCTGATCTGCCCGGTTTAATCACCACTTAGTTACCGCTGTTGTAAGAATTAAATAAGTAGTCAGTTGACTATATTCTGTACAACAAATGCACACACCAAAAAGACAACTAGGATAGTGTACAAAGAAATGACAAGCATCTACCAAGACACCTAAAAGTATACTTAGACAATGATATTTATTGAAATAACCTACGTCCGATATAGACTGACTAGTTACTAAGAAATAATTCTCCTAGTGAAATCTAGCAACATAAGAATCATACATATGACTACCAAACATTGAGCTGGCTGCCTACCTGTTCTGAAGTCAGACTTAATCTAAAGGGAACAGGTTTAGCATGGGTTTTTATACCTAGCCTAGCAGTAGACACTTATCTCCCAGGAATTCCATTCATAAATTCTTCTTATCTCCCCCTGACGTTAATTGCAATCCTAACTGCAAAACTTGCTATCACTCTCATTGCTCCAGTCTTGCCCTAATAAAATGTTTCACACATTCCTACAGAGCAGACTCCCCTCTGTCTGGTACAAAGCCCACAGGCCCAGTGTTAATTGCCTTATGAGACCTCGTTCACACCTCCCTGAGTCTGACAGTCTGAGTCTTATCAGTGATTTCACACCTTGCACCTCTAGTCTGTTTTTAGATGGAGGTCAGCCATCACGGTTGGGTGATTTCCTACCTCTGCTTATCAGGTGTCATGCCTGGTCGGTTTTAATTACACAGTCCATGGAGTCTGCCATCCTGTGGGTGTAATTATCAGTTTGACCCGTAACACTTTGAATCGGGACTGGCTGGGTAGTTTGACTGGTGTCAAATTACACTTCTCAGACAGAAAGACATTCCTGGTGGTTTGTTTACTTGCAGGCATTGCAAGCTTACTCAAGGCGGTATAGCCTTGAATATAGAGAAAACAGTTTTGTTCGTCTGTTGATTCTCTACATGGCCTATCAAAAGTGAACCGAAAATTGTTCTGGGAAGTAAAGGCTGCAAATTCGTGACACCATGTGTGCCGTTATGTTGATCCGTCGACTAAACTAAACTAACTAAACAGCCAGACAGGGAGCTTCTGATCGTCAGAAAGGTACCCCCTTCCCGGAATGTTTCGAACCATTGTACTCTTGACACTCTCTGGGGGCGGGCCCGTCCGGGTCATGACTCCGGGCACCTTTCCCCTGCCGTGCGAATCGTTCGGTCGATTTCGTTGTCCTTGTTGTTGTACTTGTCCCTCAGCTGTTACCATGTCCACTCTCAAGCCTCTCCTCCCGAAGTGAGGCGAGTCCGTGCAGCCTGTGCTTGCCCCTTAGCATTTGTGGTCGTATATTTTTTTAATGCTGCATATCCCTTACAGGACGTTGCAGTCAACACCAGCATTTTTAAGCTGCTGATGATATACTAGGCAAGATTACGCTCAGTAGTTTGCCATTGATTTCTGAGCGACCGGCTCACATACCCCCGTACGTAACCAATGCGGCGCGATCCGCTACCGAATCTCGCCCAGCTGCGTTACTCACGAGAGTATATGGGATTATGGAGAAAGACGTTAACGCCTACGCCAGGGAGACGGCGGTTGTAGATAGACAGTAGATAATATTAGCTAAATACTTGATGATCATAAACATTACCCCGTGATGTAAAACATATAGTATAGATCAGGTTTGGGCAAACTTTTTGTGCGTATGGCCGCATTGACAAATGTAAAGCTATTGGCGGGCCGCATATATGTATATTATATATATATATATATATATATATATATATATATATATATATATATATATATATATATATATATATATATATATAATTATTTATAGGTTATTAAGCAGTATAAATAACTAATTATTGCAATTTTATTTTATTATACACTTATACACTATATTCTTTCCGGCATGGCACATGATTGATTGATTGATTGATTGATACATTATATTTGACAATATGGACAAAACCTTTTACTAATTTTTTAACAAGATTTTACAGCTTGTTATTATAACAAACCGGTCTCTGTGGCTAAAGGGCTTGCGAACGCGGTTTGTGAGCCCGTATACCCGGGTTCGAAACACGGCAGTGCTGGTTTTTTCGAAAAAAGGTATAGGGGCCGGTCGTTCAGAAAGCAATGGCAAACTACTGAACGAAACACTTGCCTGGTACATCAAGTTGGGAAATGATTTTTGTGATAAACATCCATAGAAATCCAGCAAACCATCTGTCTTGAATTTCTCTTTCAGGTCATGATTTGCTTGTAAGTCAAGCAGCTCCAACTGTATGTCCTCTGTGGCTGTATCAGCTTCTGCACTAAAAGGGGAATTGAGAATACTGAGCTGTGGCTCTAAGTTCTTGAAATCTTGGAATCTCCATCCAAAATCTTCAATCAATGCGTCTAATTGGGCTTTTTATTTTTCAGTCATTTCACCAGAAATGGTTTCTTGTTTCAGCAAAGGGAAGTGACAAAATCTGTTTTCACTTGCTTGTCTGGACAACAGTGAGAGTTTTGCCTGAAATGATTTTACATGTACATACAATTCATGTGCAAACACACCATTGCCCTGAAGTTTGACATTCAGTTCATTTAACTTTTCCATAATTTCAATGGCAAACATAACGCCTAACTTCCACTCTTTATTGACAATGTTAGTAGTAAAGTCACATTCAATGCCTTTCCAGCAACTAATTCAGGATAATGCTCGCCGGGTGATGTGATTATCTACACAGATGGCTCGGTGCTGAGAGGTAGTAGAAGTGCCTGGGTTTCTTGGCAAAGGCTAATGGTCGACGATGATACCACAACATCTAGCTTAAGAATGGAGGTGGAGGCAGTCAGTGCAGCTTTCCGCTGGATGGAGAATACGACACACACACACACACATCGTGATTGTAACTGACTCAGAAAGCATGCTGAGTAGGGTGAGGACTGGCAAGCTTCGTGCCTAGTGGCTTGCTTCGCTTCGGAAGTCACGGGTGGTAAGCATCGTCTGGATATTTTCTCCGGGGCATGCTGGTGTGTTGGGGAATGATCAGGCAGACAGATTGGCTGGCTCTGCAGAACTTGGTGAAGTATTGATGCATGATAGGGCAGACGTGGTTGCGGCCTTGTGGGAGCACGAGTACACCTCGGAGGAGTAAATGGATCACCATGGTCTGGCAAGAATGCGACAGCGAGGAGTGACGAGGGGATCTGGCCGATGCTCGACGCTTAGAGGAAAGGCGAGACGCACATATAATCAGATTACTACTGGTACTGTTGGGGTTGGAACTCTTCGCTGGCATCTGAGGATGGGGACAGAGTGCTTATGGGAATGCCCCGAATGCTGTGATGTCGGTTCCTAAATCAATAAATCAATCAATCAATCAATCAATCATGCCTTTCATCTCTAGGAACATCGCTATTTCTTCTCTGAGCTCCCACACTCGCCTCAACACCTTGCCGAGACTCAACCATTAAACACGGGTGTGGTACAGGACATCGGTGTGTTCAGTTTCCAAATCGTCAAGTAATGCCTTGAACTGTCTGTGATTAAGTCCTCTTGATCTGATGAGGTTGATGACATGCTTGATATTCAAAACAGTTGTAGCAGACTTTCTTGATGAATCACACAGTGAAGTGGTCATAAATGTGTGTTCTGGATATTCTGCTTTAATCTTATCATTTGTCACCTTTTCCAGACCTACATTTTTTCCAGTCAAAGAACGAGCTCCGTCAGTTGTAACACTTTCCATCTTGTCCCAAACCAACCCAGTTCTTTCAAAACAGTTAGTAACAGCATTGAATATATCATGGCCTGTGGTTGTGTCTTTGAGTGACTCAACACTCAGTAACTCTTCAGTGACTTTAAAAGAAGTGTTTATTCCACGTATAAATATCAATAATTGTGCAGTATCATGTACATCTGTACTCTCATCCAATGCAAGAGAGAACCACAAAAAATTGTTTATTTGCATTCTTGAAGTTTATGCATCAACACGTCTGACCACAGTTTGCCTTGATAAAGAAATGTTGTCAAATCTGTTTGTTTGTTTTTGTTGTTGTTGTTTCTTTTTTGTTTGTTTTTTTTTTTTTTTATGGACACATAATGTTTGCCGCATCTAGAAACATTCCTTGATGAACCCACAATCAGAAAATGGCTTCTTCTGTTTTACAATTCTGTGTGACAGCACAAGACTAGCTTCAGTTGCAGCATCTTGAATGGAAGACTGTTTAGTGAAAACAGTTTGCTGTTTCTCAAAAATTTTTCACCATTTCCTTCCCCTCTCTTCAGTTGTTAAATTGTATCCGAAATCGGAATGTTTTGTTTGATAATGTCTTTTTTAAATTGTAATCCTTGAAGACAGCCACTGGCTCAGGACACAACAAGCAAACTGATTTGCTACCAACTTTTATAAAACAGTACTTAGTTGTCCATTCATCATTAAAAACACGGCATTCCTCTTCAATCTTACGTTTGTTATTGACACTCATTGTTTTAATAAAATTCGAACAGTTAGAATTGTACAAAACTTTAAAACGGAAATGAAACAAAACCTACTTCCGGCTGTGTGTGAAAATAAAATATTCGGAAAATAAGTAGTAAACTCAGAATAAATTTCAGAAATATATCAAGACTTCTACAACAAATAAATTAATTTGAATATTGTAAATGTGGAAATAATTTATAACAGCAAAAAACTTTTAAATTTAATATTTTCTTGCGAAATAAATCATTTTATTCACCGGAGAAATATCCGTTTTTCATAAAATCATCCTTATTAAATTTTTACATGTCGATAAATATTTCTCTATATGAAAATCGATAAATTCGTATTTTAGCATTGCATGGTTCCAAATGTTGCTGTATGTAGCCGGGAGCGGGGTTGGAGTGAACGCCCAACCTTGCATAAATACCCCAATGGCTCGTGCATTCATCATCTATGCAGCAAAAGTACAACTCCTGGCCTTCTCGTGGCGGAACTGTTTTAACCAACAGGAGAAGGGGCGGCGGCGAGTCACTGACGCCGAGAAATAACCAGAACGCTCTAGATGTGTATGCATGTACATGCATGCGCAGACATGTGTGTGTGTGCCTACACACTTAAACTCGAGTAAGACCACAGTCTGCTCTAGCGAAGAAACCGTGCTGAAGACGGAGGCAACCAGCCAGGAGGCGCGACACAGAAATCAGGATGCCACGCAATCACGCGTAATGAAATATGTTGACTACTGCTAAATGTTTGGTGCTCACCCTGCTTTGGACCCCCAGGCACGTGCAGTGCCGGGTTCTATGCCTCGAAAGTGTCCAACCACAGCTACTGGAGGTCCTTCTCAGATGTCCTGTGGAACGAGGGGACCTGAGAATAGAGCGTCTGGCCATACCAAACAACGACTAAAACTAATTCACTGGAATGCGGAGGGAGTCAGCAACAACAATAAATTAGAACTGGAAAACATCTTGAACCAAGAAAAGGTAAACGTATGTTGCTTGCAAGAAACTAACCTCAACGAAAACGAAATGATGTCTTGGAAATTGCAAGTACTAAGGACACTACTTTCTGAACTTAGCAATCAGCGTAAGGTCACCATACAGTGGATACCATCCCACTGTGGAGTACCCGGCAACGACAGAACTGATCGATTGGCTAAGGAAGGGACAAAGGAAGACCAGCTTGATGTGCCCGATTCATACCACCAAAAGAAAAGAATGATCAAATCAGTCAGAAGCCACCAAAACTTGCTCAAGACGACTACCACGTTATGGACAGACGAGAACAAGTCATTATTCTGCGCCTCAAAACAGGACACAATAGATTACGCAACAATGTATACAAGATTCAAGATTGGTGAATTAGTCATGAGCACATGTGGATTGGCGTCGCAGACAGCAGAGCACATACTCAAAGACTGCCCAAATTACAACATATCTAGGCAAACCTTCTGGTCTAGAGAGATGACAGTGGAAGATAAACTCTGTGCACTGCTGGGTGAACTAAAAAGGATAGTTAAATTCTTACAAGAGGCAACATTGCAGTTATAGACATATTTAAGGCGAACGAAAGAAGAAGAAGAAGCATTACATTATAAAGGTCAAGAATTGTTTACACCAATAAATAATTAGAAAGAAATTTAATAAAAAATGTTAAAACAATCATAACTCTACGCGAAGTTCTGTAAAATTCAACAAAATAACTTTAAAACGAAGTAAACATTTTTTATTTCTAAATGCTCTTGCGGGCCGCATAAAATCAGTTGCCGGGCCGTAGTTTGCCCACCCCTGGTATAGATAGTCAGACACTAGATATTGTCAGCTAAAGGAGTTGATAAACATAGAAACTAAATATTGCCAATTAAATACTCTGCCGGCCTTTGTGGAAAATGCGTTACGGATGCGGTTCGTAATTCCGCTTACCTTCCGTTCGAAACACAGACGCTACCGATTTGGCAGCAGACCGTGTCGAGCTGGGTTTTAACGTGATGGTTTGGGAGCCGGTCGTTCAGAAAGCAATGGCAAACTACTGAACGTAAACTTGTCAAGGCATCAACTGTAGATAGGATATGCAAACAAAAATAAACAAAAAGGAAAAAAAAAACTTGATAAACATACACATTAGCGCATGATGTGTTAATCATCATACAGATAGTTAGAAATTAAACATCATCAAGTGATGTGTAACTTTTGATACAGATGGTCAAAACATAAATAGTATTCATCATCATCATCACGTACCATGTCGGTCAGCGTGGGTGGTCATGTTTCGCTTTCTTACACGATCACCAGAGTCGTGGCTCAGCTCTGTGTTCTTGTCCCGACCATGCCATGTGTTTAAGCCATCCAGATATTTACTTCTCTGCCTTCCCCTTGTTACTGTCACCTCATTCTCCAGATGTTATGGCTGTTCCAAGATAGTTATATTATATAATATTCCCATTTATCCTTGTATTACATTGTGGTATTTCTTTCTTCTTTGAGAGGACCATAATTTTTGTCTTCTTATAATTTATTTCTAACTCTAGTTGTTGATTGTGTACACCTGCAGTGTTAAGTTGACACCTGTGGCGTTAAGTTGAGTGGTTGCTGAACTGGCTGATAGGTTATGGCGTCTGCTTCAGACTCCGAAGGCACTGGGTTCAGTCCCCGCACAGGGCTCGACATTTTTTCATGAAGCACTATGTAATGTCGTCACACGTCGTTCTGATCGCATGGGTAGTCAGATAGGGTACCTAGCCTTCTCGTATCAGGTCGAACAACAGGAAGTCCCGTGTCTCGCGTTAAACATCCCACGACAGAAAGAGTAGGTTGTTATGCTGGTCACTAGCAATATTGTTAAGAAAAGAAAACCTCCCCACGTGACCTTGGATGAAATGTGTCTAGAGGAAGCTAATCTGACACACATGCAAGCCGCAGTCTGACACACTGATCACTGAAGGGCATAACTAGGAATGTCGGACTCCGCCGACGGAGGAACGAAGAAGAAGAAGAAGAAGGATGCTGAGGTTGAACATGGTATAGGCGAGGTTTCCAGACAAATCATGGCTTCGCAACATCAACTTGACAACGGTCATCGAGGAAGCTTCGTCGTCGCTGAAATTATAGTACTCACAACTTTCTCGGTGCAGCTGTGGATGATGCAATAATATAAACCGTTGCTCGGAGCCAGGCGCGCGAAGACTGGTTCTGAGGGAAGATGTACTGAGACAGCTATTTCTGTGAATCTCTGCACTAGCAGTGGAGCTTTGAAGACTATTTTATGCACGTTATGTTAATTACCACGAAATTCTTCAGCAACTCCACGCAATGAATATTTATTGCAGTTTAGGGAGTCATGTTTAGAAACATCGACAGTATACCGTGGGCTGTTTTGACCAAGTATGCCACTGCAGAACATGTTCATCTCATCTTGCCACAAAAGGTTCACAGAACTGTCGAACAACACAGCAATGGTTGAGTGGTTAGCCCCCCTCCAACACGTCACCGTACTAGCGTAATGGCTAGACGCTGGCCTGTCAGCACGATGGTCACGGGTTTGTTCCACTTCGGCATACGTTAGTTCTCTATACATTATTGATTACAGACAATGAGCAGGAACTGCAACATTTTGTACATAAGCTGTTGTACACATAGGGTTGCCAGATATATGGGCACCAAAAGGAGGACATAATAAGAAAAAATGGAGGACAAAGGAGGACATAATAAGACAAAAAGGAGGACATATTGAATGTTTCATTAAAATCATTCCAGATGAAACCCACAATCATTACAATTTTATTACGATAGCTGCATAATGCGAGAACACATTTCTACCTTCTCTTCTGTTAATGCCTCCAAAATTCACATTGGCATTGTCACCAGCAAAAGCAACACATTTGATGTACACATCATGTTTTCTGAGTGTTCTCAAAATATACTGTGATATAATTTCTGAGGTTTCATTTGGTGTGTTGTCTAACTCGAGAATCTTAGTTTGGATTCCACCTGCTTTCCAGTCAAAGTACTGAACAACGATCGGAAATATTTTCTGCGAACCGTGATTGCTAGCATCTATCGAAAGACCGGAACATGAAATATCATTTAAAGATTTATCCAATTCATCAACAATGTGGGGGTTTATTATTGATTCAGTCTTTGTTTTTGCACAAGCAATATTTTTAGCAATTTCTGAATCTTCAAATAATGTATGCATCAAACCAGTTGTGCAGGTCATCGAGTTGTAAGACTGATGATGACAAACTGTATGAAATGCCACTGTTGCTTCAGCCGCATGCGCTTTCAACAACACATTTGAGTACTTAGACTGAAAAAATAGACGCCAATGTGCTAGATGACGCGGACACTTTGGTTAGGTTTCTATGTCTCTCACTGTCAACATGGCGCTCCAAGTCAGTAGTTCCTTTGTTGGTAACGGACAAGTAACTATCGCAAATCGTACACTTTGCCTCTTTCTCGTTGCGTCCTTCAACGAAGCATGAAAACTTATTTTTCATAGTGTTCGAGAATTTGCATTTTCTCTTTGTAGAAGCCATTTTCATAAACATAGACGGCAAAAATTATACATTTAAAAAAAAAAAAAAAAAAACAATTTTAAGTGGTGTTTCTACTACCGGAACCGGAAATAACATTAACATTTTGACCATAGAGACTACGGCATTTTTAGTGTTGCCGAATAGAGCAACAGTTAGATTCAAATTATACAAATAATTGGTGTTTCACATTTGGTATAAATAGGAAAATTAAATAAATATTATTAAGCAATGGGTTTTAATAAAGAATGTAAACACACGGTAAAGTGTAGATACATTGTAAGTTGTAACAACAATACATAAAAAATGATAACATAAAATATTTTTTTTAAAGCCGGACATTTTAAAGGATTTAGCTTTGCCTGCCGGACGGAGGACATGAGGCTATAAAGGAGGACATGTCCTCTCTTTGCCGGACGTCTGGCAACCCTACCCATGACATAGTAGGCAGCCCTGTGTTTGTCAAGCCACAAAGTGCGCCATGTTCACATGAAGGTTAACGAACCATCTGTATGATCAGAAACATTCTTAGTGCGGCAACCAGGCAACATTCGAAGAAGACGATTCTGAACTTTAGTTGTAGGATTTTAAAATAAATAATTTTATTCAATTTTTATTCAATTTTTAGAAATTGTAGGGTCATATTTTGACATGTCGTGTCAAATTTTGTCATTTTCCAGGTCGTAAATGCCAAAATACGTGACCATTTTAGGCCGTAAGGGTTCTTATTCTAGTTATAACGTATGGTGAATGTCTTAGTATAGATGTAGTCCAGACCGACTGTATCGTAGACGGTGTTTATTGTCAAGCGTCTCTGCGGCCATCCATTCACATTTTACGTTGAGTCCCTTCTCCCGAGGACGGTACTCGTTGTTAATTTTGTGTAATTATAGACCAGAAGAATGTCCCGGCGGATCCCAGCTCACACTGAATGTCAGTCATAAATTACCGGCAAGAAACCGTTAGTACCAAGAGAGTCTGCACAGCCAACATCACAAGGAAATCAGTAGATAAAATTCCTGTCGCCCGATATTTATACAGGAAGTCGTGTCCTTACTTGAAACCAAAGTCCAACCATAAACCACCATCACATTAGAGGAGGGGGCGTTCGTGAGGAGCGTGGCTTCAGTGTCAAACGGCTGCAGCACTTGGGTAGTGATGGTGAGCACGGAGAAGGACATTGTTTTACTCGTTCTGTCTCAGGTGGCTGTGATTCTAAAATGGTAACACTTAGGGAGAGAAGTCAATGTAATAAATGCCTGGAACTCTTTGAGTTAATGTAATAACTGCCTGGATGTGACTGAGTTAATGCAATAACCGTCTGGGAAGTGATTCATGTAATGTAATAACTATCTGAATCGTACTGAGTCAATGTAATTGTCTAGGACTGGCTGAGTCAATGGAATAACTACCTGGGACTCATTGGGTTAATATAATAACTATCTGGGACTGATCGAGTCGATATAATAACTGTCTGTCTGGGATAGATTTAGTCAATGTAATAACAGTCTGGGGACTGACTGAGTTAATGCAATAACTGTCTGGGAAATAATTGAGTTAGGGAAATAACTGTCTGAAACTTACTGACTACATGTAATGATTGTCTGGGGACTGAATGGGTCGGTCAGTTAATGACTGTCTTGCACTGACTACGTTAATCTGATTGTCTGAGACCGAAGCAATTAAAGTAATAACTAAAGTTTTTTTGTTTTTTTTAAGTCGCGTATCCCTTAAGGGACGTTGCAGTCAACACCAGCATTTCTCAGCTGCTGTTGATGTACTAGGCAAGTGTTAAGTTCAGTAGTTTGCCATTGCTTTCTGAACGACCAGCTCCCATACCAGCACGTTATAACACAACGCGACACGGTCTGCTAAAGTTTAGAAAGGGTTAAAAATATCTTAAGATAGGAGTAGCTACAAAATTAGTTAAACTTATCAGTAAAGGATAGGAGTTAAAGCATCACCTGGAAATATTTGTAAAAATAACTAGAACAGAGTTTGTACAAGTAATAACAGTAATAACCAATGAAGGCGTTCAAACACAAATGAAGCGGTTTACACAGTAATTTTCTTGGATTAAAGAAATCAAAATAATAACTATCTGGAACTGAAGGAGTTTAAGAGCTAAATGTCTTGAGCTGAATAAATAAATGTAATGAATGTCTGGAATTGAGGGAGTTAAAGCAGCAAATAAGACAACATAGTTAGTCGCGGTTCAAACTTTACTTCAAAGGATGACCTCATAATGTTCCTGTGCCAGTAAATATCACACAAAATGCCCCATATGAAAAGTTGTACAGACAGTCGTCCCGACAAACCAAGAGCACGCATGGCATACATGCATAATGCCACCGCCAGAATATCAACACACCAGCCCGTCACTAATATTACAGATCATCGTGCAAAATTCTTGAGAAGAGATTACAGCCTACTATAGAACCCCAGCTAAGCGAAACACAACTTGGATTTAGGAAAAAACAAAGGATGCACAGACGCCATTTTTGCTCTTAGACAACTTATAGAAAAATCAATCGAATTCAATGAAACACTCTACTTAACCTTTGTCGACCAAGAAAAGGCATTTGATAGAGTAGAGAGAAACAGGCTGTGGGAAATTCTTAACAATATGGAGTGAGTACACATCTAATAAACCTATGTAGAAGCTTATACAACAGCAGTGAATGCATAGTGAGAGCAACTGGAGAACACTCAGAACCCTTCACCATAAGATCTGGAGTACGACAAGGTTGTGTCCTGTCCTCTCTCTTATTTATAACATATATAGACAACATATGTAAAGAAACCAGCCAAACAGAGACATCAAGAATACCGCATGACGAGAACACAGAAGAAGAACCATCTGCAAATCTAACCATTAGAGAACTCCTGTTTGCGGATGACCAAGCACTAATAGCAAAATCAGAAGCTGAATTACAAGACCACATGAATAGTCTAAATCAGAGGTTCCCAAACCACGGCCCTCGGGCCACTTGTGGCCCGCCAGCTGTCAGAAAGTGGCACGCGAGGCCTCGTTATTTAATATAATTTATTTTAATAATTTCAAAAATGCACCCGGAGCGCCCCGTCAGCGTGCGATAATTTACTCTGCTCGTGGTTGTTATGCTCAGATATTATCGAATGCTCTTGTTCAGTTCGCAACGAAACGTTATGAAGTTCCCATATCCCAGCCTTGTCGACCAATCAGAGTGCGCAAGGCGCCATGTTGTTGTCTGTTACAACTGTTAAGCACAGTCGGCAGTATTGTGTTGAAATTATATTTTTTTAAATAAAAATTGACTGTTAAAGCCTATAGACATGAGTGTGGAAAATCTAAAATCAAACAATAGTAAAAAGCGAAAATGTGAAGACGTTGCTTGTCGTGAATTCAAGGAAGATTGGGCGGGGAAATTTATGTTTATGACTAGCCGTAGTGGTAAACCAGTTTGCTTAACTGTGGAGTTTGTGTTTCTGTTACAAGAAAAATTTAATCTGGATCGACACTTCACGACCGCACATTCAAACATAAATGCTCAATATCCGATCAATTCTGAGTTAAGAAAAGATTTCATAGCTAAAAAAGAAAGTTCTCTGACCAGGCAGCAGTCAGTTTTCACCAAGGATAACGAACAGAGCAAAAGTGCTGTTGTTGTGTCGTACGAAACTGACTGCTTCACCGGCAGCTGATCAAATGATTTCATTCTGACGAACAATTTGAACACTTGCGTTCATTCGCCCAGAGATACATTTGTCCTTTTGGTTCGACTTACAGATGAGAGTAGTCATTTTCCGCAATGACCGTTTTAAAAAACAAGCAACGTTCCAGACTCACCGACAGTAACCTAGCTGCGCTTATGACTTTGGGCACGACAGATTTGTGCCCAAACATTGATAAACTGGCATCTGAACTTAAGTAACTGGTTATGAAGTATAGTTACAATTGTAAATTAATTACATTAATAGCGATTTTCGAAACTGATTTAAATATTATTGTTAAATGAACTTTTGATGTTAAGCCAAAACATGACCGCAGTGTAGTACTGACACTGACTGCCTTTAAAGTTTTAGAATTTTGTTGTCGAAAGTTAAGAAAGGTCAGAATGATATTGCACGACTTTTATAATTTTATAACGTTGTGGCCCGCTTGACTACCGAAAATAGTCGAAATGGCCCTCTGCCTGAAAAGCTTGGGAACCACTGGTCTAAACGAAATGTGTAGGGAACCAGTCAATCAATCATGTGGCATGCCGGAAAGCGTGGGCGGTCATGACTCGCCATTTCACTCGATCACCAGTGTCGTGGATCAGCTCAGTGTTCTTGTCTCGTCCATGCCATGTGGCCAAGCCATCCAGGTATTTTCCTCTCGGTCTTCCTCTTGGTCTGTTCCCTTCGATCTTGCCAGTTGTCACCAAGTTCTCCAATCCATGTCTTCTCATAACATGTCCAAATAATTGTGACTGTCTACGTCTAATTTCTCTAATCAGTTTACGATGTTCATTTGTCTCCTGTAGTACTTGGTCATTGGTTTTTCTGTCTGTCAATGGTATTCTTTGCATTTTCCTCAGAAACCACATTTATGCAGCCATCAGATGTTTTTCAGCTTGACTGCTCATTGTCCAAGTTTCACATCCATACAAAAGAACAGGCTCTATGTATCCCCTCAACACTCTTGTTCTCGTTTCAATTGACATCTTTTTATTGGTCAGAATGTTTTTCATCTTGCTAAAGGCTACTTTCGCCATGGCGATTCTTGTTCTAATCTCTTCAAGGCATCTACCATCAGATGTTATGACTGTTCCAAGATAATTGTACCGATTCACTTGTTGAAGAATATTTCCATTTACTTGTATATTACATTGTGGCACTTCTTCCTTCCTAGTGAAGACCATAACCTGAGTCTTTTTACAATTTAATTCTAACCCCAGTTGCTCACTGTGTACAACAACCGCATCTACTAATTGTTGCAGATCCTGCGCATTGTCTGCAATCAATACTGTATCATCTGCATATCTAATGTTATTGATGTTTCGTCCTCCAATGCTGATTCCATTTATATCCTCTACATTTCTGAATATATTTTCACTGTATAGGGAAAAAAGATCTGGAGACATCACATATCCCTGCCTAACACCTCTCTTAATTGGCTGATACTGTCCCACTTCATTATCAATCCTTATTGCAGCTTGTTGTTTCCAATATATGTTTTTTATAAGTCTAATGTCTTTCCCATCAATTTGTAGATCTGCAAGCATATCCACCATGTTGACATATCTAACTCTATCAAAAGCCTTTGTATAGTCAATAAAGCAAAGATGTATATCCTTGTTTACTTCTATAGCACGTTCAATAACTGTTCGCAGCATATACACAGCATTTACTGTACCCTTTCCTTCTACAAACCCACATTGTTCTTCCCCTATTTCAGGTTGCATCTTCTTCCTCACTCTTTGCATGATAATTCTTAGCAAAATCTTTGTGATGTGACTCATTATACTAATTGTTCTATGTTGATCACATTCCAAGGTTCCTGATTTCTTTGGGATTGCAATAAATACAGAGTTACATAATTCAGGAGGTATATCTCCAGTATCATATAATGTGTTCAGCAGTCTGGTGACTTGCTCTAGTCCATATTCTTCTAAAGCTTTAATCATTTCTGTTGTGATGTTATCTGCACCGGGGGCCTTGCCAGCTTTCATATGCTTAAGAACATTTCGAACCTCCATTTCCAAAATTGGCGGTCCTTCATTACTAAATCTAATATCATACTGTTCGTCTCTGTTATCGTCATAAAGGTGTTTCACATAATCTGTCCATACATCTAGAATCTCGTCTTTTTCTATTATGATTTTGCCATCTTTAGTTTTTAGACACCCTGTTGATGTACTTGTTCTTTTATTAGTAAGTTCCTGAATTCTTTTGTGCACTAATTTGGTATTTTGACTGTTGTGTTGGTTTTCAATTTCTAAGCACTTTTCCTCAAGCCATGATTCTTTTGCCTCCTTACATAATATTCTGACTTGTCTGTGAATTTCTTCATATTTTACAGAATTATTTTTGTTGAGTCTTCTTGTTTCCATGAGGTGTAAAATTTCTTCAGTCATCCATTTCTTACGACCCACCTTCTTTAATTTTGGAATAGTTGTTTCTGCAGCCACATTGATTGAATTCTTCAACGTTTCCCATTGATCATCCACATCATGGAATAATATCTCTAGATCAGACAATATTTCAACTCTGTTCTGTACTTCTATGTTGAATTTGTTTTGTATTTCCTTGTCATTACTCAATGTACACAAATCATATTTAGTGTTTCCTGTTATATACTTGACTTTCTTCAACTTTATCCTCAATGTTCCTGTGAGTAATCTGTGGTCACTATAACAATCAGCACTGGGAACTGTTTTTGCTATTGTTAGCGCGTTTCTAAATCTTCTGCTAATGAGAATGTAGTCAATCTGGTTTCTAATCCTGCTATCAGGACTCCTCCATGTCAATAATCTTCTAGGGTGTTGCTTAAACCAGGTGTTTCCTACAATCATTTCCTGTTCTTTTGCCCACTCCACGAGTCTGTATCCTCTTTCATTTCTCTCTCCTAAACCATAGTTTCCTACTGTGTATCTATACCCTTGATTTCCTACTTTTGCATTGAAGTCCCCTATTATGATGTTTATTTCTGAATTTTTACATTTCTTTAAGGCAGACTCTATGTCATTATAAAATTCTTCTACACTATCTTCACTGGATTCTCCTGTTGGGGCATATACTTGAATAATATTTATGCTAAAAGGTCTGCCACTTAATTTAACTAGTAGAACTCTGTCCGACACGGCCCAATATCCTTGAACAGATTTTGATGTTTTCCGGTCCAAAATAATTGCCACTCCCCTATGACGATCTTCACCTCCAGAATAAATAATCTTGAAATCTTCATCTATCTTGATGCCTGATCCTGTCCATCTCGTTTCGCACATACCTAAAATATTAATTTTTTCCCTTTCAATTTCTTGTTTTATGTTCTCTAATTTTTCGTCGTCTTTTAACGTCCTGACGTTCCATGTTGCTAATTTTAACGTCTCTGTCCTTGTCTTGCGATAATCAGTCTTTAAGCGAATCATGATATACTAGGCACTTTTAAAGAGGTAGTTTGCCGTTGCTTTCCTCTATGGCAGTGACCGTACTGGTCGGAGACCGCAGCCATTGACTCAAGAAGAGCTCCTCTGCCTGCCGTCGTGAACTCGAGACCATGACCACCAAATATCTGTGTAGGGAACATAACATGAAAATTAGCACAAGCAAAACAGGGGTAATTACTATAACTAAAGAAGAAAAAACAACAACAATTCACCTAAACGAACATCCCTTAAAACAAGTAAAGAGTTTCAAGTACCTAGGAAGTATAATATCATCAAATGGCAGATCAGAAGACGAGATTGAAAATAGATGCAATAAGGCAAACCAACTCACTGGACAAATGTCACCAGTACTAAAGATGTTAGTTAGTTAGTTAGTCGAGGTTCTAACTTCACGGCAACGGGTCGTCCCCATTATGCTCCATTCCCGTGCCAGCGAATATCACACAAAATGCTTCCCACTGTCCAATGTGAAAAGTGGAATAGACGGTAGTCTCGGCAATTCAACAAGCCCGCACAGGTACATTGTGCATAATGCCGCCGTCAGAATGTCAACACAAAATGCATCCACGAATACTACAGTTCATCGTCGATGGACTCGGCAGTCACCAGAAAGACTTCATTGACCCGGGTTTTCTCACATGGCTCGGTTTTTTACCGCAGAGCGACCCGCCGAAAGTGTCGCACAAAGCACGAACTCCGCAGCTTCAGAGCCCAGTCCAACATGAGGAACATGCGATTGCAAACCATAGCCACAAGCTTACACACGCCACAGGACTTAACGGCTTAACGGCTCAACGCCTAACCGCCATGCTGGCGACTGGAAGTCCAATACTAAAGAACAAACATGTATCAATAACTACTAAGAAAGCACTTTACAACACAATCTTCCTACCAGCTCTATGCTACAAATGCCAAACCTGGACAATGACAGAAAAAAGAGAAAAGAAATATCACAACAACAGAAATGAGATTCCTGAGAAGAATACTAAACGTATCAAGAAAGAAATGAAGAAATCAGGACTAAAGTGGGGGTTATAGCAGCACTAGATTTTATTAGAAAGCAGCAAGTCAAATGGTTTGGCCATGCAAGTAAGTTACCATTCAACAGCGTACCACAACAAGCAATGATGTACAGACCAGATCGAAACAGGAAGAGGCCGACCATGTAAGCGTTGGACGGAGGGAATAGCAGCGCTCATGGGAATATCGATACATGAAGCCCATAATCGGGCACTCTCACGCTGTTTATACTTCACCTCGACACCGCAAGGTACAAGAGGAACATGATGAGATGAGATGAGATCGTGGATGGAAGTGGCAGCCACTAGAATACCAACAATTGCACACACATTACTGCATAAGGCAAACCAGCTAGTTCAGCAACCGGCCATCCGCTATTTGTATGAACATGTAGTTCACAATACAAACAACCGCAGACATATGTACAAGCATCTGACCTTCATTCCATAGCCCACAGTGTAGCTCCACGCACTGAACTCAGGAGCTGGACGACGGAACCATGTACTACCAGTCCAACATGAGGAAAATGCATAAATATACCGTAGCCACATACAAACACAGTTGAGAGGCCTTAACAATAGCAGCCTATTTGCCATGTTTGACCGGAATATAACTCTGGCAGTGAAAGGGTATAGTGATCAAACGAGCAGATTTGCTGCAACTAACAACTGTCTCGCCGTGAATAAATTTGGACAACTGATTGTAAATTTTTTTTTAGATTAGGGAGCTTATCAACATAAACTGTACTCATTTAATTACCAAATATGGCTACACCAGTTTCCGGTTTGGAAACAACAAAATGCTGTGTGCGGAGTAGCCAGTTGTCACTCTAAACAGTTTGGTCAACTAGTTGAGTTATAAATGGATCAAGACATGTTGAAGCCTACTGTAAACGTTCTTGTCCAAAGACTGGTGGGGCTCAAATGAGTTAAAGATTCTTAATATAGGGCAATTGCAGCAGTCCCACTCAAACTGTCCGGTTTACAACTAGTGCCGTGAGATTATGTCCTAGATACAAAAGGCGTCGGCCTCGTCTATTCTGATGAATACCAGAGATTCCTATATGAAGGACAGGCGACGAGAAATTGGTCATGTTATCACACCTCATATCGTGAAATGGCGAATCAACCAATCAAGTATCGCCGGATGCAATTCTCTATAACACTATACGTCCCCTGTATAAGTGCTGGTGGTTGCCTCAGGAGCCAGAGCGGCCCAATCAAGTCCCCGCGTCCCTGTGTGACCGCCTCTGCGGGTGGCCCTAGCAAGATCAAGTACAGATACTACACTTTGATCTTAGACAAAAAGCTGAGAAGTGACCATTTGTCGAAGTATCCGGTTATTTTCTAAGATTTCCATTTATCCTGTTATGTTACTTGTCTTGTGTGTTTCAGTGTGGCTAAAATATCTGAGGTGTCCCTTTCTGAGTTTGTCCATCGTCACGCTGATATTCTCTGAGACGTGGCTATCTGTTTGTGTGTCCAGGAAATGTCGTCGTTTCGTCTGTAAACAGTGTACAGACCAGAAACTGTCCGACCACTGCTGACTCCTGCCGCGATATTGGCAATAGAATTGTAACTACATTGTATTATCTCCCGTGTTTTGGATATCATGTGACCATTATACATAGGTAACGTTATCGCTGCTAGATTAATTTGTTTCGATGTCTTCGGCTGTTAAATGTATTACACGAAAACATCACCTAGTAACAGCAGGAGATATTCTATAATTTGTGTTGTAATGACATCCATATTTTTACGTGTTTTCTCTAGCAATGGTCATTAGAGAAATGCGGATGTATATATTTTTTTTGTTTTGTAAACCTAACTTTGTCTTGAACGACAGTGGCAGAAAATATCCCGTCTCCAGTGTATAAATAAACATTGCAGTGCGCGAAGACAAGAAACGACAACTCCTTTTCAAAAAAAAGTTTGCTGGCGGTTTATTTACCAGATAAGGAAGTTAGCAACAAAAGCCAATATAAGACCGGGAGAGTTGAGTGAGTTATGTCCCGTCTCTGTGCCTGTAGATAATACGATAGATATTCTCAATGAATAAAACATAGAGGGCATGGCATATTTGCAGACAGCTCATGCACGAGAGCTGCATTCGGTCAAACACTGGGCTATAGGTTCGAGGTTATAAATTATTCATGAGATGGTTCGTAGATGACAAAACAAATGTATTTCCACTATGCTTGTTTACATTGTTGATGACAAGAGAATGTGGCAAGTGCTTTGTAACATGCATATATTCAAAGAGCTTAATTGACAAAATTGTTGTTAAAGATGTCAAATGTTTTAAGCAAGTGACATCACGATGCAGACTAACACAGTGACCTTATAGGGACAGTTTCAAGATGGCCGCCCCACTTTTGACAAGCACCAAAGAGGACCAGCATTCTGTTATCCGATTTTTTATCAGTGAAGTGATGAAACCTATAGAAATTCATCAGCGAATGAAGGTCCGGTACGGTGATGCATGCCTGTCAGTTCAGCAGGTGTATGAGTGGAGTAAGAAGTTTCAAAACGGCGTGACTTCTGTCACAGACTATTCACGACCGGGTCAGGGAAACTGAGTAGTGACCCCTGGGTAGATTACATGAATCCAAACACATTATCGGCGTCGGACGACTTGCATTGAAAGCAGTGGTGACTACATCGAAAAATTATACATTTATTTTTTACCTTTTCAGAATATATTCACCCAAATACAAACAACAAAAACAAAATATAAAAAACATGTCAAGTTGTCATTTGAAGCTCCCTCGTATTTATGTAGAGATTCACACACTTATGTACACACATATTAAAAGACATATATAGGGTGTCCCTTGGCGAAATAATCGACACTCCTGTCTTGCACTCCACAGCTCTTGAGTTTGCTTTCAAACTCCGATATTCGGTTCTCCAGCGCAAATTTTTCAGAGACCCTAAGGGATCTTCGCTGGAACGATGGAGTGTCTGCGGAAGGAACCCGATATTGGATATAATTATGTGCCATGAAGACGATCCTCTGAATTATACACCTCTTGTTAAATCGTGTCATTCACACAGCCATAAACAAGCATATATAAATACACGTTTAAGGAATCATTACGATGTAGAGAAAGTGAAAGCATCAGCAGCAGTAGATCTCTGTCTGTGGTGTCTTCTTTACATCACACACACACATACACACACACATACACACACACACACATACACACACACACACATAGATATGTACAGTGTGGTACACACATGGCGTTGGTGGGTTTAGATTTTAGTTCATGTTAGATTTGTTTGAGGGAAGTGTGTGTGTTATGTACTGGGAGAAGTATCTGCTTCATGTACTGGGGACAATGTGTGTTTTGTGCACCAGAAGATGCACTTTGCCATGTCAGTTCTTGTAGTGATGTGCCTGTCACAAATGTCATGTTCTGTCACTGGATGACCAGAGATGATGTAGCTTCATATCAGAACAGGAGATTACAGCTAAACATAAATTACATAATAAATTAAGACAAAAGAACAATCCAGAGTTGTAAAATTAAAACAAAATTGAGAAGAACAATTCGGCAATAGAAAGGTGCATCAATTATGTTGCATTGAGGCACCATAACTACATTGATTCCCTCTGTATAAACACAACCCATTGTTGAATTCGACGGATTTTCCTCGTAGGTCAAACGGATTGTCAGAATAACAGTTTCATGACAGTAACATGTACATCGTGAACACCTTTATGTGATGTATTTGGGGGTCGACAATATAAGATAATCAATCCTTAGAGACAGAAATCGACAAACGCATTGGAAAGTCAACCACAACACTTTCCAAGTTAACCAAGAGAGTTTGGGAGAACAATACATTAACGGAGCGTAAAAAAGTTAAATTATGTAAAGTTTGTATTGTTAGCACACCACTCTATGGGTCTGAATCCTGGACCTTGTACTCACGACAGGAAAGAAAGTTGAATTCCTTCCACGTGAGATGTCTGAGACGTATCCTGAGCATATCGTGGAAAGACCATATAACAAACAAACTCGTACTTGAAAGTGCGGATATTACCGCAGTGCACTCTCTCTTCAAGCTGAGACGCCTCCTCCGGTATTCCCCAAGGTCTCCTATACGGAGATCTAGCCACAAGGAAGAGGCCAACCGAGAGTCCCCCACATGCGATATAGGAATGTGTGTAAACAAGATATGAAAACCCTTGGCATAGATCCAGACACGTGGGAAAGAGTTGCAGCAGACAGATGTTCCTGAAGAAGAGATGTACGAAACGGACTGGTGCTCTTTGAGCCAATCTGATCCAACAAACTGAAGATAGGCGGTACAGGCATAAAATGCAGTCACTTACTGCGGTACCTGCCTCGTCTTACAGATGCGGAACCTGTGACAGAGATTGTCACTCTCGCATTGGACTATACAGTCACCAGCGGTGCTGTCTGGTGCCTTCCTAGCGGCACATCTCTAGAGTCCTACAGGACTGAAAGAGGCCTACTATATAAGTCTGTATAAGTCTGCCTACTATATAAGTCTTGGTCCTATTCTAGCGGACATCTTCATGGCACATTTAGAAGAAAAGAGATCCTCAGACATCAACAACTTGGCCTTTTACCGTCGTTAGGTGGACTATATACTAATTATCACCACAGACGAGCTACAAGCAACATCGTTCCAGGCCACAATGAACAAGACGCATAAAAACATCTCTCTATCTATGGAACACGAACACAACGAAGCGTTACCGTTCCTAAATATTCTAATGAGACGTAGAGCAGACGGCACAATTCATAGATCGGTGTATCGCAAAGGAACATGGACTGGCCAATACCTAAATTTTCAGAGCTTCACACCTGTCCAGTACAAACGGGGCATAGTACGGACCCTGTTTGACCGTGCTAGAAAGATATGCACCCAGGACACACTGACAGAGGAATTTGAAACTCTGAAGAATGCCTTAAACCTGAATGGGTACTCCACAGGATTTATAAAGCGCCACTGCCAACAGCCCAAACCAAAACCAGACTTAACTACAGTCCCTAAACTCAAGGTATTCATCCAGCTAACCTTTCGAGGAGATGACGTAATGCAGCGTCTACAAGACCGGCTTACTACAGCAGTAGGCCGAACATTCTGTGCTGCAACTCCAGTCATTAGATATAAAACCGTACCGACACCTACACCAGCAGTCAAATAGCCTGTTCCTCTGTACGCCACAAACAATTGTATTTACCAATTCACATGTAGATGCCAGACCTTCTACATTGGTAGAACAGAGAGACAGCTTAACAAACGAGCGTCAGAACACATACCTCAATGGGTCAACAAGATACAACTCACAGGAGATGCTAGCCTCATGGGGCCGACACACCGAAGCTCCCGGCGTCTTCAATGTGTAGGCACATTGTCGAGAGCGGCCATGTGGTTGACAGAGACACTGCCTTTCGCGTGTTGTTTAACACACAAAATACTCGCTTGTTAAAGTTTGCAGAAGCAATTATGATCAATCAACGCAAGCCAGAATTGTGCAAACAGAAAGACATGTTAGTCAGCTTAAAATTACCGTGGTAGATAAGTGACATTACTGTGCGAATATGTGTATAGTTCAACTTGAAGGATTTATCTAGTTAATTTCACGTAAGTTGTGTGATTTCTGCAGTATGTACATGACGAGATGCAGCGAAATATGCCAGGCAATAAATCGTGCAATCTATTGTTTGTGTCTTCGTTATTCAAATATAAGTCTGTCTCAACCTGTTGGAACTCTTACTCAGTGTCTCTTTGAAGCTTGAACTCTCTCTCTCTCTCTCTCTCTCACTCTCTCTCTCTCTCTCTCTCTCTCTCTCTCTCTCTCTCTCTCTCTCTCTCTCTCTCTCTCTCTCTGTTTACTTCTTCTCAAGATAGTTATTACTTGTACCTACTTCAGTATCATAGTTACTGTGTTACAGTTACTTCTGACTGGGACGGTAACATATAAACAAACCAATAATATATTCCAACAGGCGCTACCATACGAAACAAATTATATTTATAGACAAACAGTTGAAAAGGAATTAATCTACTGAAAGGGAAAAATAATATTGACACCAACAAAAAATCTGGGCACAGGTCGATAACCGCACAAAGAGCATATTACAAATGACATGAGCGCGTGAAAAGCGATTTAATGCTAGCTTTGATATTCCGGATCTGATCGTGGGCTGTAGTGTGGTTGTATCAACTGTGTGAACTCTGAGAACAAGATCAATAACGCGAAATACGTATTGATAGTCACCGGTCGCAAACAAAGGATAAACACAATATATTGAAGGGTCCACGTTATGACAGTCAGCTGAAAGTCATAATCATTCAAGAATCCGAGCGACACATTCTTATCTTCTCTAAAACCAACATGTTTGCTTTCATTCTCGTACTACCTCATCATCATCATATATATATAATATATAATAGCCTGGGCGGTCATAGTTCGCCATCTCACACGATCACCAGAGGTTTGGATCACGTCCGTGTTCTTGTCCCGATTATGTTATGGGGTCAAAACATCCAAGTATTTATCCTTTTGCTCTTTCCCCATCGATGTTGCCAGGTGTCACTAAGTTTTCAAGTTTACATCTCCTCATAACGTGCCTAAAAATCCTTACTGCCTAATTCTACTTTTTCTTTAATCAATTTACGGTTTTCATTTGTATTTTTAGAGCCTGCCTTATTCGTCTTTCTGTCCATCTATAGTATTCTTTGCATCTTGATCAGAAACCACATTTCCAATGCCGCTAAATGTTTCTCGGCGTTATATAGCATCTCAGAACTTTTTTTTTCTCGTTGCAATTGGCAGCCTTTTATGCGCATGTTTTTCACCCTGCACAAGACTACACTTGCCATTCATCTTGCCATTCAGCCATGAAGGGGGCTGAATGGTCTCGAGCTTTGGTGTCCGCCTCTAGTGCTGAAGGTCCCGGGTTCAAGCCTTGGTAAGGGCTGGGATTGTTTCACGTGGACTTCTAGTAACAATTTCCTCTGGTCTCTGGGTAGCGAAATCGGATACCCGTGTGTATTTTTGCGCACATAAAAAGAAAATCCCTTCGCAGTTGCAAATCGAAAAAGAGTAGTCTAACGGTGCTGCCCGGGCAAAAATTTCAAGTTAAAAAATCTATCCAAAGTATTTTCACGATCCTCGCCTGTGCTACGGAGTTCGTGCACTGAAATTAGATTCTCCTGACTCATGCTTGAGTTAGAAGAAGAACGGAGCACTCGTGGATTACACTAGTGAATAAGACAGATAAGACAGGAAGGATATGTAAGCACACAAGGGAAGGATGTATAAGCACAGGAGGAAATGGGAATAAGTACATAAGGGAAGGATGTGTAAGGACATTGGGGAAGGATATGTAAGGACAGAAGAAAAGGATGTAAAAGTTTAGAATACAATTATGTGCAATGGCAGAAGGGAAAGATAAGTGAGGACAGAAGGATACGATGTATAAGCATAGAAGGAAATCACACATAATGACAGAAGTAAAAGATATAAGTAAGGACAGAAGGAAGTGATGTGTTCGGACAGAAGTAAAAGATAAGTGATTACAGAAGGAAGTGATGTGTTCGGACAGAAGGAAAAGATAAGTGAGGACAGAAGGAGCGAACGAACGAACAATCTTTATTTTCAAAGGGTTAAGAATTGGGCACGCAGTCCCGTCTAACATTCTGTCTGACGAAGGAAAAAATCAGTGAGAGCAGAAGGAAGTGATGTGTTAGGACAGAAGGAAAAGATAAGGGAAGAAAGAAGGAACAAATAAGTGAGGACAGAAGGAAAATATAAGTGAGGACAGAAGGGAAAGATATGTGAGAACAGGTTTTAAATTGAATGTAAGGAATGTGAGGATAAATAATGTGTTACATCACACGTGAAATGATGGGTAAAGATAAAGGTAACAGTTGAACATACTGGCTGACAGTCTGACATTCGCATACATGGGATCGCGTAGAAACAGCTCTGTGTGGCCGTGGGCTTTAGCCGGCCACAATATCCTTCTTTTCTAATAACGTTAGAGCGGCCAGGTTGGGCCGTCTTGTTGCTTCTGTTGCCTCTGATTAGATTAGCCGCTCCGGTTTTTAACCAGGCTTTCTCATGTGACGTCATCAATTCTACAAAGCTTTAATATTTTTTACCAGCATTTTAGTTTCACTTTACTGTAATGTTTTGCATCTATACTTTTGATCTTTATTCATCGTTTCTCTCTTCCATTGATTATAGTTTTCTTCAGCTGCACGTTTTTTATTTTTTTTTTAAATCTCACTTCCAATTTCTGCATCAGACGTTAAGAAATACCCAGGTTTCCAGTCAAGTTTAACCCTGCCTATGTGTTTAGTTTTCGGTTTTCATCCCTTTATTGCCCCACGCCTTTCTTCTGTCCATCTCTCATTCCCACTCCCATTTTGAAAATCACTTTTTTTTTTCCTAGAAAAATCAATAATGGCGTGGAGATGAATTGCCGGCTTTGAAAATCGGATTTTCTCCAGCGTACTATGAAACTGGAAACTGTCTCAGACATTTCTGCTAGCCTTGAACCGTCATTGCTAGTCTGAGTCTCAGGTGACTGTCTCTTTCAGTGCAGATATCTCTGTTGTCATTTATTAATTATGAAAAGTCAGTTGAAATGATTTATGTATCCGATCTCAAATACTGGTAGCCACTCCAGTTGTCTACAAGTTCGTGCCAGATGTAATGGTACAGTGGTAGTGTGCCTCGTGCCTGTCAACTTTTACCGTTTACAATTCTCATGCATGATGCTGCTAGAGCAGTGGTTCTCAACCTTTTTTGGCCCGTGCCCCCCTTCACCATATTTTCAGAACGTCATCCCCCCTTCCTATCAAAAATTTGGCCCGTGCCCCCCTTCACCGTATTTTCAGAACGTCATTCCCGCCCCCCCCCCTTTCATATTTCCTATCTAAAAATCCCCCACCCCTACACAGTATACGTAAAAATTTAAGGTAAATTTAATAGCATATGCTAAAACAAGTCTAGACATCCACATAAAACATGATTTGTGGGTCTACTTACTTTATAAAATGAATTTTAGAAGGATGAGACGTACATAACTGTAAAGTATGAAGGGAAAAACAATATCAAGTAATCGGTAACGCGATCTTGAAATGGTCCCCCCCCCCTTGAAACCCTAAAATCCCCCCCCCCCTGGGGGGAGGAGGGGGGAATTCCCCACCGGTTGAGAACCACTGTGCTAGAGAATAGAAGTTGTATCGAAAACTAGGATCTGCTGCTGCCGAGCTGGAAACGTTGACATAAAACACAAAATATGACTAGGAAGTCCACGAATAGGAAATACCACACAGATACTGAGAACGTTTCGGCCGAAGTCTTTGTCAACGCAAAGAAAGACACACACAATAAAAGTAAACAAAATGTGTGTATATGTATATGTGTGCGCATGTCTACACGTGCATGAAAATGATCACACGTGCATCTATATTAAATTTCTATTTTTCGTTTCCTTTTTTTTCCCCGAGTTCCGTTCCTAATTGTGTGTATTGATGGCACCATTGTCCGCCACGGGTGCCTAGATAGGTATCCCTTACTTTACCCCTGTACACTCTGTGTAGCCTGTCTCCGTGTGTGTGTGTGTGTGTGTGTGTGCGTGCGTGCGTGCGTGTGTGTGTGTGTGTGTGTGTGTGTGTGTGTGTGTGTGTGTCTTGCCAACATTTTAGTCTCTGCTTTTGCTTTGCGTTTCTAAATATTGTCTGTTTAGTGCATTGTTGGTATTCATATTTGCCTTGTCCCTGGAACAGTTGCAGTAAGTATAGTGCTGGACTTGACATATAACCACAGACTGGGCACACTCAACGTGACACCGTCTCAGGGCACACTCAACGTGACACCGTCTCACTCCTGCATCCAGCATTGACAGCATTAGAATGTCAGACGTTCTGGGCCATGAGTACAGCTACGGGTAGTCTCAGGGAATTCCGTGTTGTCGCGGTATGTAGTGTTAGACATTCACACGTAGGCCACGGTGGGGTAGAGTGGGTGGAGTGGACAGATTCATTCTGTTCCTCTCCACATAGTTCCTGCCATTTCTGTCCAGATAATCCCCGGACACTTGTTACAATTGTACGGAACCTATTTTATGAGGTTGGGGCGAACCCAGAGCCACACCGGTCGCAAAATGAGACCCTGCTACAGCTGGGCTGTTGACCCGGACCAGCGTCTTGGTCAGAGAGTGTACTAATCACCATTGTTGTTCCCACATGTTAGAGCGTAAGGTTACACACGATAGTTCCACTTCGACCCAAGCATATACACTACATAGAGACTTCCTGTTCCGGTGCGATACTCAACGCATCATCTATTGAGTACCGATTGGTCAATGGAAATATGCGACTTCCATTATGTGCTCACTAGACTCGAGGCTACAAACAAGGAGCTTTAACTTATTGTTTACAATAACTTGTTGATCTATCTATCTATCTATCTATCTATCTATCTATCTATCTATCTATCTATCTATCTATCTATCTATCTATCTATCTGTCTGTCTGTCTGTCTGTCTGTCTGTCTACCAACCATCCTACCTACCTACCTGCCTGCCTGCCTGCCTGCCTACATACCTACCTACCCATCTATCTATGAACCTATCGATCTATCTGTCTATCTATCATCCAATCGATCTACGTATCTATTTATATATCTGTCCGTCTATCTATCTATTTATCTATCTATCTATCTATCTATCTATCTATCTATCTATCTTTCTATCTATCTATATATATATATATATATATATATATATATATATATATATATATATATATATCTGTCCGTCTATCTATCTATCTATCTATCTATCTATCTATCTATCTATCTATCCATCCATCTGTCTGTCTGTCTGTCTGTCCGTCCGTCCGTCCGCCCGCCCGTCCGTCCGTCCGTCTGTCTGTCTGTTCGTCTGTCTGTCTGTCTGTCTGTCTGCCTGTCTGACTGTCTGTCTGTCTGTCTGTCGTCAGGAGTAGACGGGGTACCTCTCAGACACCCCATTCCCTTAAGAAGACGTCAGTAAACGCAATGTCAGTTTGTGTGCTCTCCCTCTGCCGGCTGTCAACCACTGTCTTGACAGTCAAGCACACTAACACTGTGTGGCCGCGGCTGCTTTTCTTGGTGTAACAGAGTGCCGTGTAATAGGCAACATTGTATTGTTGTAAATGTGACAGGGTGCCGTGTAATAGGCAACATTGTATTGTTGTAAATGTGACAGGGTGCCGTGTAATAGGCAACATTGTATTGTTGTAAATGTGACAGGGTGCCGTGTAATAGGCAACATTGTATTGTTGTAAATGTGAGAGTGTCGTGTAATAGGCAATATTGTATTGTTGTAAATGTGACAGGGTGCCGTGTAATAGGCAACATTGTATTGTTGTAAATGTGACAAGAGTGCCGTGTAATAGGCAACATTGTATTGTTGTAAATGTGAGAGTGTCGTGTAATAGGCAAAATTGTATTGTTGTACATGTGACTTCCGGTCCCCAACATGGTGTTTAGGCATTGAAACGTTAAGTCCTCTGGCGTGTTTATGCTTGTGGCTACGGGTTGCATTCGCATTTTCCTCATGTTGGACTTGTAGTACATGGTTCCATCGCCCTGCTACTGAGTGAGTGCTTCGCGACATTGTGAGCTGTGAGATTTGTGTGGAATGATTTTACATCTGTCCACTGCTTTTTTTGCACTGTGAACTGCACGTTCGGAACAATGGCCGGCTGTTGCTGAATTGACTCTTTGCCTAGTCGGTTCACGGGTGCATTTTTCAGGAGACTCCTGGGAGTCGTTGCTGGGGCTACGGAGTTCGTGCTTTGTGCGGCGCTTTCGGCGGGTCGCCCAGCCGAAAGAGACCGAGCATTTGTGGGATAAAACCCGGGTCAATGAAGTCTTTCTTGTGACTGCCGATTCCATCGACGATGAACTGTAATGTTCGTGGAGGACTTTTGTGTTGGCATTCTGGCGGCGGCATTATGCACAGTGTAACTGTGCTGGTTGTTGGCATGCCGAGACTCCTGTCTGTTCCATTGTTCACATAGGGCAGAGGGGAGCATTTGGGGTGATATTCAAAGGCACAAGAGCAGAGCATAATGGGGACAACCCGTTGCCTTGAAGTTGGAACCGCGACTAACTAACTAACTATGTGACAGAGTACCGTGTAATATGCAACATTGTATTGTTGTAAATGTGAGAGTGTCGTGTAATAGGCAACATTGTATTGTTGTAAATGTGACAGAGTGCCGTGTATTAGGCAACATTGTATTGTTGTAAATGTGACAGAGTGCCGTGTAATATGCAACATTGTATTGTTGTAAATGTGACAGAGTGCCGTGTAATAGGCAACATTGTATTGTTGTAAATGTGACAGAGTACCGTGTAATATGCAACAGTGTATTGTTGTAAATGTGACAGAGTGCCGTGTAATAGGCAAAATTGTGTGGTTGTAAATATGTCAGAGTGCCGTGCAATAGGCAACATTGTATTGTTGTAAATGTGACAGAGTACCGTGTAATAGGCAACATTGTATTGTTGTAAATGTGACAGAGTGCCGTGTAATAGGCAACATTGTATTGTTGTAAATGTGACAGAGTGCCGTGTAATAGGCAACATTGTATTGTTGTAAATGTGACAGAGTACCGTGTAATAGGCAACATTGTATTGTTGTAAATGTGACAGAGTGCCGTGTAATAGGCAACATTGTATTGTTGTAAATGTGACAGAGTACCGTGTAATACGCAAAATTGTATGGTTGTAAATATGTCAGAGTGCCGTGCAATAGGCAATATTGCATGGTTGTAAACGTGACACAGTGCCGTGTAATAATGTTATCGTTGTAAAAATGCCAGTGATGGTGTCTTGAATCATCTAACAGAACTGTGGTGATGTGTCACCGACCACCCTGTCACCGGAAGCGTCGCCTAGCAACTCTTGTGACGAAGGTGAAGGTGCCAGGTAAATATGTGTCACTTTAAATATGTGTGGTGTATGGCAATCGTACCAATTGGCGTCTGTTGTATTGATTTTTCAAACTGTGCATAATCAACTTAACGAGATGTTATTCTACCTGGATATTAGCGAAAACATGGCCGTGTAGTCATCTGAGGTGTCTTGCCGTTGGCACGATCTCTTCCTTTTCTTTCTTTCCCTTGATACATAAGGCTCATATTATTTCTTGTTTCTTCATTGTTTATGCAGAACATATCTCCTTCCATTGTCTAAACTTTCAGTCACCTTGGTCAAATCTTCTTGACCTAGCTCTGTCAGAACGCATTCTGCTGTCGCTCATATTGTGCATCTCTGTATGTTCTGTACTTTGAATGTTTAAATTATATACTTTACTAAATTATTTGTTTCGGATGTTTACCATTTGATGTTTCTAGACAGGTATTGTCTGTTGTAGGCAATCAATTTTCGTCCTTATTTTATATTTGGCAAGGAAATTCTAAATAAATACAACATAGAGCATAAACCCATGAGCTGCAGCGGCAGTCAGTTGTGAGAATGATATGCTTACTTTGACATTGTGAAAGCTCCTCAAAAATAGATATCAGATCACAGGCAAGACTCGCGTGCTGTACGTCTGGGAATCACAAAGAACAAGAAGTCTTCCAGAATGGATCATCAAAGTAACTGGAACAATTCTTAATCAAGTCAACTGTTTGGAATATCATGGCACCATGATAACAGCAGATGGACGATGTAATAACAGAAATGAAATGTAGAACAGCGCAAGCCAAATGACATTCCAGAACATGACATGTCACCTCAGGTTATGTAGTCTCAAAACTGGTATGTGATGTGATAAAACCTCCGCCGTGGAGCAAGCACTATAGGAGGATTCTGATCGTCAGAAGCTGCCCCCATTCCCGGAATGTTTCGGTCCTTTACCTTCCTGGCACTCTCAGGGAGAGAGTTCCCCCCACTTGTCCCATCTCCCAAGCCACCATTCCCTCGGGGCGGAGAACAGCGTTGCACTCGGTGCTTCGTGCCCTCTCGTCCTGCAGATTTGTAACATGCGTGTAATACCTTACGATGGACGACAATATGGTGTTTTCCCCCTTGACTTCCACAAGATGAATATTTGATGCACCCAATCTTTGTCGGTTAAGTCGACTAATAAAGCTCTACAGCAGTGGTTCTCAACCGGTGGGGAATTTCCCCCCCCCCCCCCCCAGGGGGGAATTTTAAGGTTTCCAGGGGGGAATGAAGATCATTTCAAGATCGCGTTAATACAAGAACCGATTACTTGATATTGCTTTTCCCTTCATACTTTACAGTTATGCACGTCTCATCCTTCTAAAATTCATTTTATAAAGTAAGTAGACCCACAAATCACGTTTTATGTGGATGTCTAGACCTGTTTTAACATATTTACCTTCCATTTTTATGTATACTGTGTAGCGGTGGGAGGGATTTGTAGGTAGGAAATATGAAAGGGGGAATGACGTTCTGAAAATATGGTGAAGGGGGGCACGGGCCAAAAAAGATTGAGAACCACTGCTCTACAGTGTTATATTTAAATAAAACTAATGTCGGTGTATGAACGTGAATTTGTTTGTTCCTCTTGGTTCCTTTAGAGAGAGAGAGTGGGACACAGATAGCACGGAGTCCAGTGTGTTCGACTTGGGCATGTATCTGTTAAAGGTGTTCCCCTAGACACATTCCATCCATGGTAATATGCTCTATCTACCCATTGGTACGTTTTCCTTCCTAACAGTTTTGCCAGAGTTGTGTTATTCGACCTACTCGAGTTTGAGATTTCACACTGGCGTGTGGGGTTTTGTTTTGTTTTTTTTAAATAAAGAGAGAGAATAAAGGTACAACAGGAATGGGAGCTGGAGATATAAACAATCTGCGTTATACAGATGACAAACTATAGATATCTGAAAACGCAAGAGATCTACAACAACTGCAATGATGAATTTTGAAGACCATTTCTTAGAAATGTTGTCGCCATCCACTCCATTGAGTAGTACACTCACTCACAGCGTAGTGGTTTTGGTATCACTCCCCATCAGTGGCAGGGTTATCTTTTCAGATCACTACTCCTCTACGGTCGACCCAGTCTAATTAAATGGATACTGGGTATTTTGAACAATTTTCAGGAAACTGTTAGAGAAGAGCAGTCGACGAGGAATGGAACTGGCCATCCACATAATAGCTATGCCCTAAATATGTGAAGGGCTAACACTTAACACTACAATATGAGTATCTACGATGGGACTACATTTGTCTTTAACTTAGAAAGTTGGCGGTGGTCAGCTGGGCCGGACTGTGTTTATTGAACTGGACACCATATATCAGGACAGGAAACTGTACACGAAACAAGGCCGTCACATGCTTTATGTAACCTTGTCATGATGATCATCATGTACCATGCCGATAAGCGTAAGCTATCATAGTTGGCCATCACACACAATCACCAACGCCTTGCTTCAGGTCTGTGGTCTTCTTCCCATGATGCCATGTGGCCAAGCCATCCGGGTATTTATCTTATTGCCTTCTCTTTTTCCTTGAATGTTTCCAGCCTGTCACTAAGTTTGTTCATTTTATTTCTCTTCATGAGATGCCCAAACTGTTTTGACCGTCTACGTCTCATCTCTGTAATCAATTTAAGGTCTTCATTTAACTGACCTGCTGTTTTTGCACTGAACACAGTGTTTTATTGATGTCATTTATAGCAACATCGCTGAGAGATTGCGTAGGAGACGCAGTTCTGTGGACTTGGCTATGAATATCTACCCTGGGGATCTTCTAGTCCAAGAGCACCACAAGAAGCTCATCAAAAGAAATACAATAGCAGATTTCTACGCCGCTGCCAAGCAACCGAATGGTGTTCCTTTACCTCCTGGCGTGATACCGACATCCGAGGGAGTGGACGTCACCAAGAAAGGAAGACAATCGTTTTCCCTGCTCAAACTGGTAGGCTTGCATTAATGTTTCCTTATTTAATGCTCTCTCTCTCTCTCTCTCTCTCTCTCTCTCTCTCTCTCTCTCTCTCTTTCTCTCTCTCTCTCTCTCTCTCTCTCTCTCTCTCTTACCCCCCCCCCTCTCTCTCTCTCTCTCTCTCTCTCTCTCTCTCTCTCTCTCTCTCTCTCTCTCTCTCTCTCTCTCTCTCTGTGATCAGAATACTCTACACGGTGGATCGTAAAGCTGTTTGCGGTACAAATATTAGCCCAACCAGACAGCTGCCCGGGTCGCATGATCTCCGAGAATCGCAGTTGTGACCTTATGACAATTCTGTGTAGCTGAGTGTTGTAACTACTGTACAGAAGCTCAGTGTTGTAACTACTGTACAGAAGCTGAGTGTTGTAACTACTGTACATAAGCTCAGTGTTGTAACTACTGTAGAGAAACTGAGTGTTGTAACTACTGTAGAGAAACTGAGTGTTGTAACTACTGTACAGAAGCTGAGTGTTGTAACTACTGTACATAAGTTGAGTGTTGTAACTACTGTACAGAAGTTGAGTGTTGTAACTACTGTACAGAAGCTGAGTGTTGCTTGCTTGCTTGCTTGTGTTCGTTGGCTTGAGCTCCAACGCGAAGTCCTGTATGTCGGATGAAGACATCCTGTTGTCCAACATCAGTGTGATGTCATACAGGACCTGAGGTTTGCATGAGTATCCGTTGTCCTATGTCTGGCTTATTGGTGTGCAGACTGGTGGTTCCTCGCCGTACAGGCAGACACTCTCTGACTTCGGAGGAATCGGCGATCCAATTGACTTTAGCCAGGACCCCAAAGGGACCTGTTGCCCAGGACGCTCGACGAGGACGCGTCAATAGGTCTTGGCCAGTATATAACCCGGCCCTGGTGCCTTGGAAACACCTCTGCGTCCCTTGCTTAGTGTTGTAACTACTGTACAAAAACTGAGTGTTGTAACTACTGTAGAGAAACTGAGTGTTGTAACTACTGTACAGAAACTGAGTGTTGTAACTAATGTATAGAAGCTGAGTGTTGTAACTATTGTACAGAAGCTCAGTGGTAAAACTGTAGTAACACCAGCACTGTACAGCTCAGTGGTAAAACTGTAGTAACACCAGCACTGTACAGCTCAGTGGTAAAACTGTAGTAGCACCAGCAGTGTACAGCTCAGTGGTAAAACTGTAGTAACACCAGCACTGTACAGAAGCCAATGGTAAAACTGTAGTAACACCAGCACTGTACAGAAGCTCAATGGTACAACTGTAGTAACACCAGCACTGTACAGAAGGTCAATGGTAAAACTGTAGTAAAACCAGCACTGTACAGAAGCTCAATGGTAAAACTGTAGTAACACCAGCACTGTACAGCTCAGTGGTAAATTTGTAGTAACACCAGCACTGTACAGAAGCTCAATGGTACAACTGTAGTAACACCAGCATTGTACAGAAGGTCAATGGTAAAACAGTAGTAACAACAGCACTGTACAGCTCAATGGTAAAACTGTAGTAACACCAGCACTGTACAGAAGCTCAGTGGTAAAACTGTAGTTACACCAGCACTGTACAGCTCAGTGGTAAATGTGTAGTAACACCAGCACTGTACAGAAGCTCAGTGGTAAAACTGTAGTAACACCAGCACTGTACAGCTCAATGGTAAAACTGTAGTAACACCAGCTCTGTACAGAAGCTCAGTGGTAAAACTGTAGTTACACCAGCACTGTACAGCTCAGTGGTAAATTTTTAGTAACATCAGCACTGTACTGAAGCTCAGTGGTAAAACTGTAGTAACACCAGCACTGTACAGCTCAGTGGTAAAACTGTAGTAACACCAGCACTGTACAGCTCAATGGTAAAACTGTAGTAACACCAGCACTGTACAGCTCAGTGGTAAACCTGTAGTAACACCAGCACTGTACAGAAGCTCAATGGTAAAACTGTAGTAGCACCAGCACTGTACAGCTCAATGGTAAAACTGTAGTAACACCAGCACTGTACAGAAGCTCAATGGTAAATCTGTAGTAACACCAGCACTGTACAGCTCAGTGGTAAAACTGTAGTAACACCAGCACTGTACAGCTCAGTGGTAAAACTGTAGTAACACCAGCACTGTACAGCTCAATGGTAAAACTGTAGTAACACCAGCACTGTACAGAAGCTCAGTGGTAAAACTGTAGTTACACCAGCACTGTACAGCTCAGTGGTAAATGTGTAGTAACACCAGCACTGTACAGAAGCTCAGTGGTAAAACTGTAGTAACACCAGCACTGTACAGCTCAATGGTAAAACTGTAGTAACACCAGCTCTGTACAGAAGCTCAGTGGTAAAACTGTAGTTACACCAGCACTGTACAGCTCAGTGGTAAATTTTTAGTAACATCAGCACTGTACAGAAGCTCAGTGGTAAAACTGTTGTAACACCAGCACTGTACAGCTCAGTGGTAAAACTGTAGTAACACCAGCACTGTACAGCTCAATGGTAAAACTGTAGTAACACCAGCACTGTACAGCTCAGTGGTAAACCTGTAGTAACACCAGCACTGTACAGAAGCTCAATGGTAAAACTGTAGTAACACCAGCACTGTACAGAAGCTCAATGGTAAATCTGTAGTAACACCAGCACTGTACAGCTCAGTGGTAAAACTGTAGTAACACCAGCACTGTACAGCTCAGTGGTAAAACTGTAGTAACACCAGCACTGTACAGCTCAATGGTAAATCTGTAGTAACACCAGCACTGTACAGCTCAATGGTAAAACTGTAGTAACACCAGCACTGTACAGCTCAGTGGTAAAACTGTAGTAACACCAGCACTGTACAGCTCAGTGGTAAAACTGTAGTAACACCAGCACTGTACAGCTCAATGGTAAATCTGTAGTAAGACCAGCACTGTACAGCTCAGTGGTAAAACTGTAGTAACACCAGCACTTTACAGAAGCTCAATGGTATATCTGTAGTAACACCAGCACTGTACAGCTCAGTGGTAAAACTGTAGTAACACCAGCACTGTACAGAAGCTCAATGGTAAAACTGTAGTAACACCAGCACTGTACAGCTCAGTGGTAAACCTGTAGTAACACCAGCACTGTACAGAAGCTCAATGGTAAAACTGTAGTAGCACCAGCACTGTACAGCTCAATGGTAAAACTGTAGTAACACCAGCACTGTACAGAAGCTCAGTGGTAAAACTGTAGTAACACCAGCACTGTACAGAAGCTAAATTGTAAAACTGTAGTAACACCTGCACTGTACAGCTCAGTGGTAAAACTGTAGTAGCACCAGCACTGTACAGCTCAATGGTAAAACTGTAGTAACACCAGCACTTTACAGAAGCTCAGTGGTAAAACTGTAGTAACACCAGCACTGTACAGCTCAGTGTTAAAACTGTAGTAACACCAGCATTGTACAGCTCAATGGTAAATCTGTAGTAACACCAGCACTGTACAGCTCAGTGGTAAAACTGTAGTAACACCAGCACTGTACAGCTCAGTGGTAAAACTGTAGTAACACCAGCACTGTACAGCTCAATGGTAAATCTGTAGTAACACCAGCACTGTACAGCTCAATGGTAAAACTGTAGTAACACCAGCACTGTACAGCTCAGTGGTAAAACTGTAGTAACACCAGCACTGTACAGCTCAGTGGTAAAACTGTAGTAACACCAGCACTGTACAGCTCAATGGTAAATCTGTAGTAACACCAGCACTGTACAGCTCAGTGGTAAAACTGTAGTAACACCAGCACTTTACAGAAGCTCAATGGTAAATCTGTAGTAACACCAGCACTGTACAGCTCAGTGGTAAAACTGTAGTAACACCAGCACTGTACAGAAGCTCAATGGTAAAACTGTAGTAACACCAGCACTGTACAGAAGCTCAGTGGTAAAACTGTAGTAACACCAGCACTGTACAGAAGCTCAGTGGTAAAACTGTAGTAGGACCTGCACTGTACAGCTCAATGGTAAAACTGTTGTAACACCAGCACTGTACAGAAGCTCAATGGTAAAACTGTAGTAGCACCTGCACTGTACAGCTCAGTGGTAAAACTGTAGTAACACCAGCACTGTACAGAAGCTCAATGGTAAAACTGTAGTAGCACCAGCACTGTACAGCTCAATGGTATAACTGTAGTAACACCAGCACTGTACAGAAGCTCAATGGTAAAACTGTAGTAACACCAGCACTGTACAGCTCAGTGGTAAAACTGTATTAACACCAGCACTGTACAGAAGCTCAATGGTAAAACTGTAGTAACACCAGCACTGTACAGCTCAATGGTAAAACTGTAGTAACACCAGCACTGTACAGAAGCTCAATGGTAAAACTGTAGTAGCACCAGCACTGTACAGCTCAATGGTAAAACTGTAGTAACACCAGCACTGTACAGAAGCTCAATGGTAAAACTGTAGTAGCACCAGCACTGTACAGCTCAATGGTAAAACTGTAGTAACACCAGCACTTTACAGAAGCTCAGTGGTAAAACTGTAGTAACACCAGCACTGTACAGCTCAGTGTTAAAACTGTAGTAACACCAGCATTGTACAGCTCAATGGTAAATCTGTAGTAACACCAGCACTGTACAGCTCAGTGGTAAAACTGTAGTAACACCAGCACTGTACAGCTCAGTGGTAAAACTGTAGTAACACCAGCACTGTACAGCTCAATGGTAAATCTGTAGTAACACCAGCACTGTACAGCTCAATGGTAAAACTGTAGTAACACCAGCACTGTACAGCTCAGTGGTAAAACTGTAGTAACACCAGCACTGTACAGCTCAGTGGTAAAACTGTAGTAACACCAGCACTGTACAGCTCAATGGTAAATCTGTAGTAACACCAGCACTGTACAGCTCAGTGGTAAAACTGTAGTAACACCAGCACTTTACAGAAGCTCAATGGTAAATCTGTAGTAACACCAGCACTGTACAGCTCAGTGGTAAAACTGTAGTAACACCAGCACTGTACAGAAGCTCAATGGTAAAACTGTAGTAACACCAGCACTGTACAGAAGCTCAGTGGTAAAACTGTAGTAACACCAGCACTGTACAGAAGCTCAGTGGTAAAACTGTAGTAGGACCTGCACTGTACAGCTCAATGGTAAAACTGTTGTAACACCAGCACTGTACAGAAGCTCAATGGTAAAACTGTAGTAGCACCTGCACTGTACAGCTCAGTGGTAAAACTGTAGTAACACCAGCACTGTACAGAAGCTCAATGGTAAAACTGTAGTAGCACCAGCACTGTACAGCTCAATGGTATAACTGTAGTAACACCAGCACTGTACAGAAGCTCAATGGTAAAACTGTAGTAACACCAGCACTGTACAGCTCAGTGGTAAAACTGTATTAACACCAGCACTGTACAGAAGCTCAATGGTAAAACTGTAGTAACACCAGCACTGTACAGCTCAATGGTAAAACTGTAGTAACACCAGCACTGTACAGAAGCTCAATGGTAAAACTGTAGTAGCACCAGCACTGTACAGCTCAATGGTAAAACTGTAGTAACACCAGCACTGTACAGAAGCTCAATGGTAAAACTGTAGTAACACCAGCACTGTACAGCTCAGTGATAAATTTGTAGTAACACCAGCACTGTACAGCTCAGTGGTAAAACTGTAGTAACACCAGCACTGTACAGAAGCTCAGTGGTAAAACTGTAGTAACACCAGCACTGTACAGAAGCTCAGTGGTAAAACTGTAGTAACAGCAGCACTGTACAGAAGCTCAATGGTAAAACTGTAGTAGCACCAGCACTGTACAGCTCAATGGTAAAACTGTAGTAACACCAGCACTGTACAGAAGCTCAATGGTAAAACTGTAGTAACACCAGCACTGTACAGCTCAGTGACAAATTTGTAGTAACACCAGCACTGTACAGCTCAGTGGTAAAACTGTAGTAACACCAGCACTGTACAGAAGCTCAGTGGTAAAACTGTAGTAACACCAGCACTGTACAGAAGCTCAGTGGTAAAACTGTAGTAACACCAGCACTGTACAGAAGCTCAGTGGTAAAACTGTAGTAGCACCTGCACTGTACAGCTCAATGGTAAAACTGTAGTAGCACCAGCACTGTACAGCTCAATGGTAAAACTGTAGTAACACCAGCACTGTACAGCTCAATGGTAAAACTGTAGTAACACCAGCACTGTACAGCTCAATGGTAAAACTGTAGTAACACCATCACTGTACAGCTCAATGGTAAAACTGTAGTAGCACCAGCACTGTACAGCTCAATGGTAAAACTGTAGTAACACCAGCACTGTACAGCTCAATGGTAAAACTGTAGTAGCACCAGCACTGTACAGCTCAATGGTAAAACTGTAGTAACACCAGCACTGTACAGAAGCTCAGTGGTAAAACTGTAGTTACACCAGCACTGTACAGCTCAGTGGTAAATTTTTAGTAACACCAGCACTGTACAGAAGTTCAGTGGTAAAACTGTAGTAACACCAGCACTGTACAGATCAGTGGTAAAACTGTAGTAACACCAGCACTGTACAGCTCAGTGGTAAACCTGTAGTAACACCAGCACTGTACAGCTCAGTGGTAAAACTGTAGTAACACCAGCACTGTACAGAAGCTCAATGGTAAAACTGTAGTAACACCAGCACTGTACAGCTCAGTGGTAAAACTGTAGTAGCACCAGCACTGTACAGCTCAATGGTAAAACTGTAGTAGCACCAGCACTGTACAGAGCATACTGACCACACAGACGGCTACAGGCAGACAGTGTTGTACTACATGATTACGGACTCATATTATATAGGTCAGTACAACTAACAAGTCTCCACGTCTTGGGGCCTGTTGGATAAATGGTGTTAGCTGCCATATTTGTATGGACCAATCAGCACTCGATGGTCGATGTGGTCAGTATCGTTTCGGCCTTGACTTCCCAGAATATTCCACGGTAGCCAATCTAGGCTGTGTCGGTCCGGAGGCCAGGACATTACTTAACATATCTCCAGCACGAGGAGGGCTCGAATACATGGCCGACAGGACAGCGGGTTAATCAGCGCGGCTGCCACTACATGGGTACAAGTTTCATATAGTGACTCACAGAACTATTGACATATTGTGTTCGGGTGGGAATTATTGGAGAAATGTTGCCGGTACCCTACAAGCTGAGGGGCAAGCATCAGTTGTCAAACACCCACTTTCCTTTACACGTAACATCTTGACCTCAGAAATCCCCCAGTTTAGTTGAGGTGAATGGCAGGCAGATAGGATAGCCAAGATTGTATGTTTTCTGACACAATATTCCACTTTCGGTTCCCGTTATTTCAGTAAACGTGACAAAATGGACTCCTGGGCTGCAAAAATAGGCGAGTGTGAAAGTAAATCATGGCAGGGAAAGTTCACATAAGGTTCAGACAGGACCGTTTTTCTGGCATTAAGGCGTTGTGCGTATATCGTGCGAGCCTCATATTTGAAAGACTGATAGACACTGGATGTATATCGTGGTCGGTATCATACTGACTATAATTTATTTGTAAGAACATTTCTTGGTACACATTGTATGTCACAGTGACATATTTTCTGGAGTTTATTGCTGTCCAGGATCATGTTATCGATCATCGATAGAATCTTCTTATGTTTCTGGAGGTCCACGGTCTGAAAGAAACATTGGCGAGCACGACCGTGTGGTCCTCTCTGTCGTCAGGTGTGTTGATGACGTCAGGTGTGTTGATGACGTCAGGTGTGTTGATGACGTCAGGTGTTATATATATATATATATATATATATATATATATATATATATATATATATATATATATAACATTAATGCCCCACACATTCACTTCAACAAAATGCCAACATACATCTTAGTTCTCCAGCAGGTTGAGTAATCTACATATCTTTGTTGAATTGTACAAAGTATAAGACCTGTATTATACTCAAGTCCATTCACTATAT
Organism: Cepaea hortensis; assembly: GCA_963921405.1. Taxonomy (NCBI): domain Eukaryota; kingdom Metazoa; phylum Mollusca; class Gastropoda; order Stylommatophora; family Helicidae; genus Cepaea; species Cepaea hortensis. The sequence continues at coordinate 61,641,639 of OY992887.1, forward strand.
GGGTCTATGGAACCCAGTTGTAAAGAATGTTCATTGCCACGAATATATTGAGTTATCAGAATGTGTGTTGATCTGGTCTAGATAGGTGGTTAGTTGATTAATTCTCCACTCACGGGTTCAAGTAAAGGTTCCCTGTTCAATCAAGGTGGGTACCATTTTACCTCTCCTGAGTGGTTAGTTGAAACTCTTGCAGGTAGTTTCTTTCATAATAGTCTTCTTCATTACTCCCCGCAGGAGCTCCAATCAAGAGTCAGACCTGGATCTGTATGGATCCAACCACTACCTGAAATTCCAACATCACACATATAACTACTGATATCATCAATACATCTCTACTATCATTAGAAATGGAAGAAGGTAAAACCCCAAAGAAAAAAAAAAATAAATAAAGAGAATTTTGACCCCTGGGAAAAATAAACAAAGGGGAAGGAGGGTCTTAGTATTCCCCAACAGTTATCAAATCCTTAGCTGGTCCCTTTTCAGCCAGTCTTCCGTTACAGGGCGCTCAAGGTTTAGACTACCAGATAAGCAGTGTCATCTTCGCCCATGCCTGTCACCCATGGTCTCCAGGTTGAGTAATACCTTGATCGATTCGAAATTTGATAACCATGTTCACCATTCCCTCTTGTACCTAATTATTTTCCCTAGATATCCTTCCATCTTAAAAGAAAAGGCCTCGCACATTAAGTGTCTTAATTCATTCCTAAATGCAATGAGTATTTACTTCTAAACAACATAAGTACATTATGGCATCATCTCCTGTATGACATTCAGGTGGGTTCTTCCCAATCAAATGCTTTGAGAAGGCGCACCGTCCCTCCTCTCTAACATGTATGTATATGCCTTTACCTTATTCATCTATAGGATTCATCATCATCATACATCAAACACTCTCTCGTACTGTTTCCACAACGAATTACACTAATTCCTCCTACCAGTGATTGCACGCCGGCTTCCTGTCCTAGAGGTTAGCGACTTTTCTCCGTAATCTCGTATACTCTCGTAAGTAACATGACGACGGTGAGAATCAGCAGTGGTTCGAATCGCGTCGGTAACTTACGGGGTATGTGAGCCGACCGCTCAAAAAGCAATGGCAAACTACTGAGCGTAATCTTGCCAAGAAATCAACAATCAGCTGAAAGATGCTGATGTTGACAGCAATGTCCTGTAAAGGATATGCAAACAATTTTTTTAGTGATTGCACATTTAAGAGAGTTTTTGTGTGTGTCTGCGTGCGTGCGTGCGTGCGTGCGTGCGTGTGTGTGTGAAAAAAAAATCATGTTCCTCTTGTACCTTGTGGTGTCGAGGTGAAGTATAAACAGCGGGAGAGTGGGCTTCATGTATCGATATTCCCATGGACTGTTATATTTACGAATTACTGTCTTTAACCGATTGAAACTGAAAGTAAATTGACAAACTGTGTTGTACCGTACTTCCCCGTTACAGCTCTTGCTTTATATCTTCCCTTTACCTTCTGTTTGTCCCAATATGTTTCATTACTACCACCCTTGTCAACATCATACAACCCTGCAACTTATTGGTTTAAACATACCCAAACACTCTTCGAAATGATGCGATAGCAACGTTCTGTAGTATAATATAATATAATAAGCTGAGGGTCGTCGCTGGAGCTACGGTGTTCATGCTTTGTGCAATGCTTTTAGCAGGCAGCCCTGCCGAAAGGGATCTTGCCATATGGGATAAATCCCGGGTTAATGAAGTCGATCCTCTCTCAACTTTTAATGCAGTAATGTGTGGCTGCTGGTTTTCTAGTGACTGCCGCTTCCATCGACGATTAACTGTATTTTCCGTGGAGGGCTTTTGTGTTAGCATTCTGACGGCGACATTATGCACAGTGTACCTGTGCGGGCTGTTGGCTTGTCGAGACTCCTGTCTATTCCACTGTTCACATAAGGCAGTAAGGAGCATTTCGTATGATACTCACTAACATAGGAACGGAGCATAATGGTAACGATCCGTTTCCGTGAAGTTGGAACCGCGACTAATTAACTCATATCATAGCCGCAATGAGAGCTTTCAATCTGATCTATGGGAAGGTGAACTCACAAATGATCTATGGAAAGGTAGGCCCGCAAGTGGATTAGTTAACCATGTCTGATTTCTGCATGACTGTTTCAGCGTGATCGTCATTATTAGACCCTGTCACGGCTTGGTTGTTATTTCAGATGAAGACAAGAAGCAAGGAGTCTTTGACGAAAATCGGAGACATTTTAAAACGGCTGAAACCATCAGAGTTCAAAGATAATCACCTAGCTGCTTACAAGGTAAGCATTTCCTTTATGTCATAGTTTGATTGTCAGCGGTAGGGGTAGGTAAGCATTTCCTTTATGTCATAGTTTGATTGTCAGCGGTCGGGGTGTGTAACATCGCTCTGATTGATTCCAATGACTATCTCATTATGTATCTTGTCTTTGCTTGGATGCCAGGCGTCTGTTGCGAACGCGATTCCGAATCCCGTGTGGGAAATCTGCTGCAGACGATTTGGAAAGAGGCCATCTTTTGTTGATTTTTAACTATGGGATGAGCCTCGGACTAGAAAGCAGTGAAAAATTATTAAACGTAAACTTGGCTAGTAAATCACAAACAGGCAAACAATGATGGGGTTGACTACGATGAACTGTAAAGGACATACAACAAAGTTTAACTAGCTTTGCTTGGATAGCAGCATCGATTGTAAACTAACTAAATAGTCAGAACAGTAAACAGGTGTGATAAGTATATTAATATAACAACAGACTTCATCACCATCATGCGCCATGCCGATAAGAGTGGGTAGTCATGTTTCGCTATCTCGCTCGATCACCAGAGTCGTGGATCAGCCCTATGCTCTTGTCTCGACCATGCCACGTGGCCAAGCCATCCAGGTATTCACTTCTCTGGCTTCCCCTTGTTCTCTTCCTTTCTATCTTGCTAGTTGTCACCAAGTTCTCCAATTTATTTCTTCTCATAACGTGACCAAAATATTTTGACAATCCAAGTCTAATTTCTCTAACCAGTTTACGGTTTTCATTTGTTTCTTGTAGGTCTTGGTCATTAGTTTTTCTGTCTGACCATGGTATTATTTGCATGTTCCTCAGAAACCACATTTTTACAGCCATCAGATGTTTTTCAGTTTGTCTGCTCATTGTCCACGCTTCACATCCATACAAAAGTGCAGGTTCTAAGTAGCACCTCAACACTATTTTTTCTCATTGCAAATAACATATTTTCATTGGTCAGTATGTTTTTAATCTTGAAAAAGGCTACCTTCGCTCTGGCGATTCTTGTTCTAATCTCTTCAAGACATCTCCCATCAAATGTTATGACTGTTCCGTGATAAGGGTACCGATTCACTTGGTTAAGAACATTCCCATTTACGTGTACATTACATTGTGGTATTTCCTTCCATAATCTGTGTCTTCTTACAATTTAATTCTAACCCAAGTTTTTGACTGTGTGCAACAACCACATCTACTCAAATGTTGCAGATCCTACTCATTGTCTGTATCCTCCGCATTTCTAATGTTATTGATGTTACGTCCCCCCGTGATGATTCCATTCACATCTTCTACATTTCTAATAAATATTTTCACTGTACAGGGAAAAAAAGATCTGGAGGCATTACACATCCCTGTCTCACACCTCTCTTAATAGGCTGGCATTGACCTACTTCTTTATCAATCTTTAATGGCAGCTTCTTGATCCCAATATATGTTTAAGATCTTTCCTATCAATGTGTAGATCTTCAAACATCTTTATCATGTTGACATGTCTTACTTTATAGAACGCCTTTGTGTAGTCAATAAAGCAAAAAATGTAGGTTTTTGTTAACTTCTATAGAATGTTCAATTCATATTCCCAGCATATACATAGAGTTTACTGTAACCTTTCCTTCTACAAACCCACATTGTTCTTCTCCTATTTCGGGTTGTATTTTCTTCCTAACTCTTTGCATGATAATTCTTAGCAAAATCTTCGTGTTATATATACAATTATACTAATTGTTCTATGTTGATCACAATTAGCATAAGTAGATTAGTATAATGAGCTGGTATGATAAATAGGTTAATATAACAACACATATCCCTTATAACAATAAACTTGTGTGATAAATAAGTTAATATAAACAACATAATAACTGATAACAATAAATAGGTTAATAAACAACAGACTTTCCTGATAACAATGAACTGGTGTGATAAATAGGTTAATATAATAACTGGCTTACACAATAACAATAAACTGGTGTGACAAATAAGTTATCATAACAACAAACTTACTTTATAAGAATATACTGGTGTAATAAATAGGTTATTGTAACAACAGACTTACCTGATAACAATAAACTGGTATTATAAATAGGTTACTATAACAATAGATTTACCTGATAGCAATAATAAGGTCAAACAGTAACAGACTTATCTGATACTGACAAACGTTCCTGACAATGAACAACATATATAAAATTGTTGATTGATAAAACCACAATGATAATGTATACCTGTCTTTGACAAGAAGAACGCAAAATGGATTAATCTATGAAAATTACAGGAGAATAAATTGAAGCAACTGCCACGTTAACTTCAGAAGCATCAAAGATCATTTGATATTATCATTTGTGACACATTTGACATATTTTTAACATTGCGGTTTCTACCGGACAATACAATTAACTGTCAGATATAATCATGGCTATCTGCAAATAACAGCCCAGTTCCAGCCCTTATCGTTTTGTTTCGTGAACGGCATGTGGGATCACCAGTTTTTGATTCTCTCCAATAAAGAAGGAATATAATGTGCCGGAGAATTGATTCCTTCTGGAATATCAGGAAACGCATCATTCACTGTAAGCTATGATTGTTTGTTGGCCGTGTGTAGTTGGTCTGTCATGAATGACACATATAACAAGCGCAGCCTAGCAGCGACATCCGTGTATAACAGTATCAACGCAATCACCACCAATAACTTATATACTCCGACTGGGTTGTGAAGTGTAGGGAAGTAAAGGATGTTAGTTTCGTTGCTGGCCGAGGAAGTGCAAAGGTCAGGGCTGTCATTTCACTTCCGATAGAAAGATGTCCACGGGTGATGGGAGCCACGTTTCGCGATCTGTCAGATATCGCATTCTGACAACCAGGGCACCCTGCCACGTCCCCAACTAATCACATCTCCTAAGGTGACCACGACTTACCGCATACATGCACACATACTCATACATATGCACAAGCACATATACACACACACAGGCGCGCGCGCGCAGGTTGTCCGGGCTAGTCGGTGCATCATATGGACTGGCTGAGGTATGCAGATATCAACAGTAATTTGAGGTGGAAGGGATTCTATTAAATCTTTAAAAAAAATGAAGTGAAGAAGATAATATCACTGGCAGATGGAAAATCTTCAATTAACTCCACAGCAGAGATATAGGCCTTGCAGACTGCAGCTGAAATGCTGTTAACTGGGAAATAATAAATAGAAACCAATAGCTCTATTTAAAGACAAATTTTATGAAGATATCAACAAGCTGCAATTGACTGCTGCTTTCTTTGCAATTATTTATACTGACGTATGACGGTGTACGAAGAAGAGGAAGAAACCTCCAAGAATTTCTCATTGCTATAAAGTCAACGTATATTTTAATTCTTATGGAAGATTTGAGTGCTTAAGTTGGCAAAGAAAAATAATAAGGAACTAGAGGCTAGAAATGAAGGAGGAGAAAGGCTCAGTCATTTATGTTAAAGATAACGGCTTGGCGCCTATAAATGAGGGCGGAAATCTGTAGCGATCCTTGGAGAGAACTCTGAAGGACCTGGTGAGGACCTCAAGCGGACCGTTCTGTTTGTGACCTATGACGACATAGAGGCCTAGCAAACGTTGATCGCAGGCGAAGAACAATAATATTCAGCGCTGAAGATATCAACAGAAATCAGATTCATTTTATAATGATTAGAGAAGGATTAATAACAATAATATTCAGCGCTGAAGATATCAACAGAAATCAAATTCATTTTATAATGATCAGAGAAGGATTAACAACAATAATATTCAGCGCTGAAGCAACAGAAATCAGATTCATTTTATAATGATTAGAGAAGGATTAATAACAATAATATTCAGCGCTGAAGATATCAACAGAAATCAGATTCATTTTATAATGATTAGAGAAGGATTAATAACAATAATATTCAGCGCTGAAGATATCAACATAAATCAAATTCATTTTATAATGATCAGAGAAGGATTAAGAAATAGTGTCATGTGTGCAGTAACTCATCCAGGAGGTGACTAAAAACTCAGATTACAATTATGTAGTTTTAACATTAATGTAAAGTTGTAAGGTTAAGAAACATGGAATAATTAAGAATCACTTATTTATATATCAGCATGATAACAATCTATGATGAAAAAAAATATATTGTAAAAGTAAAAGATTAGATATTTATCTTACGACAAATAGCCGAGAAACATTGGGAATATAAAAGAGATCTCCATAACATTTTTGTGGATTTTAAAAAGGCTTATGATAGCGTCCATAGGAATAGTCTATGGAATGCTATGCAGGAATTTGGAATACCAAGGAAGTTAATCAACATGACCAGACTATGCATGGAAGATACTTATAATACAGTAACATATAAAGGCAGGAAATCAGACCCTTTCCAAATAACATCTGGCTTGAAACAGGGTGATGCACTATCGCTGCTACTCTTCAATCTGGCTCTAGAGAAAGTTGTAAGGAAGGTAAAGGAGGAATGTGATATTGGAGGAACATCCAAGCTGCTTGGTTATGCAGATGATATAGATATTATAGGGCAAAGTGAACAAAAGACATTGGAAATATTGACTCACTTAAAGGGAAAAGCCCACAGATGGGGCTGGTTATCAACCAAGATAAGACAGAATATATGGTAATTTCAAGAGACGGAATGGCTAGAAACTCTGGCCACATACAAATAGATAATATGACCATTAAAAGAAAGGAAACATACAAATACCTGGGTTCAATCTTCAACTGCTCCAACATCATAAGGGAAGAAATACAAACTAGAATCAACTCTGGAAATAAGATATACTATGCACTACAACATCTACTAAAATCAAAGGCGCTATCTCGTAACACCAAAATCACAATATACAAAACACTGATCAGACCAGTTGTGCTGTATGGCTCTGAAACCTGGAGTACAACGAAAGGAGACGAAGCCTTGCTACAAACCTTTGAGAACAAAATTTTAAGACGCATCTTTGGACCCTTTAGGGATACACAAAGTGGAGAGTGGAAAAGAAGAAGTAACAAAGACATTTATGATCTGTTTAAGTCCCCGCTAATCACTGGTATCATGAAGGCTAATAGACTACAATGGCTGGGGCATATAGAAAGAATGGAAGATAATAGGGAAACAAAACTTGCTTACACTCAGGAAATAAATGACCGTAGACCCCGAGGTAGACCAAGAAGGCGGTGGAGAGATAATACATGTACAGACCTACAAGCACTTGGAATCAACGACTGGCAAGAGAAGGTCCACCAGAGAGACGAATGGAGACGGATTGTATTTGCAGCAAAGAACCTCAATGGCTCGGAACGCTAAAGAAGAAGAAGAAGAAGAAGAAGAAGAAGAAGAAGAAGAAGAAGAAGAAGAAGAAGAAGAAGAAGAAGAAGAAGAAGAAGAAGAAGAAGAAGAAGAAGAAGAAGAAGAAGAAGAAGAAGAAGAAGAAGAAGAAAATATCTGTATGAAAATCCAATACCGGAAACCATAATCAGTACAGAAAGGGAAACCCAGAATTTAAGTTTTCATTAATGGGACTATGGCCGAGGGGTTAGCAGCTTTCTCCGCTAACCCCGAATACTCTCGTCACGTGACGCGACGAGAATTAGCAGTGGTTCGAATCGCAAAAGTGACTTATGAGAGTATGGAGCCGGTCGCTCAGAAAGCCGTGGCGTGCTGATGAGCGTAATCTAGCCTAGGAATCAACATACAGCTGAAAGATGCTGGTGTTGACCGCAATATCCTGAAACAGGATGGAAACGCGGGAAAAAAAAAATTAATGGGACTGTCTAAACTCTAGCATATACCCAGCCAATAGATTGTCCCCGTAGATTAAATAACACAGAACTAAAGCTTGAATGACAGAAAAAATTCTTAGCAAAATGGCAGAAAGCAATGGCAAACTACTGAAAGTAATCTTGCCATGAGATCACAAGCAGCAGAAAACTGCTGGGGTTGTCTGTGACGTCCCGTAAAGGATAAGCAACTAACTTTTTTTATCAAAACAAAAACTGGACAGAATATATAGGAGCATTGTTTGAGGACTACGGATGCAGTAAACCTACAATTACCTCTAATATATTCTCAAGGAAATGTCAGTTCGCACATGGTGCAGTAAATAAGAACTTGTTCACCAACCGTGTTAGTTTCTTCCATCTCAGTACACCCAGTTGCCCTTTGACTTGTAAGCGGACGCATTCTTGTAATAGCTAAGAAGTTGCGCTGATGATGTCATGATCGTAGTCGGATGTGATTTGACGCCTCTGTTCGTAGTCCCCTATATGAAGAAACGACTGCCCATGTTTCCCACAGTGCACCACGGCCTACACAATGTATTAGTCCTTGCACTTCATAGATAAGATTGTAGACAGTCTGACCTCGATTTACCTTCTGTTTATGTTCCACGAAACACCGGAGATAAGCTCATCCTATTGTCATTATAATCCATATTGTCTTCATATAGTGTCATTATAATCCATATTGTCATCATACAGTAAGTCCTTTTCAGAGCGTCGTTTTCATCATGGAGGCCGAAAAGTGTTTGCTATTTTGTCAGTTCGCCTGTGTCTTCAATGTACTGTGTTTACTTTAATGGTTGGGCTGGTTGGCCCTGCTTTTTCTTTCAGAAACCTTGTTTTCCATAAGAATTATGTTCAAGTAATATGGCCAAAGCATTTAATTTTTCTAGATGCTGTTTGTGAGCTACTTTTCTTCGACATTCAGAATGAGTTTTCCGTTCCTAGTTGTGTGCTGATTGGATGATCTTCTCAGATCCCACGCTAAGTTGATAAAGACTTGGGTTGGAACGTTGGCCTGTGTCTGTGTGTGTTTTTGCTTTCATCGAGTTTCCCAGTCAAGTTTTGTGTTTATTTGAACTCAAGATCTTCCAGGATGTCAGCATTTTTCTTCTGCTTGGTGCACGATATTCTAAGAACTCTCTTTAACATTTAATTTCTAAAGCTCCGATTTTCTTCTCTGCTGATTGCCAGATGGTCAATGACTAACATCCACGGGAAAGATGCATGTTCTGAAGAAATGTACTTTAATTTGTTTGCCTGATTTGTGTCAATGGTTCTTATTACCAGAATCAACACACTATAAATAGTATGTACTGGATTGGTTTTCTCAATTCTGACACGTAACCAGGACAGTCTCTGATCATGCCAACGATTTACGACTTCTAACTGCCAAGAGCTCCATGCCCCTGTATGTGGTCATTGTCTCAGACGGCCGTGTACTATGTATTCCATAAAGATCAGGTGAGATTATATCCTCTTTGGGGTCCCTGATTTGTAAAAATAATCGTTCACAACTGGACTCGTCGCCAGTGATCCTGTAGTTAGAAGCGGACACCTTGCCATCAAGCCAGTCTGCGCCTCTAATCCACTCCACATTATTATGTTTGGGGAAGTGAGTTCTTATCTCTCTGTACTACTTTCAACTAGTTCCTTACCTCCGGATAGGTTCTACTTTTTATGTTGCATATCCCTTACAGGATGTTGCAATCAACACCAGCAGTTTTCAGCTGCTGTTGATGTGCTAAGCAAGTTTTACGTTCAGTAGTTTGCCATTACTTCCTGAATGACAGGCTCACATACCCCTGTAAGTTACCTGCGCCACGCGATCCGCTGCCGAATCTTGCGCAGCTCTTTTCCCCGTATGGGATTTATGTCATGTAGTTTCTACTATATATGTCAAATGTCAGTGGCTCGTGTGTTTATTTTCAAATAGGTTCACACAACATGTCAGACTTTAGCTTCTTGGAATGAAGCAATGGTAGATCTGAGGTTCTATCTCGTAAGAAATCCTCTTTATGCTTCGTTCATGGTACTCCTTACTCTCGCAGTAATGTTGTCTATGTGGTTAGAGATTCACAATGTCACATCCAAGTACATGGGAACATTTCAGATAAGTCAATCGGTACAACAGTCTCAAACAGTCAGAACATCTGATGGAAGGTGGCTTGCAGAGATTAGAACAATAATCGCTATGGTGAAGGTAGCCTTTTGCTAGATGGAAAACATCATCATCATCATCAAATGTCCTGCCAGCTGATGTATGCGTTCATGTCTCTCCACAGATCTCGGTCTTTGGTGTTCTGGATCACCTCTACTGATGATATTTCTCCATGCCGCCGTCTCAATCCATCCAACATCATTTCTCTGGGTCTGCCTCTTTCTCTCTTCCCATTGATCTTTCCAGTTATCACGATGTTCTCCAATGCCTCTCATCTCATAATATGACCAAATAAATATGTTTGTCTGTTCTTATTGAATATAATGTTCTAGTTTCATTAGCCTTTTTTAGGCAATTGTTGTTGGTTACTCTGGCAGATCTCTGTTGCCTCCAAGATCTTCCCAATTTGTTCATGTGTTATTCAAGAGATGATGCCATAATGTACTTATATTGTTTATAAGTTTGACTGCCATGCAGCAACAGGATCTATATAGCATTTCAGTACTCTCTTTCTTACATTCGATGATATTGTCTTAATGCATAAGATACTTTTCATTATCTGACATGCAGCTTTTGGCTGCCATTATTTGTTTTTAATCTCTGTTGTGCACCTTCTGTCTGCAGTTATAAATGTTACTTAGTTAGTTAGTTAGTCTTTCCTCTTGAGACTCAGTTGATGCATAGGGCAGAAGTCATGGCTCTCCATGTCCGGCGGCTCGCTGCTACCTGTTGTAGATCCTGGATGTTCACTTGGCCATTGAATGAGCCTTCTCTGATGATGGTTCTACGCAGGGTCTCTCTTGGTCTTCCCTGTTTTCTTTTCCCTACTGGTGACCATATGAGGGCTTGGTAGGGGAGTCTTGTCTTGTTTATTCTGAGTACATGGCCGATGTAGTTCCAACGGCGTTTTCTTATAATGTTGGATACAATATCTTGCTTAGTCTCTTGTCTTATTTGCGTATTGATTCTGAAATCTGTCCAGAGGAGGTTTAGAATTATTCTAAGACAGTTGTTCTAAAAATTATCTAATTTCTTATCTAAAGCTACCGTTGATTTCCAACTTTCACATCCATACGTTAGCACTGGAATCACACAAGAGTTGAAGATTTTTAGTTTCGTGTGTTTGCTGAGTATCTTTGACTTCCAGATGTTTGACAGTTTATTAAAGGCACCAGATGCCAGTGCGATTCTAGATGATATTTCTGGCGTTGAGTCCCCTGTAGATGTCATTTTGCTTCCTAGGTATGTGAAGCTGTTGACTTTTTCAAGAACGTGGTTGTCTAATTTGGTGTCGTCTGAACTGTTGAGAAGATCAACAGTTTTTGTTTTGGCGGTATTGGTTTGGAGACCAATTTGATCTGAAACAATTTTCCATCCATCCATCATGTGCCATGCTTGTAAGCGTGGGCGTTCATGTTCTGCCATCTCACTCGATCACCAGAGTCGTGGATCAGCTCCGTGTTTCTGTCTCGACCATGCCACAAGGCCACGCCATGCAGGTACTTGCTTCTAGGTCTTCCCCTTGGTCTGTTCCCCTCGATCTTACCAGTTGTCACCAAGTTCTCCAGATCATTTCTTCTCATAACATGCCCAACATTTTGGAGATGGTTTATTTCCTCTTGGGCATCTGGGTGTGTTGAACTCAAAAGCACTATGTTGTCGGCAAAGTCCAGGTCTTCTAGAAATTTATCAACCCAATGGATACCCCTATTTGTGTTGTTTGTTCATTTGCGCATGACCCAATCGATAGCTATTCCAAAGTGCATCAGTGACAAGACACAACCCTGTTTCACTCCCGTTTCCACTGAAAACCAGTCAAGGGTTGCCTGATTCTGTTCTAACGCAGCAACGTGTCTCTTTGTAGAAGGATTTTATGATGTTGGTATATTTGGTAGTAAACCATAGATGTTAAGTAGTTTCCAAAGTGAAGGACGGTGGATACTGTCTAAGGCTTTTTGAAAGTCAACAAAGCTGGTGATTAATTTCGACTGGAATTCTACGGAGTCTTCAATAATTATTCTGAGGGTTAAAATATGGTCTATGCATGACCGTTTTGGTCTGAAGCCAGCTTGTTCTTCTCTGAGCCTTTCATCTATAGAATTTTTCAATCTTAATTGATTTGCAAATGTCCCTAGGTGTTTAAAATTATCCACTAGTGTAAAGAATGTTCCATTCTATTTCCATTTCACATTCTGATGTCACCTTTTTCTTTGATATCACCATTGTTACTGTTTTCGTGATATTCAAGGAGACTCCTCTCTTTGCACTTTCAGCTCTTTCATTTCGTCCTCTGTAACAGAGGCCATCAATGTGTTTCATAGCAAAGGATATTGTCTTTCTGTGTCTCTATTCATCTTTCTATTAGTGTTCTTTGTGTATATATTGCATTGTTTGTACCATTTCCTTTCACACATCCATACTGTTCTTCACCAACACAAAGGTACAATGCCCATCAATTGTGGTATATCTTTTGCATTATTCGCCACCAATCATATGTCATCTTCATAGCGTATATAATTTATATTATAACCTCCGATTAGTATTCCTGGCTTCGTTTTGATCTCTCATTATCATCTCGTTATATAGAGAGCCTGTCTCCCTGGCCTAGGGGTTAAACGACTTTCTCCTTAATTCCCTTTATCCACGTAAGGTAAAGCAGCACGCGAGAACTGGAAGCGGTTCTCGCCGCGTTTCTAACTTAGGGATAAGTGAGCCGGCCGCTCAGAACTCAATGGCAAACTACTCAGCGTAAGCTTGCCAAGAAATCAACGACAGCGGTGAAATGCTGGTATTGACAGCGATGTCCTGTAAAGGATTTTCGATTTAAAAAAATAAAGAGAGGAGAGATCCAGTGATAAAACACATCCCTGTCGTATTCCTATTTGTATTTGCTTATAATTGCCCTTTTTATTTCCCATTTTAATTGCTGCAAATGGGTTCCAGTAAATATTCTTTATCATTCTGAGATCTTCCATCAGCGTTGATATCTTCCAGCATTTTAATCAGTGTATCATCTTTTACTTTATCCAAGCCTTGTTATAATCTATGAAACACAATTGTATGTCTTTCTGTGTCTCTATTCATCTTTCTATTAGTGTTCTTTGTGTATATATTGCATTGTTTGTACCATTTCCTTTCACACATCCATACTGTTCTTCACCAATTTCCATTTTTACTGTCGTTCTTGTTCTTCTCATTATAATTATGAGTGAAAGCTTAGTGACATGGTTTATGAGGTTAATTGTTCGAAAATATCCGCATTCAATTCCTCCTGGTCTTTTTTGATATACCTATAAATACAGATTTCAGCATATCACTTGGTAAATATCCACTGCAGTAAATATCATTCAACATTTTGATATCTACTCCAAATTCTCCCAGTGCTTCTAATTCTTCTATTGTGATTCCATCTGTCCCAGCTGTTTTTCCTTTAGTCATGTTTGACAGCTTCAGCGACTTCTTCTTTTAGAGTGGGTGAACCTTCTAAGTTACTTTTTTCTGTTAATTCTTCCCTTTCTCCATCATATAATTCTCGTATTTACTCATTCCACCTCTTTATTATAGCACCTTCCTCCAACATCTGTCCTGTTTTTTTTTTATTTCAAACACCCTGTGTTTACTCTCATTTTTCTTCCTGTGAGCTCACTGATTTGTCTGTGCACAGTTTTTGTATCTTTAATAGAATTTAATTCAATTTGCTTCCCATGCTCGTTTAACCAATTTTCTTTTGCCTTCACATATTTATCTCCTTTTTCTTTATTCATCTTTTCATACTCTTGTTTTTTTTTTTTATCCATCAACTTTAATATTTCTTCAGTCATCCATGTTTTCTAAAATGTTTGGCTTCTCTCCTGTAATATTTCTTTACTTGTTTGATGAATGGAGTGCCTTAACATGTCCTATTATTCATGGACACTCTGTATTTTAGCTATTGAGTTGAAAATATTTTTCAGTTACTCTGTATTGTTCTTGAATTTCTTTATCTGCGTTCAGAACATCTTTATTTAGTATCATATTCTTGACCACTTTTTATCACCTCTTCAGTCTTACTTTTATTTGTCCACATAATGGTAGGTGATCACTATTATAGTCAACACCGGGCATTGTCTTAACATTAATTAACGCATTTCTATCTCTTGTATTAATAAGTATGTAGTCAATTCGGTTGAGTGTTTTCTTATCAAGGCTTTTCCATATGTAAAGTCGTCTTTTATGGTGTTTAAATCGGGTGTTTTAAGTTACCATATCATTTATATTTGCCAATTCTATTAGTATCACTTCTCTTTTATTTCTTGTACCTAAGCCATAATTCTCACTACATCCTCCACTTTTCTCATTCTTATTTTTGCATTAAAATCTCCTAATATTACTTCTATTTCTTGTGGTCTTCTTCTGCGTTCATCCGGAGAGTTTTTTCGGACGTGATTGCGTTGTGCCTGTTTACAGCAGAGCTGCGGTCTTGCCCCGTTAGACGGACACATCCGACTTCTTCAGGGCATTTGTTGACCGATTTAACCTTCCCGGGGGTTTCTTAGGACGGTTGACTCTCACTATTATGATGTTATCCCCCATCTCAGCTGGCCCATTCAGAACAGCCGAAGACATCCTGGTCAGTCCTCAAGGGAAGGCAGGGGCAGACCATGGGCATTCCCCGCCATCCAAGGAGGCTTCCATAATTACCATAATTGCAGAGCTGACACATAACGCTCTGGAGAAAGGACTTGTATATACAGGAAGGCAACAAACAACTTGGGGATGTCACTTCTTACAGACCACGGACAGAAGACGGGACGGTTAGTAACAACACCCAAGTCAAGAGTGTGACGAATGCCATCATCGGGCAAGGCCTGTTACCCAGCTCAGCCACGTCGCTGATAATTCATGATAGTTGCTTGGGCAAACCAACCTTGTACATGCTGCCCAAGACACACAAGCTAGGGAACCCAGGTAGACCCATCGTCTCGGCCTGCTCTTGTCTTACTGAACGGATTTCAGAGTTCATATACAGCATATTTCAGCCGTTGGTTGCTAGTCTCCCCTCATATATCAAAGACACCAACCACGCTATCTCTATCTTCCATTCCATCAGCTTCACCACCCCTTCTCAGCACCACATCTTTACTTTAGATGTGACTTCACTCTATCTATACATCTATTCCTCACTCTGACGGCCTTAAAGCCTTGGAATTTTTCTTAGACAAAAGACACCGGACCATTGCTGCGTCTGGCAGAGTTAGTCCTTAACTTCAATTCATTTGAGTTCAATGGGGACTATTTTGACCAGATCAGCGGGGTTGCCATGGGTACTAAGATGGGTCCGAGTTATGCCTGTCTGTTCATGGGCTATCTTGAACACCAGGCATGGAGTCAATACACTGGTAGGCTCCCGGAGCTCTATAGGAGGTATATCGATGACTGTTTTGGTGTTTCAAACATGCCATTGTCTGATCTCCAGGACTTCATTGCCTTTTTCTATAACTTTCATCCTAGCATCAGACTCACCTCCACTACTTCCTCGTCGGCTGTTAATTTCTTAGACATAACAGTTTCCTTAGGTCCTGCTGGCCTATGCACGACGGTTTACTATAAACTGACTGACTCACATGCATTCCTTCTCTATACCTCCTCCCATCCTCCTTCTTGCAAGGATTTCATTCCTTTCTCACAACTGTTACGTCTCCGACGGCTTTGTCATGATAATAACGACTTCCGTCAAAAAGCCCACGAAATGTTGGATTTATTCCGTCTTCGAGGCTACCCTGAGAATGTTCTCTCTACAGCTCTTCACCGCTGCGTCTATTAGTCGTGCCGAGGCTTTCTCTTCCAGGCCGAAACCACGCAATAATAGACCTATTCTCTCACTTACCTACCATCCTCATAATATTGCTGCCAAGAATATTCTCATGAGGCATCTACCCATCCTCCAGGCAGACCCGGTCACTCGCGATGTCTTCTCAGAGTCCCCACTTGTGGCATACAGGCGGGATCGTAACCTGAGGGATGTGCTGGTCCATAGCACTCTATCCCAATCTCACAAGTCTCTTCCTGGCACAACTGCATGTCTTCGATCTCGTTGTAAGACTTGTCCATATGTCCTTCAAACCACAAGTCTGACTTTCCCTAAGACTACTTTCCACATCCGGGAGGGTTTCTCATGTACGAGTCGCAACGTTATCTATGCGATAATCTGCACACGTTGCGACATGAGGTATCTTGGTGAGATAGGCCTTCGTCTGGCGGACAGGTTTAGACAACATTTATCCTATATCAACAGTTGTGCCAAGAAACCGGTACCCCTACACTTCAACAGTTCCGACCAATGTGGGGTTGCCGACATACGTGTTACGGCGATAAAATAGTGCACATCTCACGAACGCGATCGCAAGACATTGGAAAATCGTCTTATCTTCCAGTTGGGTTCACTCTCCCCTCACGGCCTCAATGTCCAACACTGTTTTATTTAAGTCCCTAACGCTCCTTGCCCCCCCCCCCCCCATCTCCGTAGTCGTATAGTCCACTTCCAAGCCAGTTACATGTCCTTCGCAGAACGTGGTAGTCAACACCAGCATTATCTCTGCCTTCTGTGACTTCCTGGTTGGTTTGCGTGGGGTCGCTTTTCATTGCGTTCTGAACAACCGTCACTTGTGCTACTTTATGATAGCAAATGCTTTTTGGTCTGCATCCATATTGCCCACAGCAACGTTTCGAACTTGGCGTGCGGAATTGCGAACTGCATCCGTTACATCGCCCCAGAGTAAGCTACAGTGCTCTGCATATCCATATTTTTCCATTCGCTCTCCTGGGCGCATCCCCATCCCCCCCCCCCCAGCGCGGGTTCCCTTACCGGTTGACTTAGCCAGTCACCGAGTTTCTGGCTGTACTGACCTTTAGTCAGTTGACCCCGTTAACCACATCAGTTTTATTCCATCCATGGGTAGCCGTTCATGCTAGGACACAGATAAGATGAAATTTATACTTTCATGTAGTGTCGATCGTGTATTTGTTAATCTATTTTTGTTTGTTTATTCTGTGCTGACGAAGGCTTTGGCCGCAACGTCCATTGTTTTTTGTAGTCGTGCTTTGTAAAGCTCTCAATCTACTTCTCGTTTTTCAATGATACATTCATCACCTTTTATAGCGCCCACACTATGAGCTTTCGATTCGGACTTTCCTCTTAATTGATTTGCTATCCAAGAAATATTCCATTTCGTGCCACTGGGACGCTTTTTCAACCTTTTATGACGCCCACACAATGAGCTTTTGATTCGGACTTTCCGTGTGATGAATTTGCTAGCCAAGCAATATTCCATTTCATGCCTCTGGGGTGATTTTGCTGCCAACATTCCTGTGGTATGAAGTGTGGCAGTGTAAATACTTCTTCATGCACCTTTAGATGTCAACCTGAATGTAGTTAAAGTAAGCTGCGGTCAACTTTAGCTTGTTGATATCTCCATAGAGCTTGTCCTCAAATGAAGCAGGTGTGGGCCAACATATCTGTCTCTGTTCTGCATATATTGGGCACTCCTGCAGCAAATGTTTAGCTGTCATTTTACCAGTTCCACACTTGCATTGATCGGTATCTCCTATCTTTAGTTTAGTGAACAAGGGGTATTTCAGCTTATTATGTCCTGTGCGGAGTCTGAAGATTGCAACTGGTTCTCTTAGGTCGAGTTTGTAATATGCATCATCTTTCTGTTGGCCTGGATGCTCTGATTCCCACTAGGTTCTATAAGTGCTTTTTATCAACCTCTTTGCCTCATTATAGGTTATGTCTATGTCAGGCTGTAGTAGCCGTCCACCCTCTTTTGCTAGTCTCTCAGCCTCTTCATTTCCAGGTATACTGCAATGTGACGGGATCCACTGTATTACAACTTTTTTGGATTTCTGGCATAGACCATGAAGTGCTGCTCTTAGGTCAACTAGTTCTGTGCTGTTTTTGCTCTTCAGTATTGAGACAGCTGGCTTTGTATCTCTGAATATAGCTATTTGCTTCTCTTTATGTTTTTCATCAAGAGCATTTCTGCTGCAGTTTTCAAGGCCTTTACCTCTGCTTTGAAGTTACTTGAAAATTTTCCAGTTGCCATTGACAGTTTTTTTTTTTTTTTTTCACTCCATTTTTTTAAATTTAGGAGAATTCCTCCTCCTCCATTTTCTATTGAGTTTTTGACTGATCAATCTGTATATGCATGGGTCCAATTGTTACTTGGGTAATGTTCTTTTATGTAGTTTAGGGCTATTTTTCTTCTTTCTGTTTCATTCTGAGTGTTCTTTTTCTCAATACCAGGAATGTTTTCTATCATCTCAGGCAGTTGCTGCTGTCTCCAAGCTGGGAACTTGTGTGCATTGTAAATGGGTTTGACTGTTGATATGTTAAGTATAGGATCTGCAATAATCTTTCGTTTTTCGGTTTCTACAAAGCTGCTACGCTTCAGTCTTCCCTTTCCAAAACCATTAAACCTTTTATACATGGGGTGGTCTGTCAATCTTCTAAATATTTCTGCTTGTTGTTGGGCTCTCTTATTTCTTCAATCCTGCATTGGTTGTAAACAAGTGATCTGTTCTAGTTCGTTGATAGGCGTTGTCTTCAGGCTTCTGGTTATGATCGGCGTTCCTCGATTACTTATTTCGTTAAAGTTTGACTTAGCTGCTGTTTCCCAAGCTGCCATGCCATATTCTAGTACTGACCTCACCCGTCCAGTGTATAACTTCTTGAGAACTTTATCATCTGCTTCCCACGTTGTACCAGCAAGCTTTGTCATGATTGCCATTCTTTGCCTTGCTCTTGTTCGATTTTTCTCAACCTGTGTCTTTCATGTCAGTCGACGATCGAAGGTGGCTCCTAGATAGTTTGGATTTTCTTCATGCGCAATATTTTTCCATTCTATACCAGCTTAGGGTGCTGAGTTTTATTTGAGAGGGAGAACACTGTGCATGTTGTTTTCTCCTCACTTATCTTCACTAGCCATGATTTTCACCAGTCCTCTAGAGCTAATAAGGCTTGCTGTATTCTGCTGTTAGCTGTATTAATATATTCTTCAGATGTCCATATGGCTAGGTCATCTGCAAAGGAGGATGTGTGTACTCTGGCTGGTAAATTTTTCTTGATGTCATTTATATATGCTAGGAATAATGTTGGTGACAGAACTCCTCCTTGGGGGACACTTTACTTTAACAGCATCTTTTTTGCTGGTTTATCTTTGTACTTTTGTCCTGGCAGTTCTGTTCTCAGGGTAGTTGCTGATCCATTTGTACATTTTCCCACAAACATGCATTTTTTGCAGATTTACTTTCAGTCCTTTCTTCCATACTTTATCAAATGCTTTTTCTAAATCTTTCCAGACCGTTAGTGTGTGCTTTTTCTCTTGGAAGGCATCCTCTGTTTTCTGAGCTATATAGGTTATTGGATCTGTACTTTCTTAATCCTGCTTGGTGTGGTGTTAAGAGTTGGTTTTCTTCCAGATGCCATATTAGCAGGTTGTCCATGGGACATAATTTACATTGCGTGGTAATATATGCATGTCCCATCCCATCCCGTCTCATGGGACTTTCCCATAGGATTCCCATGGGTATAACATTCCCATGGCCAAGCCTGGCAGGCTTGTCCATGGGGCATGTTTTTCTGTCCCATCTAATTGTAATTTATGCCTGTCCCATCCCGTCCCATCTCATCCCTACACTATTCAGAAAATCCCCCCCCCCTTTTTTTCCCCACGGGATTCCCATGACAAAGCCTGCATATTAGCCTGCCATTGATAATGCGTTCCATTAATTTTCCTACACAGCTAAGTAGACTGATAAATCTATAGCCATTTGGTTCTTCCATGTCTTTTCCTTTCTTTGGGACTGTTATTAGCATAGCTTCCTTCCATGCCTGTGGGACTATTCCTCTCTTCCAGCTGTAATTTAGGATTACTAGTAGTTTCTTTTCTTTATTTCTTTTTTTTTTTTTTTTTTTGCTTTAGTGCCTAGTCCTATTAGCATTTCATTTGTGGTTCCATCCTTTCATGGGGATTTCTTCTTTATTAGGATATTCATTGCCTGTTCCATTTCTTCCATTGTTAGATTTGCCATCATATATTCTGCTGCTGTCTCTGTATTACTATGATGTATCTGTATTACTATGATGTATCTGTTTATCTTTGATTGCTTTCTTCTGTTTGGTTGTAATATCAATGTGGTTTGCACTGGCATAGTGTTCCATTAGTGCATTTGCAGCGGGTGTTTTTTTCCTGTAAGCAGGGCATTTCCTTGTTTAATTGTTATTTGTTTGTTTCTGGGTCCTTTATTGTTCATGGCTTTCACTAGTTTCTATAGTTTGTTTCCATCCCTGTCAAAGTTCAGGTTTTCTGTTGTTGTTTTTTTTTCCTCCAACAATCTCTTATTGTTTGATTTACTGTTCTTGTATATTTTGCTGAGATGGCTTTGAGAGAGATGTTCGCTTCAGTTGTTTGTTCTCTCTCTCTCTCTCTCTCTCTCTCTCTCTCTCTCTCTCTCTCTCTCTCTCTCTCTCTCTCTCTCTCTCTCTCTGCAGTCTTTCTAGCATCTTCAACTTTGTCCTCCAAAATGTGTAGTTCTTCAGTCCATTATGGTTTGTAATTTTTCCTTGCTCCTCTTGGAATGGACTCAGTGGCCGCCTGTATTATTGCTTTGTTTAGGCTTTCCACCATTTGTTTCATGTTGCCATGTCGTGTATTTATGTTTTCACAAAATTTGTCTGTTAGTTTGGCAAATCTGTCAAAATCAGCTCGTTTGTAATTCCAGCGACACAAAGGCATTTCCTCCTGTGAAACATACTCCATATTCATTACAAGCTTTATTGGTCTGTGGTCACTACCTGCTAATTGGTCAAGCACATGGCGATCGATTTTGTGGAGGATGTCTCCTGTGCAGAAAGCTAAGTCTGGAGTAGAAGTGGTAACCCATCTTCTGGAGTAGAAGCTCGGTGTGTCATCCGCTTTGTTGAGTAGATGAAGATTTGAGTCTATTTCTCAGTCCTCCACTTCATCTCCTCTGTTGTCGGTATCTGGGTATCCCATCTTTCAGAACGGCTATTAAAGTCTCTGACAATAATGCAGTTTGTGTCAGTTATTTTCATGTTTGAAAGTGTAAGGTCCTTATCTGCTGGGCTATACAGATTGTAAATTCTTATTTTCTAGTCCTTTATCTTATATCAACACCTACAATTTCCGTTTGGCTGTCAGACGTCAGAGATACTTCACTGCAAGGTATTGTGTTTCTTGTAAGTATTAGAACTCGTCCTTTGTGTCCTTCGCGGTCGAAACGTGTGGCCTGATATCCTATGACATCTATTCTATCTTTAAGAAGACGATGTGTTAAGGGGACTTTCTTGTTAGAAACTCCTTCAGCATTCCACTGTGGTTTGTTGAGTGTCCGGGGTGTTTGGTCAGTAGCTCTTAACCTACTCCTCTGTGCCTTGACTACACAGCACAGGGGAAGGTGACCACCAGTAGTAATGGGTGGACCCCGTCGAGGCAGGGGGCCCGGCACTATCACCGCCTGATGGAACTTCACGGGATTAGCACCATACTGATTAATTTTCATATGAGGCATCATGAATTGATTAAGTTACGTTGCACTATTTTATCAAGCCTGTGGCTCAGTACATCCGATTCCGACAAGCATTTTTCGGGTATGTTTCCCTAGCTATTGACTGTCCCCAGTCTACCTACAAGGAAGCAGGTTTGCGTGTCTCTTGATCTGGTTCCTCTCCCTTGACCTGTTCGACATGGATGACCCTACCAGTAGCTGTGCTACCGTCGGTATAGCTCTTGGGGTCATTCGAACATACAAGCTCCTCTACCTTTTCTTGTGGTCTAATTTGAGACATTACCATTTCTATTTCATCGTAAAAGTGTTATATTTCTTCACCACTATTGCTTGTTGTTGGTGCGCATACTTGTCTAATATTTAGATCTATTGGTTTGCCTTTAATTTTGACCATAAAAACTCTGTAATACACCAGTAACCATTAAGTGACCTGGCGTTTGTTTTGTTTTTTGGATCAAATAGTAGACCCACTTCCTTTTAGTGTGTATCATTTCCAGAACAAATTAGTATGTGTTTGTCGGTTATACTTTTACCCGATCCCTTCCATCTCATCTCACTTATGCCTAGGATATTCATTTTCATGCTTTCCATTTCTCTTACAACATTGTTCATTTTTCCCAGCTCATTTAGTCTCCTAATATTCCATGTTCCTGTTGTAAATTTATACATTTTAGTTTTGGTTTTGCCATCAGTAGCTGGATGACGGTCTGGTGTCACTTGTGACTCATGACTGTCCCTACCGGACGAAGATGTCCTAAGTTAGCCATTAACTTCGTTTACTGCCTCAAAAATGTGGGTGCTTATTAAATCTTGTGAAGATAATGTGGTGGTTTCCACTTGCCTTCTACATCAACATGGGAGTCTTTTACCTCTGCCTTTGACATCAAGTTCCTACTCTCAGGGCAAATGAGTGCTCTCCTCTGCTCAGCTGTAGAGTTGTTCACTTATCCCATTGGATACTCACTCTCCAGGGCTGCGTTTGCCACACCGTGGTGTGTTTCCCATCCTCTACCACTGGGAGGTGCAGTTGGGATTTTCACTTCCTAAAGTTAAGGTCTATGATGGTCAAAACTCTCCAGTACATTTAGAGGACTCAGTACTTTTAGAAGACAACCCAATTAACAGCTATCAACTAAGGTGCGAAAAATGGTGTTGAAGTGCTATACAGAACCTATACTGTTATAGTATAGTGCAACGAAGATACCCCAACTGATAACTGATAACTGATATACTGTTATAAAAGTGTGAAACATGGACAATAACCAGACAAGCTGAGAACCATCTAATAGCAGCGGAAATATGGTTCCTGTGGGAAATGCAAAGAATACCAATAACGGACAGAAAATCAACAAGCAATTCCTACAAGAAACAAATAAAAACTAAATTGATTCGGGAAATGAGACGTAGACAGACAGTTGTGGAGGGAGGGGGAGGGAATTGTGTGTAGAAATATACTGGAAAACTGTTACACCTGAAAGACTGATGGGGCAAGGGGAAGGTAGAGAGATAAATACAGTCGAGTCTACTTAAGTCGAACTCGGATGACTAGAATTTCGCTTAAGTCGACGTTATTGGCTTGGTCTCGGCCAAGATCCTTCTTTATCTTTGTACGAAAATTCCTGATAAGTCGAATTCGGTTAACTCGAATTTTCGGATTAGTCGAACATAAAAATGAATACCGTCTATATAAATGACCACGTTTAAGTCGAACTGTTCATTTCATTCCCCCCCCCCCCCCCAAAAAAAAAATTTGTTTCGCGAAAGAATGTGTATTTTTAGTCAGCCTGGAAAAATATCTCGCACATACGATATGTTGCTACATGTCAACAATGGCTGCTAGTGGACAAAAGCTTAAAACTTTGACTTTAAGAAGAAAGATTGAGCTGTTGGAAGAGTTTAGTTTAGTTTAGTCAATGGATCAACATCACGGCACACGGGTGCAACCCATAAGTGCTCCGTTCTCCTCCTAACTCAAACCTGAGTCTGGAGAAACTCAGCTCAGTGCACGAACTCCGTAGCACCGGCGAGGATCTTGAAATACTTTGGGTAGATTTTTAACTCGAAATTTTGCCCGGGCAGCGCCGTTAGGCTACTCTTTTTCGATTTCCAACTGCCGAGGGATTTTTTACGTGCGCAACAATACACACGGGCGTCCGATCTCACTACCCAGAGACCAGGCGAAATTTTATTATTGGAGGTCCACGAGAAAAAATCCCGGTCATCACCGGGCCTTGAACCCGGGACCTCCAGCACTCGAGGCGGACACCATACCTCGAGACCACGCAACCCCCCCCCCCCCCCCCCCGAGGTTGAACATAGTGGGAAGAAGAAAGTGGATATAGCTAGAGAATTTGCTATTCCAGCATCGACCCTTTCCGACATTTTAAAGCATAAAGACCGCTACAACCAATTGTTTTTCGAATGTCAAATCAACAGTGATAGGCAGAGCGCTAGAAGAACTGCTGCGTGCGATTTTGTTGATGCTGCCCTTTTAAAATTGTTCACTGTGATTAGATTGGCAAGTGTACCAGTAAGTGGGCCTTTACTTATTGCGAAAACAGAAGAATTTGCACGTCTTGGAGGTCAGACAGACCGGAATTGTAATGCTGGCTGGTTGGATCGTTTCAAAAAACGACATTGCATCACTTACAAGAATGTGTGTGGAGAGAAACAGTCAGTCGACGAAACAACGACTCACTCATGGATAGAAGACGTGCTCAAACCTGCTTTAGCTAAATATAATTCTGCGAGCAGTGAGAGCAATGTTACAGACATTTCAGTGGGGCCATTACTTGCTAGATTGTATAAAGAGCTGAAGATTGATCCAGAGGAGTTTGTGAACATTGACAATGATGTTTCTACTAGTGCCACTCTTTCAAGCACTGATATTATAGGGCTATGTATGCCAGTCATTCAACCAACAGACCCTTCCAGCCCTGACTCTGATGATGAGGATGACTGTGGGCTGCAAGCACAACCTGTATGGCAGTCAGATATTTTGGCATCAACTGACAAAATTGACATTTTCATGATGCAGAATGGATGTTCAGATGATGCAGTCTCACCATTTTGTGCCTTTAAACAAGCAATGGGAAGATAAATCACAGACTTTTTCTTTAATTAATTTGGAAATTTTCAAAATTAAATATTTCAATATTTCTGATACTGTATTGCTATTTAATTGTTCACTGCCTATGTTTCCTAAGTGGCACAATCATTTTACTCAATGCTACCGCATGATATTAGTGTAAATTAGTGTAAATATGTGTGCAGTCTGGATAAGTAGAATTTCGGATAAGTAGAACAAATTCCTTCGGCCCCTGCGACTTCTACTTATCCAGACTCCACTGCATATGAATGGCTCGGCCACACGCATACTTGAGACCAGAACCCAAGGCTGTGGTGGTTGTGTGAGATGGGAAACAATGACCGCCCAGGCTTATCGACATGGCACATGATACTGATAATGATGACTAGAGATTTGCTGTCAGCATTTGTTTGTATGTTAATCATCTCCGCAGAATGTGTTTGTATGTTAATAAATTCCTTAGAATTTGTTTGTATGTTAATAATTTCCACAGTCCTTACACTGGTCAGACCTAATCGCCAGCTCGGACAAACAGCAATGCAACCAGACAACTAGCATCTCAGACACAGAAAGGAAGAGACGGGAGGCTGTTTGGGAGCTGTTTAAATCTGAATGTGTGTTCCTCATCGATCACCTCATGGTTCTCAAACATGTAAGTTAGGCTCGTTTGTCTAGAAGCCAGATCTACATTGTAAGAAGTTGTAAGAAGCTTACTCTGTTAGTATTCACATGTTAACAATCATCATAACGTTTCTTCTGTTCTTCTGTTTGTGTTCGCGTTTCACACAGACCTTCATGAGTAGGTCGTTCTGTTAGTGGTCGCTTGTCCAGCAATATTCAATATTGTGACTAGGCCTCTGTTAGCGTTCGTGTCTCTACAAGGACCGTCTAGATCAGTGGGTCTCAACCGGTGGGGAATTCCCCACCCCCGCCATCCCAGAGGGGAATATTAGGGTTTCGGGTGGTGGGGGGGGGGGGGGTTAAGATTATTTCAAGATCACATTAATAACAGAACTGATTAGTTGATATTGTTTTTCCCTCCATACTTTACGGTTCTGTAATTCTCGCCCTTCTGAAATTCGTTTTATTACGTAAGTAGACCCGCAAATCACGTTTTATGTAGATGTCTAGTCTTGTTCTCTATCCATCCATCATGTGCCATTCCGGTAAGCGTCGGCGGTCATGATTCGGCATTTCACTCTATCACCAGAGTCGTGGATCAGCTCAGTGTTCCAGTCTCGACCATGCCACATGACCAAACCATCCAGGTATTTACTTCTCTGTCTTCCCCTTGATCTCTTTCCCTCGATCTTGCCAGTTGTCACCAAGTTCTCTAATTTATTTATTCTCATAACGTATCCAAAAAATCTTGACTGTCTACGTCTAATTTCTCTAATTAGTGTACGATTTTCATTTGTTTCTTGGAGGACTTGTTCATTGGTTTTTCTGTCTGTCCATGGTAATCTTTGTATTCTCCTCAGAAACCACATTTCCACAACCATCAGATGTTTTTCAGCTTGACTGCTCATTGTCCACGCTTCACATCCATATAAAAGTACAGGTTCTATGTAGCACCTCAACACTCTTTTTCTCGTTTCAATTGACATCTTTTTATTGGTCAGTGTGGTTTTCATCTTGCTAAAGTAGCTTTCGCCATGACGATTCTTGTTCTAATCTCTTCAAGGCATCTCCCATCAGATGTTATTACTGTTCCGAGATAACTGTACCGATTCACTTGTTTAAGAATATTCCCATTTACTTGTATATTACATTGTGGTATTTCGTTCTTCCTAGTGACGACCATAATCCGTGTCATTTTACAATTTAATTCTAACCCTAGATGTTCACTGTGTGCAACAACCGCATCTACTAATTGTTGCAGATCCTACTCGTTTAGTCGTTTAGTCGTTTCAACCCATAAGTGCTCCGTTTTCCTCCTAACTCAAACCTGAGTCTGGAGAAACTCAGCTCAGTGCACGAACTCCGTAGCACTGGCGAGGATCTTGAAATACTTTGGGTAGATTTTTAATTCGAAATTTTGCCCGGGCAGCGCCGTTAGGCTACTCTTTTTCGATTTCCAACTGCCAAGGGATTTTTTTACGTCCGCAGCAATACACACGGGCGTCCGATCTCACTACCCAGAGACCAGGGGAAATTTTATTACTGGAAGTCCAGGTGGATTTTTTAAATAAATCCCGGTCCACACCGGGGCCTGAACCCGGGACCTCCAGCACTCGAGGCGGACACCATACCTCGAGACCACTCAGCCCCCTTAAGACCCTGCTCATTGTCTGCAATCAATACTGAGTCATCTGCATATCTAATGTTATTGATGTTTTGTCCTCCGATGATGATTCCATTTATATCTTCTACATTTCTGAAAATATTTTCACTGTATAGGGAGAAAACATCTGGAGACATTACACATCCCTGTCTCACACCACTCTTAATAGGCTGATATTGTCCCACTTCATTATCAATCCTTATGGCAGCTTGTTGTTTCCAATATATGTTTGTTTTAATAAGTCTAATGTCCTTTCCATCAATTTGTAGATCTGCAAGCCTCTCTACCATGTTGACATGTCTAACTCTATCGAACGCCTTTGCGTAGTCAATAAAGCAAAGGCGTATATCTTTGTTTACTTCTAGAGAACGTTCAATTACTGTTCGCAGCATATACACAGCATTTACTGTACCCTTGTCTTCTACGTTACCTTTCCTCTGGAGTGAACTAGGCAGGCCAAGAGAGGTATCATGCTGCATGGGCAACTCATGATCTCTATATTTTAGCCCAGGCTTTGTGCTATGGATGTGTAAAAGTTATTATGCCTTTTTGAAGCTCAAACTATCGTCTGTCAAGACGGCAAGGTGCCAATGGAATGTCTTCTACAAACCCACATTGTTCTTCTCCTATTTCAGATTATATTTTCTTCTTCACTCTTTGCAGGATAATTCATAGCAGAATCTTCCTGATATGACTCATTATACTAATTGTTCTATGTTGATCACATTCCAAGGCTCCAGATTTCTTTAGGATTGCAAGAAATACATAATTACATAATTCAGAAGGTATACCTCCGGTATCATATATTGTGTTCAGGAGTCTTGTGACTTGATCTATTCCATATTCTTCTAAAACATTAATCATCTCTGATGTGATGTTATCTGAACAGGGGTCTTGTCAGTTTTCACATGCTTAAGAACATTCCAAACCTCCATCTTCAAAATTGGCGGTTCTTCATTATTAATTTGAATATTATACTGTTCATCTCTGTTATCATCGTAAAGGTTTTTCACATAATCTGACCATACATGTAGAATCTGATCTTTTTCTTTTATTATTTTGCCATCTTTTGTTTTTAGACAGCCTGCTGATGTACTGTTCTTCTATTAGTAAGTTCCTGAATTCTTGTGTGCATTGATTTGGTATTTTGACTGTTGTGTTGTTTTTCAATTGCTATGCAATTTTTCTCAAGCCTCTTCTTTTGCCTCTTTACATAATATTATTACTTGCCTGTGGATTTCTTTATATTTCAGGATTAATTTTGTTGAGCCTTCTTGTTTCCATTTGTTGTAAAATTTCTTCAGTCATCCATTTCTTACGACCTACCTTCTTTACTTTTTTGGAATAGTTGTTTCTGCAGCCTAACTGATTGAATTCTTCAACATTTCCATTGATCATCCACATCTTAAAATAGAATCTCTAGATCAGACAATATATCAAATCTGTTCTGTAATTCTATGTTGAATTTGTTTTGTACGCCTTTGTCCTTTCCCAATGTATACAGACTTGTTCTAGATTGTGTTAGTAAATTTAGCTTCCAGTTTTACGTATACTGTGTTAGGGCTGGGGGAATTTATAGGGAGGAAATACGAAAGGGGGGAATGGTGTTCTGAACATATGGTAAAGGGGTGCATGGGCCAAAAGTGGTTTAGAACCACTGGTATAGATTGTAAGTAGGTCATTCTTTTTGTGATGGACTGTCTACAAGAAACACCAATGTTGTAATTAGGTTACTGTCTTAGTGTTGTATTGTCTACAAGAAACATCAATGTTGTAATTAGGTTACTGTCTTAGTGTTGGATTGTCTACAAGAAACATCAATGTTGTAATTAGGTTACTGTCTTAGTGTTGGATTGTCTACAAGAAACATCAATGTTGTAATTAGGTTAGTGTCTTAGTGTTGGATTGTCTACAAGAAACATCAATGTTGTAATTAGGTTACTGTGTTAGTGTTGGATTGTCTACAAGAAACATCAATGATGTAATTAGGTTACTGTGTTAGTGTTGGATTGTCTACAAGAAACATCAATGTTGTAATTAGGTTACTGTGTTAGTGTTGGATTGTCTACAAGAAACATCAATGATGTAATTAGGTTACTGTGTTAGTGTTGGATTGTCTACAAGAAACATCAATGATGTAATTAGGTTACTGCGTTAGTGTTGGGTTATCTACAAGAAACATCAATGTTGTAATTAGGTTACTGTGTTAGTGTTGGATTGTCTACAAAAAACATCAATGATGTAATTAGGTTACTGTGTTAGTGTTGGGTTATCTACAAGAAACATCAATGATGTAATTAGGTTACTGTGTTAGTGTTGGGCTATCTACAAGAAACATCAATGGTGTAATTGTAACATCAATGTTGTAATTTGATTATTGTCTTAGTGTTAGGTTATCTACAAGAAACATCAATGGTGTAATTGTAACATCAATGTTGTAATTTGATTATTGTCTTAGTGTTAGGTTATCTACAAGAAACATCAATGGTGTAATTGTAACATCAATGTTGTAATTTGATTATTGTCTTAGTGTTGGGTTGTCTACAAGAAACATCAATGTTGTAATTAGGTTACTGTGTTAGTGTTGGATTGTCTACAAGAAACATCAATGGTGTAATTGTAACATCAATATTGTAATTAGGTTACTGTGTTAGTGTTGGGTTGTCTACAAGAAACATCAATGATGTAATTAGGTTACTGTGTTAGTGTTGGGCTATCTACAAGAAACATCAATGGTGTAATTGTAACATCAATGTTGTAATTTGATTATTGTCTTAGTGTTAGGTTATCTACAAGAAACATCAATGTTGTAATTAGGTTACTGTGTTAGTGTTGGGCTATCTACAAAAAACATCAATGGTGTAATTGTAACATCAATGTTGTAATTTGATTATTGTCTTAGTGTTGGGTTATCTACAAGAAACATCAATGTTGTAATTAGGTTACTGTGTTAGTGTTGGATTGTCTACAAGAAACATCAATGGTGTAATTGTAACATCAATGTTGTAATTAGGTTACTGTGTTAGTGTTGGGTTATCTACAAGAAACATCAATGATGTAATTAGGTTACTGTGTTAGTGTTGGGCTATCTACAAGAAACATCAATGGTGTAATTGTAGCATCAATGTTGTAATTTGATTATTGTCTTAGTGTTGGGTTGTCTACAAGAAACATCAATGTTGTAATTAGGTTACTGTGTTAGTGTTGGATTGTCTACAGGAAACACCAATGTTGTAATTAGGTTACTGTGTTAGTGTTGGATTGTCTACAAGAAACATCAATGTTGTAATTAGGTTACTGTGTTAGTGTTGGATTGTCTACAAGAAACATCAATGTTGTAATTGTAACATCAATTTTGTAATTGTACCATCAATGTTGTAATTAGGTTACTGTGTTAGTGTTGGATTGTCTACAAGAAACATCAATGTTGTAATTGTAACATCAATGTTGTAATTGTAACATCAATGTTGTAATTAGGTTACTGTGTTAGTGTTGGATTGTCTACAGGAAACATCAATGTTGTAATTAGGTTACTGTGTTAGTGTTGGATTGTCTACAAGAAACACCAATGTTGTAATTAGGTTACTGTGTTAGTGTTGGATTGTCTACAGGAAACATCAATGTTGTAATTAGGACCATGTTGTGGTGTGGATACTATAATAGCTGACCTTCTAGTTGGTAAGGCACATGATGATGATGATTATCGACTGTCTTTGGTCTATTTCTTGGTGCATGCTCTGGAAATGCATCCCAATTTCGGTTGACATTTTGGTGACCTGCAACACGTGACAGAGATGATTAATCAGAAACATTGTACAACTTGGTTGAAAGCATGGTCATTATAGTGTAAAATGTAAGTGTAAATAGTGTAAATGGGTGTAATGAGAGGTGGGATAAGCTTGTCTTACTGTAATGATATAACGAATGCGAGGAGCTTACATACTTTTCGATTTTGCAAAATATAACCAACCATCAAACACATGCAACCACATTAGAAATACACAACGTTTCCAAATAGTACAAATGGTATTGCTCAGGCAGAAGTAAATTACATCATATTGACATTTACAACATTTTGAAACAAAGTCTGTTTCACTTTACAACAAATATGTCCAAGATAAACAACTATCCCCACAGTGAAGATGATGGGGCGAAGAAATAGATGTCGAACTACATCTTAAAACTCATGGAAATAAGAAGAAATAAGAAAAATAACCACGAAAAATTTGATGACATTCACTGGAAAATTAGAAAATTGTGCGCAGAGGCAAACAAAAAACATTGCATGAGGAATTTTCCAGGGAAATTGAAAACCAACACAACACCCGGAATACCAAATTAATGCACAAAAGAGTTCATGACATCATTAAAAACAAGAGCACACATATCAGCGGGTTGCCTAAAAACCAATGATGGCAAAATGATAATAGAAAAAGATCAGATTTTATATGCATAGTCAAATTATGTGACAGACCTTTATAACGATGCAGGTGAGGAACAGTATTATATTCTGAATAATAATGAAGGACCACCAATTTCGAAGATGGACGTTCAGAATGCATTTAACCATATGAGAACTGGCAAGATCCCGGGTCGAGACAACTTCACAACAGAAATGATCAATGATTATAAGAATATAGAATAGACCAAGTCACCAGACTGCCGAACACAAAATATGATAGCGGAGATATATCTCCTGAATTGTGTAATTCTATATTTATTGCAATTCCGAAAAAGTCGGAAGCCTTGGAATGTGATTAACATCGAACAGTTAGCATAATGAGCCGCGTCACAGAGATTTTGCTAAGAATCATCATGTGAAGTGTTAGGGAGAAAATAAAACTCGAAATAGGGGAGGATCAAGCTGGGTTCGTAGAAGGCAAGGGCACAGTAAATACTGTTTATTTGCTGAGAACATTAATTGGGCGTTATATAGAAGTGCCAGATTTCATATGGTAAGAACAGTCATACCATCTGATGGGAGAGCCTTGAAGAGATTAGAACAAGAATTGCCGTGGTGAAGGTAGCATTTTGCAATATGAAAAACATACTGACCAATAAAAAGATATCAATTGAAACGAGAAAAAGAGTGTTGAAGTGCTACATAGAACCTGCACTTTTATATGGATGTGAGGCGTGGACAATGAGCAGACAAGCTGAAAAACATTTGATGGCTGTGGAAATGTGGTTTCTGAGGAAAATGCAAAGAATACCATGGACAGATAGAAAAACCAATGAACAAGTCCTTCAAGAAACACATGAAGATCATAAACTGATTAGAGACATTAGACGTAGACAGTCAAAATTTTGTGGGCATGTTATGAGAAGAAATGAATTGGAGAACTTGGTGACAACTGGCAAGATTGAAGGGAACAGACCAAGGGGAATACCAAGAATTAAATACCTGGATGGCTTGGCCACATGGCATGGTCAAGACAGAAACGCGGAGCTGATCCACGACTCTAGTGATCGAGTGAGATGGCAGAACATGATAGCCCACGCTTATCGGCATGGCACATTATGGATGGATATAGAAGTGAACAGTGACCTATACCTTTGCTTCATTGACTACAAACAAGGTTTTTGATAAAGTAAGACATGTCATCGTGATGGAGATACTTACAGATCTATAAATTGATGAGACAGATTTTAGACTTGTTATTTTTTTAAACGTTTATTGGAAACAACAAGCTGCCATAAAGATTGATAATGAAATAGGTCAATATCGGCATATTAAGAGAGGTGTGCGACAGGGATGTTTGTAATGTCTCCAGATCTGTTTTCCCTATACAGTGGAAATATTTTTTAGAAATTTAGAATAAATGAGAGAAATCACTATTGGGGGACATAACAACATCCTAATTATGAATTATAGAATTAATAATAAAAGTAGCTGTCATGTGCCACAGAGGAATAATAGCTACTGGAGAATGCTCATCATCATCATTCGGCCAGTCGGACATCTGGCGTTGACTTATCAATGCCGCCCACTGTTTCCACAATTCTCTTCATCTCTGCGCAAGTCAGAACCCCAGTGGTCGTTGATGTTTGCCTGATGTATTTGTTTGTTTGGGCCTCTTTCCCGAATGTTGCACTCCGGTATTCTCTACATAGAC
Organism: Cepaea hortensis; assembly: GCA_963921405.1. Classification (NCBI taxonomy): domain Eukaryota; kingdom Metazoa; phylum Mollusca; class Gastropoda; order Stylommatophora; family Helicidae; genus Cepaea; species Cepaea hortensis. The sequence continues at coordinate 61,674,921 of OY992887.1, forward strand.
TTCATATGGGTCACATTGTGATTAGTCGAAAACAATCTACTTTTTATGTTACTATTCAGTAGTAATCTAAACATCCTCACTCTTTAAGAAGTTGTTTGTTAGATCGCTCCTCTGTTCAGAATGCTCTTAACATCCTGTGATAACACCATATCTCCACGTTAATGGCATCTTTTGTGTGTGATTAGAATCCTTGTTTCAGAGTCTTACTGCTTTATGGTACGGTTGTTAAATGAAAGTTGGTTTTAAAAATTATAGTTATGGTTATAAACATTACAGTTTTGATAACAAAAAGTCCAGTTATGTTGTCCAAAGAACGCACCAAGTCTTACATAGGTACACAGAAGATTGACATTGCAATGGTCTAATGTAAAAGCAATTATTGAAATTAAAGACTCGTTTCCGTACCTTTAGGCCTGTGGGATGCATAGTGCTTTTAGCCCCACATTGTATACACCAGTCGGCACTCGCGTGTGTATGTGTGTGTGGGGGCGGGGGGAATCAACATCACATTTTATAGACCAATCGGCACTCGATTGTGTGTGTGTGTGTGTGAGGGGGGGGGGGGGGGGGGGGGTCAACATCACATTTTATAAACCAGTCGGCACTCGATTGTGTGTGTGTGGGGGGGGGGGGGGTCAACATCACATTTTATAGACCAGTCGGCACTCGATTGTGTCTGTGTGGTCAATATCCCATTTTATAGAGTAATTAGTGAGTAACCTTGTCTGTACCTCTCTATTGATGTAACTGTGCTATCACGGCTCGCATTGTCCTGCTATGTTGAGTAATCTTTCCTTTGACCCACTAGTGATGTCACTGTGATATTGCGGCTCACATTTTCCGGTTATGTTTAGTGAGTAATCTTTCCTGTATCTCACTATTGGTGTTACTTGATGTCAAAGCAATCCTGTTTCTTCCGGAATGTATTTCAATCTCACGGAGAGCTTCCTCTGTGATTATTTAATCCATATGCAGACTTTTCTGCATTATTTCAATGGTCTATGCCTCGGTGCTAATCTTAATCCTTAGGGTTTGTGAGCAAGTTATCATTACTTGTCGTTTACGGGCATTGAGTGGAGACCCGTTAATTAGTCAGTTAGTTACTTAGTTAGTTAGCTAGCTAGCTAGCTAGTTAGTTAGTTAGTTAGTTAGTTAGTTAGTTAGTTAGTTAGTTCCTTCCTTCCTTCGCTCGCTACTTACTTAGTTAGTTAGTTAGTTAGTTAGTTAGTTAGTTAGTTAGTTAGTTAGTTAGTTAGTTAGTTAGTTAGTTAGTTAGTTAGTTAGTTAGTTAGTTAGTTAGTTAGTTAGTTTAGGTTTAGGTTAGGTTAGGTTAGTTTAGTTTAGTCGGTCGGTCGGTCGGTCGGTTAATTGCATATCATTTACAGGACTTAGCACTTGGCACTGATACTACGTGTTTTCTAGTCACACAAAGACATTAAACACAGCACCAGAGGATCGTTGCAGCAGCGGTGATGACATGTGTCATTTATCCCAAATGTCAGTGAGTAGAATATCCTCAGACCATATTTGCGGCCTTAGAAAACCCCCTTAACAACTGCAAAAACATACACTCTAATATTATAGCTATCTGCAAGGTTATTGGATTTCCGAAGTAATTACTTTAACAGTCATTTTATTGCCGAAGTAATTACTGGAACGATCATTTGTTGTCAAGACTAGAAGTCCAGTGAGAATACTAAAACAGTGCTGTAGAAATCAAACATACAGAATGAGAATACTGAAATTGTGCTGTAGTAATCAGACAATCTGAGTGAGAATACTGAAACTGTGCTGTAGAAATCAGACAATCTGAGTGAGAATACTGAAACTGTGCTGTTGAAATCAGACAATCAGAGTGAGAATACTGAAACTGTGCTGTAGAAATCAGACAATCAGAGTGCACTTGGGAGGCTGTACTCTGACCATCTACTAGATCAGTGGTTCTCAACCTTTTTTGGCCCATGTCCCCCCCCCCTTTACCATATGTTCAGAACGTCATCCTCCCCCCCCCCCTTCGAATTTCCTTCCTATAAATCCCCCCCCCCCCCACCGGGAATTCCCCACCGGTTGAGAACCACTGTTCTAGATTATGGTTGAGGAAAGGGAAGAAGTACACCAGCTAAGAAACACAAACAGAACAAACTGGAAATTAAACAGCTGGAAGGTATTCGTTGGTAAAAGAAGAGTGCAATCGCTGAAGGAAAATATCAACGTATGTGTACCCTAAAACAGACAGTTTTAAAGTTGATAAATATAATAATAAATGTCTGTGTGGGGTTTATTGTATATGTGAACGAAAAAAAAAAACAGTGCAACACATTGAAGGTTTCAGCTATTGAATTGTATTAGTATCAGATCTCCTGGCACTAGCTGTCTAATTCTGACTGTCGTGGGCTGGCAATGTCTAGCCAAGAATTAGACCACCGATCACTTCACAACCGAGCCGATAGTCAAGTTAAGGCAAATAATGGGCCCCGAGGGTAAACGATTATATGGAAGCTACAGTAGGCGATGTTACGATGCAACATCGTGAAACCAGCTATCGGGATTATAACAAGGATTTATTGTTTCCCAATCGACACACCAAGCCTCGCTGCTATTAAACCTCCTAAAGATGGAAATTATGTAGGGCCTTTCGAAATACTTGCTGACATCGCAAATGTTATAGGAGATCGCATTTTTCTAGTCTTTCCTTCTGAGCCCAAGTCGGCCCATAGGGCAGACGTTATGGCTTTCCGTATCCGGCGACCCGCAGCTACCCATTGCAACTCTTGGATTTTCACCTGGCCGCCGAATGGGCCCTCCAAGGAATTCAACAAGTTTGTGCGGAGTGTCCAACATTTGGAGGCAGAAATCTGTTTCTGTGAAAACGGGGAGTTTTATGATGGCTGTTTGTCAAGCCGTCGATCAACCGTCTTGAGTCGAGCTAGAAGAAAACACGTCCCGCCATCTTGACCCAAACCGGAAATTCATGAAGACGCAGGGTGCTAAGAATATCGTCGCACATCTGGGCGTATTCTTGACTTAGAGGCGTTCAGCCATAATCCCTCAGATGGTATTCATCCGCGTCACTAATTAGTTGACGGGGCATTTAGCTACCTTAAGCGGGTCATAATTACTCCCGCCGTTTACCCGCGCTTGGTTGAATTTCTTCACTTTGACATTCAGAGCACTGGGTAGAAATCACATTGCGTCAACACCGGGTGACGGCCGTTGCACAACGAAATGTGGCTGTTCCTAGGAACTGCAAGCAGCGAGTTAGTTCTACCTCTTGTTGGTTCTCTCATATGACCTCGCTTTTTTCTTGTATAAAACTGACAGCATAGTTTCTTTCACATGGGTTGAAACAGTGTTGTCGTCTGTTCCTTCCAGGGAACCGACATCTGGGAGGTCATGTGTCACTGTTTGTTCATCTTGTCGCACATGAACATATATCTGTGTGTCACATGTTCACGTCATTGAATAGATGATGTTTGAGTCTGCCAATTGCCGGTTCTGATCTAATCATATCGATGAACACTTCATCGTCGTTGGTAATTAGAAGTACCTATGTTGTTTGCCGGTTCTGTTGCCACGGGGTTACTAATACAATTTGCAATTTCATACCAATCCATCATGTGCCATGCCGGAAAGCGTGGGCGGTCATAACTCGCCATTTCACTCGATCACCAGCGTCGTGGATCAGCTCAGTGTTCCTGTCTCGTCCATGCCATGTGGCCAAGCCATCCAGGTATTTTCCTCTCGGTCTTCCTCTTGGTCTGTTTCCTTCGATCTTGCCAGTTGTCACTAAGTTCTCCAATCCATTTCTTCTCATAACATGTCCAAAACATTTTGACTGTCTGCGTCTAATTTCTCTAATCAATTTACGATTTTCATTTGTCTCCTGTAGTACTTGGTCATTGGTTTTTCTGTCTGGCCATGGTATTCTTTGCATTTTCCTCAAAAACCACATTTCTGCAGCCATCAGATGTTTTTCAGCTTGACTACACATTGTCCAAGTTTCAATGTCGTATACCGCGATCGAAACACAGCTGCGGGCGATTTGGAAGCAGACAGCCATGCGTTGGTTTCCTTACAACGGTATGAATGTCGGTCGTTCATAAAACACTGGCAAACTACTAAACGTTAAGTTGTAAAGAAATCACAAACTGCCCCCAAAAAATGCTGGTGTTGACTGCGATGTCCTGTAAAGGATATTCAACCAACTTTTTAATGTTGTTTCCCCGTAGCTATATTTTCAGTTTGAATCTTTCGCCTCCAACCCTAACTTGGCAATTCCATCTGTCTTATTATTTCCACATAAACTGCACTGAACTGTGGTTACTCGGATGATATTCTTTAGAGCCGCAACAATGTTGTTTATTTCATCTTATTTACTTTCCCGTATTACGGTTATAATCATTAATGGAAAATCTTTGAATTACACTAGTTTGTCTTGTGCAGAATCTGTTTGGTCTCTGATGTTTTCGGCTTCACTTTCTAAATCGTGTTTTCACGCTATGTTTGCTGTCAAACCAAGACAGTTGAATAGTCTTCTTCCTTGATCTGAATAGTCTCTTGCTTTATCTTTGGTGGACATGGAGAGCGGCACTGTGGAGGTTTTGTCTGTATTTATTGTGATATGCTATTTCTCTGCTCATAACATTAACATGTCTGCTTCCCGCTGCATGTTATAATCTGCTGTGTTGGTGTGTTAATTGGCGCAATGAAATACTAGATCGCCTGCACATCCGTCAGCTTTGGCTCCAGCAAGGTGATCTTCTGCCAAGTCTTTGATGTACACAAGGAATAGAATGGGAGAAATGACTCCACCTCGATGTACACTTTGACACAATAATACTCTTCTACTCCGCAGACTATTAAGTGAGACTCTTCTTGTAATAAGTTTATATTTTTGTGCAAGTATGTCTGAATCCATCCGAACATGTTGCCGTGTGTCCCATTTCCCGTAAGTTTTACAAGGCCATCTTTCTGCACCTTGTCAAAGGCCTGCTGAAATCAAACCATAACGTAACACCTTGCGTTTCTCCTGAATGTCGTCAGCTTCTACTGTTTGAGACATGTCAGTGACTCGATGCCTGAACTCGGCTGACCCAATATCTTGTCTTGTTACACCCGAATCCCTTGGAGATAGTCTCTTTTTGCGGTTTGCAGTGTACATCTTTTATAAACCTTCGTTAATGAGTATGTTCTGCACATTGTTAGAGGTGTCGTCAAGTGCTTGATATGTGTAGTTCAATCTACACCTGGGACGTTGAAAAGATACGGTTTACTGAGGATTGTGTGCAAACATCGCGTTCAGACTATCATTCATCTTCGTCATTATCATTAGCGTCGTCATGATTATTGTGGTCATCATCATCATCAACATCAGTGACACGACCTTCGCAAAGTTGTAACATTGAACTTTGTATCCGACAGTGTTTCCTGGAACCGCTAAAGTTTTAACATTTAACTTTATATCCGACAGTGTTTCCTGGAACCACTAAAGAAAGTGCAGGTAGAAGGCAGCCTTATGTACGCCGAACCACAAGACTTGTTTGGTAACCTTGATGAACTGTCCTATGTGAGTAATACAATGTTATGTATGCAGACAGTACCTCTAGCTCCTTGACTTTCATGTGCCATCCTATTCTCTTCTACTCCCCCCCCCCCCCCCCGTTTTCTATTTTCAGTTTTTAGTTTCATTTGACATCCTATCAGTCGGAGACATATTGTTATATCACCCTTTGCGCCGGTCAGTTGGACTAAAATGTTGACTTCTCGTCCTTGACTTGGCGACGTAAATTACAAGTATCTCTGAAGTCGACGTGGGTTCACTTGATGGCGAGCGACAATGGTGTCTTTGTCATTCAAACTCATTACGGGTAAACATTGTTTTGATTTTATAATATTGTCCTTAACAGAACGCAATGTGATGTAAGTACACGGGCTGTCTCATTATCACTGAATAAAGCCAGAAAGTACTGACTGAGAAGGGGGATTGACCACTATTAAGGATCTGACCCAAAGACTGTATTGGTAAGCCAATGGACTAATCACTAGATGAAGAGCGCTTTAAGTAAACACAAGTTATACCATGTTTTGTCTTCCTCACAATGGACGCCATTGCTGATGATAATCATTATCTGCAAGCCTGGTTGTATACATTTATGAAGACGCTAACGGGTTGTATTTCATGTCAGTTCGTTATATATATATATATATATATATATATATATATATATATATATATATATATATATATATATATATCTTATATATAAAAAAGACTTGTGTGTATGTATGTCTGTATCTATGTATCTATGTATTTATGTCCTTTATACGTTCGCGAACGGCCCATCCGATTGAGATGAAATTTTCTACACGCCTTCCTTTCATTCCAGAGCTGCCAACTGTGATATTTTGTTAGTGTGAAATCGCCTGCTTACTCAGAATTATTTCATTTTTCATTTTTCATCATAATTTCATATATCTCAGGGGACCTAACTCTGTAAATGTTATTTCAAGGGGCATAACTTTTCTGTATAACTTATAGTCATATTGTGGCATCGTTTTCAAAGATTTATAAACTCTTTGTCCATAGTTATGTACCGGCATATGAGTTATAATAAATAATGATACAATCTGTAAGGCATTTTTAAAGTTTTCATAAAAATGATGCACAATGCATAACATTGTAACTCATCTTTTTTTGCTTAAGAAGTTACTGTAGTCATGCAGGTGATTAGAAAGAGTTTTCATTAAAAATAATGGATGGTGTGTGGAAGAACGTTCTTTTAAGTTACTTTTTTTGTTGTATGAATTTAATGAAGCCGGACAGGGTCAGGCAGACAGACCGATAAACAGTCGGGAACAGGAACTTATATGACTACTTATATAAATTAAATGAGATGCTTCACACCAGGAGCTGGGCGATGCCGGGCGGGTCAGACAGACAGACAGACAGACAGACAGACAGATAGTCGGTAACGGGAACGGGAACTTATATGACTACTTATATGAATTAAATGAGATGCTTCCCACCAGGGACTGGGCGAAGCCGGGCAGGGTCAACTAGTATATATATATATATATATATATATATATATATATATATATATATATATATATATATATATATATATATATATATATTTATATATATATATATATATATATATATATATATATATATGTGTGTGTGTGTATATATATATATATATATATATATATATATATATATATATATATAACGGTGTTTGCACATCATTGCAGCACGGACTACTCCGGTGATTACTGTTTCTCTATTGCTTGTTGCATATCATTGCGGCACCAACAGATACAGTGGTTATTGTTTCTCTCTGACTTGTTGCATATCATTGCGCCACAAACAGATACAGTGGTTATTGTTTCTCTGTGACTTGCTGTATATCATTGCGGCACCAACAACTCCAGGGATTATTGAGCATCGAACGTACAGAACAAGGGATAAATCCAATCAGTGACTTATTATTTGGTTTTTTTTTTTTTTTTTTTTGTCTCAGCGAGCCACAGTCAACACAGAATCTATTCCACCTTCATATGGTGGTCATTTAACCAGCATCTACTCCACTTACATGCGTTGGTCCTGGAAACCAAGGACATCATTACAGTCTGGCCCAGACCTTACTCCATCTTTATTTCTTGGTCCTGGAAACCAAGGACATCACTACAGTCTGGCCCAGACCCTACTCCATCTTCATTTCTTGGTCCTGTAAACCAAGGACATCATTACAGTCTGGCCCAGATGCTACTTCACCTTTATATCTTTGAAAGATAAGATATCGCAGCCTTGCTGTAACCGGACACAGCATAACTAGCTTACTTTCTGGGTCACATTAGAAAGAATAAAATATATTCTTATGAATACTGCGGTGGACATTCTGCAATCTTTTTTTTTTTTTTTTGTTCATTGAAAACTCATTGAATGTTTTTATTTTTGTTTTTAATTCATACAGGTCAGCTATACATTCTGTAAGGACTTTATTTCTGCTTTGCTGAAAGATATGAGCATAACTGACTTTGGCCGCACCAATGTTTTACTCAAAGCTTTCCAGAGGGTATGTTGTCAGCTGTGCAAACAGATTTATTTCCTTCCTCTCATTTCAGTTAGATGTAGAGGGACGTAAATGTATGCAGTATTTGCTTAAATGTTTAGAAATCAGATGTGACGGTAATGACTCCGACATAGCCACTTTCTAACCGATTTAAGTGTTCTCTATGCCAGATTCATGATGAGATAAATGTGTAGAGAAAAGGTAACCATTATCAGATAGAAATAATACTTTTGTTATTGATTTCTTGTCTATGCCTTAGTACTTGGAAATGAAAGAGCCTTTGGTTAGTATTCCGAGGCGCAAGAAGGGGTGGGGGTGTGGACACAGAGTTGAGCAAGGGAGACACATACTATCTATAAATAATCGCCATTAGCACAAGGAAACACAAATGAACGATTACATGTGATAGCACTGATGCAATCAAGAATCCAATTCTGCTCTGCCAGGAACGGTTGTGGTAGCGAAGAAGTAGATGTACAACCAACTGGACTCTGGAGCTAAAGTACATCACGGCATCATCTGAGGGCACATATGAGTATGTCCTGACTGTTGTGACATCTGTGTTGGATGACACATTCTGACCTGTTTCACTACAGCATCCTGTTATGTGTCCATTCTTCTGTGAATCGGGGAAACGGCAAGCATCCTGCTGCTATAAAAATACTTCATTGAATTCTGGGCGTTTATCAAAGTGCTTAGTCGTCTGCAGCTGATGGTGATTTGCCAGAATTTACCAGATTTGCTACATATTCAAAGTGTGAGACATGGAAGGAAAATGAATAGTCATAAACTACAGGATAAGACACGGTTTGTAAAAACTTACACGGATTATGTATCTGTGTTATTTTTCTGGCTTGTGAAAAGCTTTCATGTCAAGCCCCATCTGTAAGTACTCAGCCAGAGAGCGCACTCGAATCTGCTGCATTCAGTCACATGCCAGGGCACTGTGTAACTGATATACTGGATTTACCTTGTGGTTGAACTCATGTAGTCAGTGGCGAAAGGCTGCCATGATAATGCACTATCACTTACTGTCTCTGACCATGCCAGGGCATGTGAGGATATGTGAAGGGTAATGACGATCTTGTGGCATCTATTGCCAGCTTGGTGTGAAGCGATTAGACTGCAAGGGTAATAGGTCAAAGAATTCATGGCTGAAGTGGCCACATTATTTCCCAGAGAAACCTCACATCCAGTTCTGCGAAGCTGAAATCACTTTGAGCCACTCGCCGGCATCCTTTGCAGAACCTCGCTCCTATAATAATCTTCCGGAAAGCTTCTCCGTCATAAGCAAGATACGCAATAGATAAGCAAGATAAGCCTCCGATACGCTCATCTGGAGATCATCTGCCACGGCCTGCACCCATCTTCTCTTTGGCCTTCCTCTTCCTCTCTTCCCGGGCATATACCCTTCCATGATTGTTCTCTCAAATCTTTCATGACGTTTCAAATGAGCAAACTATTTCAATTTTCTTTGTTTTATCGTCTTTAGTAGCCAACATACTTCAATATTCAGATCTTGTCGTATGGGATGCATTTGTTGTTTTCTGTATTATTTTTTAGAACCCGACTATAACATTTATATTCAAAGGCAATTATGCGCTGTTCAGCTTGTTTAGTAAGTGTCCAGGTCTTACAGGCGTATTTTGCCATGGGAAAGATGCATGCTCTTAAAATTCTAATTTTTGTAGGTATATCGTATATCTGTCTTAGATTTGCGTCTTGTAATTTCTTTCATTGTGTCACCATTGTTGGAAATTAATGACACAAGATATTCGAAATTTCCCATCACCTCCAATTTTTCCCCATTAACATATATTTCTTTCTTCATATTAGTTTTATCTGTATGCATTATCTTTGTTTTTGCAATGTAAGTTGTGATTTTCAATATTCTTTTGGGTTGAGGACTGGCAAGCTTCGTGCCGAGTGGCTTGCTTCGCTTCGGAAGTCACGGGTGGCAAGCATCGTCTGGATATTTTCTCCGGGGCATGCTGATGTGTTCGGGAATGAACAGGCAGACAGATTGGATGGCTCTGCAAAACTTGGTGGCGTATTGATGCATGATAAGGCAGACGTGGTTGCGGTCTTGTGGGAGCACGTGTAAACCTCGGAGGAGCAAATGGATCACCATGGTCTGGCAAGAATGCGACAGCGTGGAGTGACGAGGGGATCTGGTCGATGCTCGACGCTTAGAGGAGAGCCGAGACGCACATATAATCAGATTACTACTGGTACTATTGGGGTTGGAACTCTTCGCTGGCTTCTGAGGATGGGGACGGAGCGTTTATGGAATGCCCCGAATGCTGTGATGTCGGTTCCTAAATCAATCAATCAATCAATCTATTCGGATAATAATACTGTATCAGCATATCGAATCTTTGGTATTTCATGACCACCTGTATATCGGACATCATATTGCTCCTTGGTTATATCATCTTTGACATATACAGCAATATACAGTCTGAAGAAGGAGAAATGGCCAGTCTGAGAGGATATAGACATACTAATGGAACTAATTGAGGCATGAGGTGAAGTCAGCACCCGTATGTACAATGCACTGTGTATGAGGATCTGTTTAACAAAAATCATGAAAGATATAATCTATCCACACTCTCTCAAAGAAAGAAAATGTTTGGTTATATCCCTACTATCACACTTATAAACCATACTAGCAAAATGCTCTTGTGAATGATCATAAAGAGGGTAGAAAGGACGTCACAATATGAATTAAATGAAGTGTCTTCAGCTTTAAGACAGGGTAGAGGGGCCATATCTTCGATATAATAACCATCTTTGAGAAATGCAGAGAACCCAACCTAGATCTTCATATTTGTTTCATAGACTACAGAAAGACCTTCGGTTGTGCTCAACACCAGTAATTGTGGAACATCATGAGAGATATGGGGTTCCCAGCACATTTGCTGTATTTAATTGTGGAATATCAATAGAGATATGGGGTTCCCAGCACATTTGCTGTATTTAATTGTGGAATATCATGAGAGATATGGGGTTTCCAGCACATTTGTTCTATTTAATTGTGGAACATCATGAGAGATATGGGGTTCCCAACACATTTGCTGTATTTAATTGTGGAACATCATGAGAGATGTGGGGTTTCCAGTACATTTGATCTATTTAATTGTGGAACATCATGAGAGATATGGGGTTTCCAGCACATTTGATCTATTTAATTGTGGAACATCATGAGAGATATGGGGGTTTCCAGCACATTTGATCTATTTAATTGTGGAACATCATGAGGGATATGGGGTTTGCAGCACATTTGATCTATTTAATTGTGGAACATCATGAGAGATATGGGGTTCCCAGCACATTTGATCTATTTAATTGTGGAACATCATGAGAGATATGGGGTTTCCAGCACATTTGATCTATTTATTTGAAACAGATGAATAGCAGCTGTCAGAGTAACTGGTGAAGCATTAAACTTGTTTGAAGTGCTAAAAGAAGTAAGATAAAGTGAATTTCCTGCTCTCCCTCACAGCTATTCAGCATCTATGCAATAAATGTAATGAGAAATGTCAAAAGTGATGAAACCTTTGATCCATTAATAAATGGTAGAAATGCAGTTCCAGAACTCAGGTACGCTGATCATAATGGCCTCCTCTAAATAAGTGGTTAAGAATTAGAATAATTAATCCTGTCTATCAAACACCAGTGAAGATCAAAATTTGTTTCCAAACATAAAAATAAGACTAATGTCCACAGACAAATCTACATGTCAAGCAAACACTGCAACCAACACTGAAGGAACTGAACATGTCATAACCTTCCGATATCTGGACTCTCTAATTAACCAGAAAGGGAATTGTTCGAGAGAAGTCATAAGATGATTGCCATAGCAGTGCCCATGTTAAACAATATTACTACAGCACAACGCTAGTAAATAAATTAAAGTACAATTCTTTACGACATGCATCTTTCCTGTGACAACATACAGATGTCGGTCATGCATCATTTCTCAGTCACTAGGGAATAAACTCTTGATTGAACTAACATGATACAGATAAATATTTAGAATTACTGACATTCTGCAAGATCTGAACATCCTAAAACATGAGCTCAAAAACAGCATCCTGCTTCAGAAACTGAAATTTGTTGGCCATACTAAATGGCGCAGTGATTTAAAAAATGCATGCGGTAGCAGAACTGGCAACAGAGCGAGAGTCTTCCTGCTGGGCCATCATAAAAACGACGCTCTGCAAAAGACCTCCTGCATTAACATATCTGATCATGCAAAATGTCAGAAGAAACTACAAAAATTGAAGGATACATTGGTCATATTAAATTAACAGATGGGCCTCAGCAGAAGTAATAGAAATTGGTAGAAGTAATAAATAAAGGTAATATGAAATACACATAAATTCCTACACGTACATTTAAAATCAATGGTATTGCTTGTTTGCTTGAGTTCGTTGGCTTGAGCTCCAACGCGAAGTCCTGTATGTTGGATGAAGGCATCCTGTTGTCCAACATCAGTGTGATGTCATACAGGACCTGAGATTTCGTTGAGTATCCGTTGTCCCATGTCTGGCTTATTTATGTGCAGACTGGTGGTTCCTCGTCGTACAGGCAGACACACTCCGACTTCGGAGGAATCGGCGATCCTACTGACTTTAGCCAGGACCCCGAAGGGATCTGTTGCCCAGGACGCTCGACGAGGACGCGTCATTAGGTCTTGGCCAGTATATAACCCGGCCCTGATGCCTTGGAAACACCTCTGCGTCCCATCAATGGTATTAATTTAGACAAGAACTTAAATTAAAGTATCTAGGCACATTCATAATATCACATGGTAGAACAAACAAACACTGCATTTTAGAAAATTACGTTAGTTAGTTACTTAGTCGACAGATCATCCTCACTACACATCGAACCATTCAGTCCATAAGTGCTAGGATCCCCTCCTCAGCAAATCCCGCAGCGTATAGCGGCTAACGACACCAGTTCTGTGTTGGTTTATCAATCTTCTTTGGCTTCCTGCGTAGTGTTCTTGTTTGGCCACACCTGTTTTAACTTGCTGTTCTCGCAGTCTGACCATGGTTATAGATTCGCAGTCATCACTTGGTTCTCGCAAAAGTCTTACTTCTCGTAGAGCATTCAGAATGTCAGCCTGGTCCATGGCACGTCCGCCTTCCACAGTAGCCTCACCTGCGAGCTTGTCAGCTCGCTCATTTCCTTGTACTCCCGCATGCTCTGGCACGAAGATGAAACTACTCTTTGCCAGCCGAGACCGCCCCAGAGACAGCAACCACTCTCTTCGGAAAGACTATATATATATATATATATATATATAAATGTTTTGCGTATCCTTTTACAGGACTTAGCTGTCAACAGCAGCATCTTTCAGCTGTCTGTTGATCTCTTGGCAAGATTACGCTCAGTAGTTTGCCATTGCTTTCTGAGCGGCCGGCTCAGTATCCGCAAGTCACGAGCGGGGGTCGAACCACCTCAGTTCTCGCTCCGCTGCGAGACTCTGCGTGATAAACGGGATTACAGAGAGAAAGTGTTGTAATCCCACAGCCAGAGAGACCGGCTTATATATATATATATATATATATATATATATATATATATATATATATATATATATATATATATATATATATATATTCATAGTGTTTCCCAACCTTTTTTGTGCTATGCCCCACCTAAGCCTTTCTAAAATTCTTATGCCCCCCCCCCCCTCATCATATGCATCATTTTTAATATTCAAAAATTGAAATGTTCACTAAAGAAATTTTAATTTTTTTTAGAAGGGCTCACGGTTCCCAGAGGGGCCAGAGCCGCCCCCCAGGTCCTGCGTCCCTGTGTGTCGGTTGTGTTGGTTTGGCGGTTACCCCAGACAAGCTGGTTCCCCCGCCTCCCCCTTTTTTTTGTGTGTGGACCCTTAGTCTCACTGTGAGCTATTGGCCACAGTGGTCCACCAGGCCCACATCTAAGGTGAAGATATGTGATGGGTTTTTATTTGATCATCCCGGCCCCCGACCAGACCAGGCGCACTACTGGGGGGGGGGGGGGGGGGAGAGAGCAGCAAATGCACCCGATCCTGGCCAAAGGACCGATAAGTTTTAGGAAGAAATCACTAGGAAATTATTGAGCAAACACAGTAAGTAAATTTTTGAAAAGATATAATGGAGAACTGAAATTCAAGTACAAAATAATTTTAATGAAATATTTTTCTATATTATTTTAATTATTAGTAATTATTTACATTTAGTGAGATCCTTGCGCTTGATGCTTGCTGCAAAGAGATTTTATGTCAGGTTCAAATTTAGTTAACTTCAGTCTCAAGTCTCCCCGTTTTGTTATTTCCAGCCGATTTCTTCCATTTTGGAATTGCCCCCCTTAACAATCGAATTGCCCCCCTGTGGGGCGTGGGCCCCATGTTGGGAAACATTGCTATATACTATATAACGCTTGCCACGAAATCCTAACAACCATGGCAACATATGCCTGTGAGACTTGGACACTTACTAAACAAGCTGAACAGCTAATAAATGCCTTTGAATATAAATACTATAGTCGGTTTCTAAGAATATCTTGGATACGATACAGAAAAGAACAAATGCGACAATATCTGAATATTAAAGTAGGTTGGTTACTAAAGACGATAAAACAAAGAAAATTGAAATATTTTGCACACCTGAAACGTCATGAAAGTTTGCAGATTTAATAATAGGGGAGGGGGGTATATGCCAGAGAAGAGAGGAAGAGGAAGGTCATAGAGAAGATGGGTGCAGGATTTGGCAGATGATATCCAGTGGGTGTATCGGACGCGGGACATCTTGAAGTTTGACATCGAGAAGTTTTCCGGAAGGTTGTTATGGGAGCGAGGTTCTGCAAATGACATGCTACTGAACGCATGAATGAATGTTAAATATAATTAAATAATGAAGATTAGTCAATGTCAGACTGACTCCTTATCAGTTGACGTTTTTGTTCCTAGTTTTCTGCACATTCCAGAGATGGTGCAGTGTACCACTCCTACTGCCTTAATTACACCAATGCTTTGGCACACCTGGAGAAGCTGAGGGCCAACACTGAATTTGCCGAGTTTGAAAAAGTAAGAGATCATGAATGATGTGCACTGGAAATATGTTGACTGCAGTAGTCTGTACTAGTGGAAATATGTTGACTGCAGTAGTCTGTACTAGTGGAAATATGTTGACTGCAGTAGTCTGTACTAGTGGAAATATGTTGACTGCAGTAGTCTGTACTAGTGGAAATATGTTGACTGCAGTAGTCTGTACTAGTGGAAATATGTTGACTGCAGTAGTCTGTACTAGTGGAAAGATGTGGACTTTAGTAGTCTGTGCAGGTGGAAATGTAGAATGTAAAACAAATATCAGGCTGAGATCCTGCAGAGACAGTTTTCTCTGTCTGCATACTATAGCTCACCTACAAGATCTGACCCCTGCTGGTGTCAACAACCCATCATGTTGAGACCATATGGATATGATCTTCGTGTCATATATAGATATTAGTAGTGTGCTTTCATTATGTCCTTACAGAATCTCAGCTTAGTCCAGTTGTCATGGTTCATGTTTTCCCTACCGCTGGTTCTCACATAATAGCTCCATATAAACAAATCATTCATTTATATCTTTATGTTGTTTGCTAGAGAGAGAGAGTGTGTGAAAAGTAACAATTTAGTTTGTAATGACACAAATCAGCATTGTTTTCTTCAATCATAGTAAGCTCCGGTGGTTTATAAATGAGAGTTCTGAACGCATGATACCTGCAGCAACTGCCAGAAGGTTCTCACAGTTACATCTGTGTCATCATTCTCAACCCTTTTATTGAGTTATTACTAGTGTCTTTATTTCCTTATGCCTTTTATCTCCTTTTCTTGTATGGGACAAGCTAAGCCTTCCGATTCATTGTTAACGTGTGCAACTATACATACGATATGTCTATCTCGTATATGTGTGTCTGTAATTAGATAGAGAGAGGGGGTGGGCAGAGAGGGTTAATGTAGAAGGTCCCAGACCAAATGCAATGTACAGTTGTTGCTGATAATATATTGCATATTTCACAGAAAGTAGACATTCATATCCGGATTTCCTACATATTTACCCTAGTCCATCAATCTGATCAGTAACAAGTGTTTCTCTTGTTATTTGGTTGCAATTCATTCAGCTCTTTTTAATGGTATATTTCACCCGAAGCGCTGTCATTCATATCCTGACTCCATAGATGTTTACACGGTCCACATTCTGGTCAGTAACTATCATTTCTTTTTATTGTATTTAGTCCACATTATATAGACTGTTATAGTTATACCATCAAAACTCTAAGGTATATAGACTGTTATAGTTATACCATCAAAACTCTAAGGTATATAGACTGTTATAGTTATACCATCAAAACTCTAAGGTATATAGACTGTTATAGTTATACCATCAAAACTCTAAGGTATATAGACTGTTATAGTTATACCATCAAAACTCTAAGGTATATAGACTGTTATAGTTATACCATCAAAACTCTAAGGTATATAGACTGTTAACACTATTGAAGTTATACGTTTGTATACACATGGTATAGACAATTTGAAAATAATCCTGGGTGTAGGTTACGTAATTTTCTGATCTTGGTTTAAAGGAGAAAACAGTTTACATTTCTGAGATTATTAACACTGGCATGACCTATATATTGTTTGTCATTAGGTAGAAGAGAATTACTTCCAGGAAAGTAAATTAGTCAGTGGCCAGGTGTCTGCACAAGAAATTGCATGCTCTCCAATATGTTCAACCTTTGGCTTTATTGACACACTCAGCAATACTGCTGCTTCATATTTTGCATTTATCTGATGACTTATTCCACACGGTCCTTAAATTCTGCTCAATCTGCCTATATCACTGTTTCATCTGGTTATCTCAGGTTGTTTATTATTCTTCTGTTTGGTTCAGATTGCATTTCTGTAATTTACATGAAGATTTGTTGTTCAATAGGCATGGGGGACAACAACACCCTAGCCCCACACCTTGTGTGCTGACTATATGTGTTGTTATCTATATATATGGGAAGTAATTAGGTTTGCGTCTAACTGTTGCTACTTCTTCCTGATACCTTTTCCATCAAAGTCTTTTTCTTGAAGACCTGCAATTCTACTCTGTCAAAGACTTTCTTGTAGTCGAAGAAACATAAGTGAACATTTTGAGGACTTCTATATGTTTCTCAGCCAACAGCCTTAAACAAATTGTGGTCTGAATTTGGTAATGTATCTTCATCTAATTG
Source organism: Cepaea hortensis (assembly GCA_963921405.1). Lineage (NCBI taxonomy): Eukaryota > Metazoa > Mollusca > Gastropoda > Stylommatophora > Helicidae > Cepaea > Cepaea hortensis. The sequence goes on from OY992887.1 coordinate 61,692,263, forward strand.
TTTCTTTTATTTATTTTTTCTTGTTTGCATGGATTTAAGGAGTAATTCCTGACTGAAGATATTGTTTAACAAATGTTTATCTGCAAATTATGTGTGTCCTTGTACAAACACTCAACTTCTGACAGTCGTAGTTTAGAACTAACTTCGGAAACTGCTCTCATCAAAGAAAATAAGAAACAAGATAATGCAGTCATTAACAAGAGAAAACAGTCCTAGATTGGCGTATTTTCTTTATACATATGTGTGCCTGTGCATGCTTAAGCATGCACACTTAAAAAAAGTTAACCTGGACAACTGGGATCCAATATTATTATCTCTATGAGTAGACAGGGACTATGTATAGAAGTCTTATTTCCAGGTGCTCTTGGGAAACAGTTACACAAACTGTCATGAAACATCTACACAGAGTGACATGAAACAGTAACACAGAAAGGCTGACATAAGGAACTTTAGTCAGCCTCTTCCGTGAAAGAGCTTCAGAAGCGTGTTTTCATAGTTATGTCCCTTAACATATAATATGATGTGTCTTTTCAAAATGTTGTATTCCCTTAAAATGTTTTGCATATCCTTTACAGGACATCGCTGTCAACATCAGCATCTTTCAGCTGATTGTTGATTTCTTGGCAAGATTACGCTCAGCAGTTTGCCATTGCTTTCTGAGCGACCGGCTCCATACTCTCATAAGTCACTGGTGCGACTCGAACCGCTTCCAATTCTCGTGCGCTCATGTCAACTACGAGAGTATTCGGGGTTACGGAGAAAGCTGCTAACTTCTCGGCCAGGGAGACCGGCTGTATTTCCTTAGTGAATTTAAATTCAAAAGCCACAAATTATTTATTGCATGATTTATTGCCTGGCATATTTAGCTGCATCTCATCAAGTGCATACTGCAGAGTTATGCAATGCTCCAATGCAGCATATATATATCCTATGAAGTAAATACATGAATGATACTTTGACTGATGACATATAGTCACTGATATTGTTTGAATGTGGAGCATAACCATGTGGATAACAAACGCTGCACATTGGAACAATATCAGTAACTATATGTTTGAAGTATATCAACCAAAATATCATTCATGTATTCACTTCATATAACTGCAGTATGCGCCTGACGAGGTGTCGCTAACTATGCCAGGCAATAATCATACAACCTATTGTTTGTGGCTTCTACGCGGACCTGTCTATGTCACTAACAAAATGACAATGAACACTTGACATTTGTCAACTTCTGCATGTACCTGTCTATGTCACTAACAAAATGACAATGAACACTTGACATTTGTCAACTTCTGCATGTACCTGTCTATGTCACTAACAAAATGACAATGAACACTTGACATTTGTCAACTTCTGCATGTACCTGTCTATGTCACTAACAAAATGACAATGAACACTTGACATTTGTCAACTTCTGCATGTACCTGTCTATGTCACTAACAAAATGACAATGAACACTTGACATTTGTCACCTTCTGCATGTACCTATCTATGTCACTAACAAAATGACAATGAACACTTGACATTTGTCAACTTCTGCATGTACCTGTCTATGTCACTAACAAAATGACAATGAACACTTGACATTTGTCAACTTCTGCATGTACCTGTCTATGTCACTAACAAAATGACAATGAATACTTGACATTTGTCACCTTCTGCATGTACCTATCTATGTCACTAACAATATGACAATGAACACTTGACATGTGTCAACTTCTGCTTGCAGTGGTGTGAACAAGATCCTCGGTGCAACCGGCTGCAGCTGACAGATCTCCTTGTTGCTCCAATGCAGCACTGTACAAAGCTACCGTTGCTGCTTCATAATGTCAGGAAGTACACAGCCAATGAAGATGAACGGCAGCAAGTTACACAGAGCATAGAGAAAGTAGAAAAGTCACTGAGTAAGTTTTCACTACCATTATTATCTTCTAGGAAATTGTTCTGCAAGAGTTGACTGCATTTTTAGAAGGTTTTAGGGCAGCTCACTAAATTGTCTGTGTTTGAAACACGGCGTATTTAACACCTTAAGTCTGTAACGTATGTTTCAGAGCGCACTGATGTTGGCAATTCTTGCAAAATTGTCTTTTTATACTTTATAAGACGATTGTTGCGAATTCCTTGGACTGCTAGAGTAACTAACGATGATTTCCTGAAAGGGGCTAATGAAACTAAAATATTACACACAACAATTAGAAAGAGACAAACAGCTTTCTTTGGTCCTGTTATGGGAAGAGGGGTATTGGAGAACATCGTGACGACTGGAAACATTGAGGAGAAGAGAGGCAGAGGTCGACCAAGAGAAATGATGATGAATGGTTTAAGATGGTGGTGTAGAGGAATATCAGCAGCAGAGTTGAACTAAAACACCAAAGACCGAGATATGTGAAGAGACATGAACGCCTACGCCAGCTGGCATGGCACTTGATGATGATGATACTTTCTTGCAGAATTGTATTTTCTATGACAGGACTGATTTCTGTAACACTATGTTTTATATCACACGATTTCCAGCTCCCATGCGCATCCTCAAATTTGTTGACACTTATAACATGCCAGAATAACCAGTGACCGCTATCTTTGTTTCCTCCGTGTCTAGGGTATGATTTATCTTAGACATTGTGAGAGCTGCAATCTTCCATTGGGTGAATGACTTTTCAAACATTCTCTTTCCATGTACATGTCTTGATACTTTCAATGTTTGGGGCAGTCGGGATCTTTCCTCCAGTTTAAGAATAGTAATGATTTGTCATCTAGCAAGGCACGCTTTCAATGCACATAAAGAATGATTCATTATTTAGTAGGACATGTCTTCAGTGGCCATTAGCAACCATTTGTCATTTAGTAGGACGTGTTGTCGGTGTATTATTTAGTAGGTCACCTTTCAGTGGGCATTGGTAAGGGGTTGTTAGTAAGTATGAAACTTTTTCAATGCACATCAGGTATGATTTGTCATTTAGAAGGACATTCCGTCAGTGCACTTTAGATATGATTTGTTATTTCGTATAACATCTGTTCAATTTACATTAGACAATATTTGTCAATTATTAGGTATACACTTTGGTGGACATTATTCATCTCATGGTTTTGTGATGGGCTGAATAGTGCCAGAAACTTTGCCACTTAGTGGTTTTTAGTTACCGCATTTCTGGGGCTCCTCAAACTCGAGATTCTCTGCCAGTTCAGTTCAATGTGATAACGAATAGTTTACAAGGACTTAGGGCAGAAGTCTTGTGTGTCTGTAATCGAATCACCAGATCACCTCATCGACAAACGAAAAAGAAATAGATACTTTAAAAACTATATATATATATATATATATATATATATATATATATATATATATATATATATATATATATATATATATATATATATATATATATATATATATAGCGAAGTAATAATGAGAGTGACCAAAGAGAAACCAGGAATAATATTCGGAGGTTATAATATAAACAATGTACGATATGCAGATGATACAGTATTGGTGACGGATATTGTACAAGATCTACAACAATTGTTGGACATTGTAGTAACTGAGAGTGCAAAGAAAAGACTCTCCTTGAATATCAAGTAAACAGTAACAATGATGATATCAAAGAAAATGGTGACACCAACATTTGAAATAGAAATAGAAGGGAAAATTCTTAACCAAGTGGATAGTTTTAAATGCCTAGGGGCATTTATAACATCAGATGGAAGATGTGCAATCGAGATTAAGAGCAGAATAGAGCAAGCAAAAGCTGCATTTAAGAAAATGAAGAATATCTTATGCAATAAGTCACTATCATTGAATGTAACAAAGAGAGTGCTGAAGTGCTATATAGAACATATTTTTCTGCATGGCTGTGAATCTTGGAACGTAAATGAACAAATTAGGAAGAGCTTGGAAGCAACAGAGATGTGGTTCCTGAGACGAATGTTGCGAATTCATTGAACTGTCAAAGTAACTAACAACGACTGCCTGAAAGAGCTAATGAAACTAGAACATTATATATAACAATAAGAAAGAAACAAACAGTCATATTTGGTCATGTGATGAGAAGAGAAGCATTAGAAAACATCGTGACAACTGGAAAGATCAAGCGGAAGAGAGCCAGAGGCAGACCAAGAGAAATGATGCTGGATGGATTGAGACGGTGGCATGGAGGAATATCATCAGCAGAGTTGAACCTGAAAACCAAAGACTGAGATGCTTTTCTTGGCTGACCTTGACTGTACCCTCATGTTTCATGTATGCTTACACATCATTGTCTTTGATTGCTTTTGTTTACTGATGAAGGCTTTGCCATTACAATTACCACTGTGTTATTGAAGCTTGTTGTCATTTATAGTTTTCCTTTCCCGATTTTTCCATTGTTTTACGTAATTGCATTATAACGGCCTCACCACAGACAACTGACTGGTTGGGTAGTCCCCTATCAGATACTGCCACAAGTGTGTCAAGTGTTCAGCCTTCACATATTCTAGGTCATGCCATGTCAGGTGGAATGGCTAGTTTCCTTCCTTGTCGTCCTTTCCCTGCAGACAATCCCAAAGACTTCTGACAATTGTCTGGTGCCCACTCCTATAAGGCAGGGTTGAACCCACGGCTGTACTGATCACAAGCAACAGCTCTGCCTCTGCTTGCAGCTGGACCACACCCTTGGCAGGCTTGCACGCGTTCCACTATGCCACTGCAGCGGAGTGTAGTCAGTACTGATAACGTTTCTTATCTCTATCCTAATTGGAATTTTCTGATATAATAATGAAACTTCCCTGTGTCTTCAAATAAATACAACGAATATTACATTTGTGACCTGATACTTGCACAGAACAACTGGAAGAAAAGATGAGGTGGATCAAGAATTTTGAACGTGTGCAAGAGATACAGAGACAAATTGTTTGGCCAACAGTTGCAGAGTTGGACCCACGCTGTGTCATTCCTGAAGTGAGTAATCAATCTACAACAACTTCTACTCCTATTGTTAATACTACTATTTATGATGTCATTAGTCTCTACTATAGTAACCTATTGTTAGTACTACTATTTATGATGTCATTAGTCTCTACTATAGTAACCTATTGTTAGTACTACTATTTATGATGTCATTAGTCTCTACTATAGTAACCTATTGTTAATACTACTATTTATGATGTCATTAGTCTCTACTATAGTAACCTATTGTTAGTACTACTATTTATGATGTCATTAGTCTCTACTATAGTAACCTATTGTTAATACTACTATTTATGATGTCATTAGTCTCTACTATAGTAACCTATTGTTAGTACTACTATTTATGATGTCATTAGTCTCTACTATAGTAACCTATTGTTAGTACTACTATTTATGATGTCATTAGTCTCTACTATAGTAACCTATTGTTAGTACTACTATTTATGATGTCATTAGTCTCTACTATAGTAACAATATCAGCAACGACTGTTACTACACGAATCAATTATCAATAATAACTTCTAGTATCAGTATAAAATACCGGCAACTTTTGGTTGCACCACTAAAATAGCATGTGTAACAATGAATCCTTCCAATATGAGGACATTGACAATATCATCCACAACAAATCATGAGGACAAGCAGGAGTCAGAACTGAAGAGCTAGAAGAAGACCTGAAGAAGTGAAAAGCAAATGATTAGGAATAACTGAAGAAGAGGAGGAACAAGTGAAGAAGATGAACTGAAGAAGAAGACCCATCAAAATAAAACTAAGAGATGTGATATAAGTTGAAAAACCAAGGATCACAAAACTCCCCATCAGTAACTTATTAATTAACAGAAGAAGAAGATGAGGACGAGGTGGAAGAACACATGAATAAGAATAATTTTTTTTTAAAAAAGAACCGAAGAAGAAGAGGGAGAACAAGTGATGAAGAAGAGGAAGTGAATAAGAAATGAAAGATGTGGCAGAAGACGTTGCCAGTGGTAAGACATAAACAGCCTTAAATATATGTCACTAATATTTTACTGATGGTGACCCCTGAGTTGATAAGAAGAGTTACAGGGGAAGGCATGTTGTGAATCTTATCACTCAAATCGCATCTATTGGTTTTATTCCGGTTGGTTTTACTGCTTGTATTAATGCTGCTGTTATTACTTCTACAACGGTGTTATTTCTGTTGATTTTACATTTAGTAGTAATAGTGTCCTTGGAAGTAACAGCGGCGGGCATGATAATTACCCCATGGCTCCCTGAATGTCAGTTGGTCTATACAAATATGGGACTGCACCATGTACCCAATGTCCTTCAAGCGGGTCCTGTACTCGTGTATTTTCTTTTCTTCATTCCTCTTTCAATGGAAGTGTGTCATATCTAGTTATGTGTGTGTCATATCTAGTTATGTATGTGTCATATCTAGTTATGTGTGTGTCATATCTAGTTATGTGTGTGTCATATCATCTAGTTATGTGTGTGTCATATCATCTAGTTATGTGTGTGTCATATCTAGTTATGTATGTGTCATATCATCTAGTTATGTGTGTGTCATATCTAGTTATGTGTGTGTCATATCTAGTTATGTGTGTGTCATATCTAGTTATGTGTGTGTCATATCATCTAGTTAAGTGTGTGTCATATCATCTAGTTATGTGTGTGTCATATCTAGTTATGTGTGTGTGTGTCATATCTAGTTATGTGTGTGTCATATCTAGTTATGTGTGTGTGTCATATCTAGTTATGTGTGTGTCATATCTAGTTATGTGTGTGTCATATCTAGTTATGTGTGTGTCATATCTAGTTATGTGTGTGTCATATCTAGTTATGTGTGTGTGTGTGTGTCATATCTAGTTATGTGTGTGTGTGTCATATCTAGTTATGTGTGTGTGTGTCATATCTAGTTATGTGTGTGTCATATCTAGTTATGCACATCAAATGTCACTGTGTCTGACTTGCATTTGTGTCAGGTTCCCCTCCCTCTAGACCAATAGTTCTCAACCGTTTTTGTCCCATGCACCCCTTCACCATATATTTAGAATGTCATTCCCCCCTTTCCAATTTCCTCTCTATAAATTCCTCCTCCCCTCCCCCTGCCCCTACACTGTATACGTAAACATAGATGCTAAATTTAATAGCACATACTAGAACAATTCTAGACATCTACGTAAAACGTGATTTGCGGGTCTACTTACTTATAAAACGAATTTCAGAAGAGCGAGAAGTACAGAACAATAAAGTATGGAATGAAAAACAATACCAAGTAATTGGTTCTTGTATTAACGCGATCTTGAAAAAATCTTAATTCTCCCCCCCCCCCCCCCGTAAACCCTAAAATTTCACCCTGAAGGGGAATTCCCCACCGGTTGAGAACCACTGCTCTAGGCAGATCCCAGCCAAGGTAACAGGCTGTATCTAGCCATGGTGCTTTTTTACTTGTCATCAGAACATATATTCGTTTAAAACATCTCTTTGGAATACAACAGGGCTTAAGTGACAACAATCTAGGATAGAATATGTCAACAATTCAAATTTGTCTTTACTCTTGAAGGACCGGATTATCAAGCTAATATCCTTGTCTGTAGAAACATAGCGTATCTCGTTTAAATTCTATGAATATCCAAAATAATAAAAGTGGTAACATTTGTCCTTAGAGTTTGAAGCCAAGTTTGAGCAAACAACCATGTGAACAACTTTTAGCATGCCCAAAACGACAGTTGCTTCATGAAGGACAAGTCACTCTTGTTGGTAAGTGCTACGTGTACTATTGAATTAATTAATATTAATTTGGCACTACTCTTATTCCAGAAGAAAAGCTCTAATGACTGTCAAAGTGAAGAAAGTTTAATACACTCTAAAGTATCACTAGTACTTTATTGAAGAAGCACAACAATGCATAACTGATAAAGACATTCAATTACGCCATGATGATGTAAACATACGTTGTACACAGTTGTCTGTTTTGCTGCATCTCGTCAGGTGCATACAGCAGTATTATATATCATATCCGGTCACGAACATGGAGGATAGGCAGTGAAACGGTTATGGCCTCTGGAGTGTTTATGCTCGTGGCTACCGTTTGCATTCTCATTTTCCTAATGTTGGACTAGTAGTTTATGGTTCCGTCGCCCTGCTTCTGAGTTGAGTTAGTTAGTTAGTTAGTCGACAGATCATCCTCATTGCACATCGAACCATTCAGTCCATAAGTGCTCGGATCCCTTCCTCGGCAAATCCCGCAGCGTGTAGCGGCTCACGACACCAGTTGTGTGTTGAGTGCGTGGCGCGACGCTGTGAGCTATGAAATGCTTTTAAATCTGCCCGAGGTTGTGGAGCGTGAACTGCATGTTCAGAGCAATTGCGGCTGGCTATGTCCCAGACTTGACCGGTTTTTGTGCCTTATGCAGAAATGTGTGGCTGCTGGTCTTCTAGTGACTGCCGCTTCCTTTTGACGAGAGTCTTCGTTATGCAAGCAGAAAGATCAGCAACTACACAAGGGGAGAGGCATACACAGGACTTCCGGTTTCAAGATGGAGACGGACGGTCGTGTTGTATTTGTGATCGTTAACTTTTTCGCGTAGGAGATGGATTTATTCATCTTTTGCGTGTAGTTTGTGTGCCAGGATGTAAAACCAGGAGTTTCTACTCAAGATCTGCGCGTATGCTACGAAGTTAGTGCACCGAGCGAAGCAATCCTTGAGTGCATTTTTCGCAGCGTGTGTGGTTTCTGTGGTGTTCGGGTTTTTCAACATGGCGGAACAACGTGTGTTCTCCGAGCGGTTGGCAGTCAACCTAACAAGACGGCGTGGGCGCCGGGCGGGTTGCAAGCGACAAGGTAAGCGTGGTGGTTTAAGACGTTTTAGACTCAAGTGTGACCGTCTGGGCTTCAGGAATATCCGTATTCTGTATTGGAACTGCGCAAGCGTAAAACAACGGGGTCCTATTTTAGAAAATCGGGTTTACAGGAATGACATTGTAGCGCTCCAGGAGACAAGACTGGGTGATCAGCTACTCCGAATTGCCGGCTTCAAATGTTTCTACAACAGACGACATCTGGGAATAGCGATTCTCATTCACGACAGCATGGTGGCGTCATAGCTAGACATGTCCAGTTGGGACAGTGACGATATACAAATACAGGCGGTAAGAGTTCAATCCAGTCTACCATTCGTGCTGGTTAATGTTTATGCCCGCAACGTGAGTATGGATTCCCAGAAGTGGCAGTGCTTAAGTGACATATTAGGTCAAGAGAGAAATGTTATTTTCTGTGGTGATTTCAACGCTAAAGGCAGATCATGGGGAAACATTTCCTCCAACACACAAGGGGAGGAGCTAGAGACTGCACTTGAAACCATCCCAGTACCTGCATGCACTTAGAAAGAGAGATGCACACAAAAGAAAGCTATTTCAAAAAACTGGTCAAGGTGGTTAAAAGTGAAAAATTGGCAGAGGTGTGTCAAAGAGTAAGCACAGACAAGTCACTGAAATTGTTCTGGCGACTACATAAAAGCATGAGTGGGGTAGTCAAGAATAAGAGCATTTCTGACTTCCGAGGTGCTGACCTCATCTGGCAGAGGACTGACGAGGACAAGGGCAAAGCCCTCTTTGAACGCTATCTAGAGCAGAGCAACCAGACAGATATGGGAGGCCAAAATCTTGCCAAGGAGGTCACGTCAGACAGGTGCAAGGCCCAGAACACTTCGGATGAAGACACAGTGACAGTGAAAGAAATCAAGGCTGTGCTTCGACGATCAAAAAACAGCGCTCCAGGGCCAAATGGCATAAGATACAACGACATCAATAGGTGTACCGACAACGAGCTAGAGGAACTAGCAGACATGTACAACAACAGTATAGGGAGTGCTAGCATCAAGGAGGAGTGGTTACACAGCTATCTGATTCCCTTGCCGAAGCTTCAAAGACCACACAAAAATTCAGGGATATCGAGTTATAACCATGCAGAATACAATAGGCAAGCTGCTGGAGAAGTTAATTGCCAGGAAAATATCAAGCCAGCTAGAGAGGCAAGGTGTTTTCCCACCTACCCTGGGTGGGTACCGTCCAAAAAGAGAAACCTGGACCAATGCAGCAGTTTTTGCCCATGATGTCTATGAAGGTTTCCACTCAGGCATTGAAACCTTTGCTGCAGTGATTGATCTTGAGGATGCGTACAACAGAGTACAATTGGATTTTTTAATGCTTCAGCTTCTTGAACTCAAAATAAGTCCATTCCTCCTTAGTTGGATCGCTGCAGCCCTCTACCAAAGGAAAGCAGTTTTTAGATGTGGCAGTTGGACGTCTGAACCAACAGCAATATATCCTGGCCTACCACAGGGATTACCATTATCTCCTTTACTGTTCAACGCCTACACATGCTCAAGAGGATAGAGATGGGGGGGGGGGGGGAGGGGGTAATCCGAAGAGAATGGTTGCTGTCTATGGAACGGTCTCGGCTGGCAAAGATTAGTTTCATCTTCGTGCCAGGGCATGCGGGAGTACAAAGGAATGAGCGGGCTGACAAGCTCGCAGGTAACGCTACTGTGGAGGGCGGACGCGCCATGGACCAGGCTGACATTCTGAATGCTCTACGAGAAGTAAGACTTTTGCGAGAACCAAGTGATGACTGTGAATCTACAACCATGGCCAGACTGCGAGAACAGCAAATTAAAAGAGGGGTAGCCAAACAAGAACACTACGCAGAAAGCCAAAGAAGACTGATAAACCAACACAGAACTGGTGTCGTTAGCCGCTACACGCTGTGGGATTTGCTGAGGAGGGGATCCGAGCACTTATGGACTGAGTGGTTCGATGTGCAATGAGGATGATCTGTCGACTAAATAACTAACTAACTAACTAACTTTGACGATGAGCTGTGTTTTCGTGGAGGACTGTTATTTTGGCAATCTGGAGACGACATTATGTACAGTGAAATGTTTTTTTACATCTGTCCGTCGTGTTGTGGCGTGAACTGCATGCTAGAAAAATGGCGTAACTGACTAGAAAACATCTAGAAAGGGAACAACAACATCTAGAAATATCTGCATGTATAGCGGCTGGTTATGACGCAGAACTCGCAGAAGTGACCGGTTTTTTACCTTACGCAGAAATGTGTGGCTGCAGGTCTTCTAGTGATTGCTGTTTCCATCGATGATGAACTGTATTTTCGTGGAGGACTTTTGTGTTGACATTCTGGCAACGGCATTATGTACGGTGAAATGTTTTGTTTTTGTTTTTTTTACATCTGTTCGATGTTGTTTTGTTGCGTGAACTGCATTTCGGAGAAAAAATGGCGTGGCTGGCTAGAAGACATCTAGAAACGGAACAACAACATCTAGAAATATCGAGACTTTGTAGGCGAACATCTGGTTGGGAAAGTGACTGCCGCTTCCATCAAGGATGAACTTATGTTCCGTAGAGGGCTTTTGTGTTGGCATTCTGGTGACGGTATTATGTACAGGGAAATGTTTTTACATCTGTCCGATGTTGTTTTGTTGCGTGAACTGCATTTCGGGGAAAACATGGCGTGGCTAGCTAGAAAACATCTAGAAACATCGAGACTTTGTAGGTGAACGTCTTGTTGGGAAAGTGACTGCCACTTCCATTAAGGATGAACTGTATGTATAGGACTTTTATGGTGACATTCTGGCGGCGGCATTATGCACAGTGTGCCTGAGCGGGCTGTTGTTTGTCGAGACTCCTGTCTTTTCCACTTTTCACATGGGGCTGTGAGGAACATTTTATGTGATATTCACTGGCACAGGAACGGAGCAAAATGGAGACGACCTGTTGCTGTGATGTTGGAACCGCGACTAACTAACTAACTAATCTAAGATTGAAAAGGAAGTCCTTCTGTTTGCATAGCAATGGCTGGAATTACCTAAATTATAATGCTTCGATATAATTGAGCAATTGGCTATTGTTCATTGAATGCACTATATGTTTTATTTATTAACTCATTGATTGCTAATAAGCAAATAATCCGACGTCGATGTTTTAAGACCTGTCGACTGCACATTGATTCCTGCTGATTGATTAACTCTTTTCCATCCATACTGGTATATGTTTGGTTACTTGATATACTAATTGTCTTTCCGTTCTACCTATGTAAGTTGCTTGGCACTCACACTGGAATTGATCAATAGTTTTATTTAGTGTATGGAGACAGTGTTTCTTTCACAG